>JZKD02S1761942.1:19305-40140 GCA_000966675.3 Picea glauca | reverse complement strand
ATACACACTTTTAAAGTCCAGTAGTACATTACATACCACAAAAATGTGTTAGCCCTGGTGCATCATGAATTTTCCATGTAAGTATTCCATGGAATTGAAATTTCGTTTTACCTATTGGTCTAGAGATGTCGTACATAGTGATGTCATCCCATAAATTTAGTAGCTCATCGATAAGAGGCTCAATATATACATTCATTTATTTAAATTGGTACTTACCTAATTCATTGAAAATACACATCATTACTACTTTGTATATATGTATATATAATAAATTATGAAATGAACAAGACAAATTAAATTTTAAGTTCAAAAAATTATTGTAAACAAATACTTGGAACAACAAATGCCAACATTTTTTTCTCCCTCTTTATTGACATCCAAGGAGGAAGGTTATTGTTTATAACAAGAATAGGCCACACTAAATAAATAGACTTGACCTATCCAAATGGATTGACACCATCAGTTGCCAATGAAAGCCTAATATTATGAGGTTCTTCTTTGAAAATTGGCCATGTTTCTTCGATGTTCCTAAATGAAAAACCATGTACAGGCATTCAAAGAGCACCATCTTCACTTATGTTCTATGCATGGTAATCCATAAACTATGCTATGCTTTGGCACCTGAACGGTTGTTGCAAACATGGAATTATGGGAATATGACGAAGAACCTTGTGAGGGACGTGTTGTGTTACTTGATCGGTTCGATATCTACTGATTTGACATTGCAGTCATTTTTTTCTTATGCATATTGTTCATAATATATAATATGATTATTAGGACATGCATCAATAGCTTGATACTCCATACCAATATCTTTCATAATGGAAGATAATTCTCGGTATGTGCGAGGTGATTTATTTAATTATCGTAGGAGAAATTCACCTAACAATCTATAATGCAAAATACAACTAGTTAATGTAAAGAATGTTAATATTAAATATTGCATCCTTAATTTACACATCAATTAATAACAGCAAGAATAAAGAAATAAAAAAATAAAAATAAAAATAAATCTTTTATCTATATGTGACAAATTATATTACATAACTTAGGGTTTGGGTGAGACAAGTGTTTGACAAACCATTCAATAC
Organism: Picea glauca; assembly: GCA_000966675.3. NCBI lineage: Eukaryota > Viridiplantae > Streptophyta > Pinopsida > Pinales > Pinaceae > Picea > Picea glauca. The sequence goes on along the minus strand of JZKD02S1761942.1, from coordinate 39,049 downwards.
CTTCAAGTTCACTAACAACAATATAACAAGGAGAAGATTTGTCCTCAAGCATTTGTAAAGGGGTTGGTGTGACTTCTCAATCAAAGGTACATCATGAATATCATCAAATTTTTCATCCATTGGAGCAAAGGTGTCCTAGATAAATCTATTTATACCATCATTCTCAATTGTACTATTATCAGTGTCATCTTCTTCCATAGGAATAAATTTATGTCCAATATTTGCTCCATCTTTCTCAGTGTGTACAACAAGATTTATACTACTACTTGGCACATTCCCAAGATCGCACTAAGGATGTCCTTTCTTTATAATTACAAACAATGAAATAATATTAGTGTATGTAATGGATATTGAAAGGATAGAAAGTTATGCGCATACAATCAATACAAAAACATATAATGAGTACTAACTTACCAAGGAACAATATTCATACCCCCCTTCAACGGGTCCAACTTGTCTACAATGCCTTTCAGATGTTTTTATTAAAAGTATTCTTCTATTGAATCTCAAGCTGCATTGATTACAAGGGAAATAATATTTCGTATCACCCTTTGCTTCCAATGTCGTAAATAACCTTTGAAGAGTCCTATCATTTTCCTTTGGAGTAATGTTGTATGGCCGCATTGTAATTAATTGTTACAAAAAAATATAATGAAGCAATATAAGTAAAATATATGAATATATTCTACCAATTTCACACATGTAAATGCATTTCTATAGGTCAAAAAACATAATAAACATAATAGAGAGGAAGAGGAGCTATGATCCCATTTGAGAAGAATTACAAGAAAGGGAAAACATTTTATGGTTTCCATTTCGTCAAATAGTTAGGGAACATCATTCCAACATTTTTAAACATTTTTGTTAAATGGTTGGCATGCATCCTCCAACCTTTCAAACTCTGTCAAAACCCAATATTGTTGAAATTAGGGAAAGGGAAAAAACTTGAGATATCACCCTAGTATACAATATGTAGGGTTCAAAACATATCCACGGTCCTGTAACTTGTAACATGTAAATTACCAACACCATACATGAATTTTTATTGTCAGGGTGTGCATTTTTCATCATGCCCTGTTTTCGTGTTTTGTTATGCATTTTTCCCTTTATGCATTCTTTTTTTTTTGCATTTACAAGGAATTTTTAGATTCTATGCATAGAAGAGGGTTTTTGGTTTGAAAATGAACAACTAAATGTATTAAAATATATAAAATCATGAAATACAAACTCCACAATTTGAATCACTCAATTTGGAGGTGATCTTAGTCTTGGGCATGCATTTTACAGAAAGAAAGGTTTACCCTCCATTTTATAAAAAGTCTTCAATCTTGGTTCAAGGTTGAAGTCCTATTTTATTTGAAAATGTAATTAGGGTGATATAGATAGATTTATAATGTTATTATGTTCACCCAAAATCTCTTAGAACTAAATTTTGAGCTATATAGAAGCATGGGCATGCATTTCCATTTGGTCACTTTCTATTGTTTTGGTCTTTCAAATTACAAATAAGATTTTTCCTCTTTTACACAGCAGCCACATTTATGTTTGAAAATGAAAATAAAAATATGTACATAGGTGTAAATTATATAATACACCCTCAACAACTTGAATCACTCAAATTTGAGGTGTTTTAGTACTTGGGCGTGCATTTTGCACAAGGGCAGAAATTAGATTTTAAAAGAAAAAACATGTATTTATTATGTGTGAGTGTGAATTTTTAGATGTGGATACTATAACAAGCTTGAATTATGGATTTATGCAACAAAAGAAACCCAATTAATCCTTCTATTATTTTTCAAATGGTTAGCATGAAAAATCAGTAATGGAAACTTTGAGGATTGAATGGGAGGGAAATTGTAACATACACATCCTACAATAAGGAATAAAATATGTTATTCCCTAGGATTGAATTTTAGAATACATAGTGGGAATTTTCAAACAAAAAACCTTTTGTTTTGCATAAAGGGTAAAAATTTCCTTGTAAAACAAAGAGGTCAAATTGTTAAAATTGGCCTTGCTGAAATGCACGCCCAATGGTGAAATTGGTATGATTATATCAGGGATATATAGGCTTATGGAACATCCATTCCTTCAGATAAATTATGCACACCCCGTGGTGAAAAATGCATGAAAATAGGGTAGATGAAAAATGCACACCCTAGGAAGAAAAAGGCATGCCTTGTGTTGGTAATTGTATGTTGACCTTATGAAATTACATGAAAACAGGGTATTGAGGAAAATACATGCCCTATAAGGGGAAAATGCATGTCTCAAGTTGAAATTACATGTTGAGGGAATGGGATTGCATGTTTACATAGTAAGGAGGAATATGCACACCTTGTTAATGAAAAATGCACACATGCACTATAAAAATGTACACCCTTGATATGTTATGCAGCCCTATGTTGGCCTAAACCCTAAATGGTTTTTCCTTATCCCATATGAATGGTTTGTATATGAATATGGATGAAAATGGATGTTAATCCATTATTTATTATTGAATATACTATGGAATATATTAAAACAACCCTGAACCCATTTTTGACAAGATTTTTGGAAACACACATATGTAGCTGACCTTGTATGTTGAGTTGTTTCTCGAGTCCTAGAATATTATAAACTTGAAGTACTTGTAATTCTCCCACACCTATGATTGATTTCAAATGCATGCGATATATATTTCTTACCATTTAATTTGGGATTGATTATGTGTGTTTGTATTATAGTTGGAAACATTTATAATTTTACTTTCAAAATTATCCCGACACATTCTGGCAATCATTTTTTTGTTTTCTGAGTTACAATTCCCAAGGAAAACCCCTGAGTACTTACCCTCATTTAGAGGATGAAACATTTTCATTAATTCTCAAAAATCCCAAGTCCATTGTTAAAAAATGCTACAAATCTACTTGAGTGTGCTTATAAAAATGCACAAGAAGTTTTGTAAAAGTGTTTTTTTAAATAAATTATATCTTATCTATAAAGATTAATTTACTTTTCTTAACAAAAGTGATTTATAGAAAAATATACCAATATAACCCTAAATCATTTTAAATAAAGTTAATTTCCTTCGAAGGGTTTCCTCAATGTGAGTGTGCATTCTAGGACTTCCATTCCCCAACATCCATTCATGTTAGCTTGCATTCCTCAAAAAACCATTTCATCTTTGAACCCATAAAACCATGGCCGCAATTGAAACATGGGTGTCCTCTACCATGGGCACAACAGTTAAAGCAGGTAGTTCCTAGGATGAAAAGTTCATTGTCAACACATTCCAAGAGTGTGTTGATGCATGGAGAGGCACAACAAACTGTCCAATAGATATGATAAATATCCTAAGAAGAGAAGAGATTTTTGACTTTGTGTTTGGACCCTTCAATTTCAAAAATGATGAGATAGATATGTCCATAGATAATTATGATGACATAGCTATGGAATTGAAACTATTTGGCCAGACCATTTACCTAGACATTGATTTGCTTGCAAGAGAAACAAAAATTTCACACAAAGGGGGAACAACATTTAACTCTAGAAAAAACCCCAAGGTATAAAGATTGAGATGACAAGTAAAATATGTGGGAAAATGGTAGTAGTTCCCAAGAATGGTTTAAGAATGTTAGATGTTCCCCAGGGACTATACAAGTCTTTGATTAAAATTGTCCCTTGGAAAATTATGAATCATCATAAGATTTATATTTCTAGTGACTACATGAGGGTAGTCATTTATTGGGTTGAAGACAGGGTCGTAGATGTCCCTCATCTTTTGGCTAAAAACTTACATTATGCCCTTGAAGGAAGTAAAAAAAATAAGATTAAGTTTGGTTTCCCGGGAACACTGCAGAAAATTATTGATTTATATCGACCCAATGACCAAACAAGCCCTCTTAAAACCTACATTAGGATATAAAAAAAAAATAAACCCATTGAGGAAGTACCTGAACATACTGCAGTTGATGGTGTGGAAATTAGTTCTCATACAGTTTCCCAAGATGAAGTTAATGTTGTCAGAACTTTAAGAGACCTACATGAATCTATGAATGAAGTTGAGGAGAAGGGAGGTATGAACCATTATACAAAAATAGGCAATGATGATATTTGTGTTACTTTAGACAACTTTAACTGATAGAATTCCTCCCAAAATGATATTAGTTGAGCATAGTGTCCATGTTATGGGCATTGAACCTACCTCTCCAAGTCTAAATGTGAACAATCAAACAAACATGTTTTAATAACAAGTTCATTTTTTGGGCATTTGATAGAATGATGCATTACATACTTGTTGCAATGGAGGATTCTTCCTCTATATATAGCTGGAAGGAAAAGTGTGAACTAAAGAACAAGGATAATATTGAATTCCTAAAGAACATTGCAAATATCCAAACAACAATTATGAAGCAAATACAAGAATCAAGCATCACAATATAGGGAAAAGATCATGTTATTGTTGTATTAAGACGTGAGGTATCCAACATTATAGAGGAACGTAAGAGGGATATTGATAATTCCAAGGAAATGTTTGAAATGTCATTGGCTACATATAAAAGAACTATTTCAAATATTCAATACTAATTGAAAAGTAGATTGAAAGTTTTGAATATACCTCCATTGCAAACTGCAAGTAATCTAGAGGTGGATCAATTAAAAAGAGTTTGAAGGAGAAAGAGGAATTTATTGTAATTTTTAAGGCTGAATTTGAAAAAAAAAAGTGATAGAGATACGTGAGAAGCATAATTCAGAGATTGAAGAATATAATAACATACTGACCATTTTGGAGAAAGAAAATAGTAACCAAGGTAACAAGTTGAATCAGAGAAAGATGGCAATTCTCAATGCCAATGGGAAGATTAGAGAACTTTAAAAGGAAATAAAAATGCTTACTAAAGAAGGTGGGAATGGTAAGGATAAAGGTAAAAGTCACAATATAGGTAAGGGAAAAGGTAAAAGTAAGGGAAGTGCAACAAAAGAGAAGATTATAGAACTTGAAAAGGAAATATAAAGTTAGAGTAAAGAAGGTGGAAAATATAGGGATAAAGGTAAAATTCAGGGTATGGGTAAGGGTAAATATATAAGTCAAGGCAGTCTAGCAAAACAAATTCCTTGTGACTTGGAAAAATCCAGAGAAATAAAATAGAAGATGTCTCATGAAGTTGTCGCATTAAGTAGTGCTCTAGTTGATCTCTATGTCCCATCACCAATGGTGGAATCATTGAAGATGAAGATAGTTGAGAGAGATGAAAATATTAAAGAGCTCAATAAGGAACGCTTGTAGAAATGAAAGGGACAACATTCGGGGTGTGAAATGAAGATAAAAAAGTTGAAATCCCATTTTTTTTATCTGTAGCAGAAATTACAGAGTACAACAATAATTGAGGTGGTGTCAATTTTGTTTGTTACATCAGAGAAACAATATTTGAGGGAACAAGAGCTTGAGAATGAAGTACAAAAACTCAGGGGTCAATTGGTTGAAGTTTGATCCCAACTAAAAAAAGAAAAGGAACAACTTGAAAATAATCAAAAGGACAATGACGAGAAGATAAATGTTGAAAAAGAAAGCATAATATAAAACAAGATTGCAAGAGAAATTGCAAAATTATGCAAAGAAAATTAGATATCTAGAGAAACGATTACAGCATGTGCCTACTACAACTACATAACAATCAGAAGCCTCTACAATAACAGAGAGAGGCTCTGCATATTTTTCTTCATCTTAAGAGAAGGGCTTGCAGAAACCTCCCAAGCAGCCTAGGGTAGTTACAAAATAGGATTGTTTTATATACTGTGTACTCCATGTAATTGCATTTAAAGATGTAATATATATCATTATTTTGAAAGTTTATTAATAATGTATTTTATTTTATGGAATTAATGGCATGTATGAGTGTGTATAGTTACATATCAATGTATGTAATACTTTAAAAGTCACTTGAGATTGATTTATACACATATACACCACCATTCTCGTCTTTTTTTCAAGATTTTTGAGTAAAACATAAGTAGTTTCTTGTACTTGAAATTTTGGTATAACAATGGTAATTGCATAGATTTGTCTTTGTTGTAATGAATATGAAACCTATATGTATCAAGTATGAATATATCTTTCAAAACAATAATTGTGCATGCAAATTACAATACATACACAAGTTACAAATACAACATTTGCTCAATTTCCCCACAATGGTAATTTTGATACCATGACCATTCATAATCCAATATATGGATAAAATGTATATAACTAGTACTTAGCACACACACACACACACATATAACTTTCAAAGATTTCATATTTATATACATACATAGTCTTGAACCCTAATATGCAAGCAATCTTGCACAAATACCTTATTGGGTATGTTCATATACAACAATAGTCCACAACCACTATATTTCACTTGAGGAATCATTAATATATCATCTATCACTATAAAGAATTTCAGAGTTGTATATCTAACAATACATATTATTTCATGCATTTAACCCTAAACCAAAATGTATATTTCACCCTAGACCAAATTCTGGGGAGACAACAACATATATACAACCTGCATTTTTCCATAACAAGTCTTGTGTTTGCCCCAATACCCTGTTTTTATGAAATTGCATAAGAATAGTGTTCATAATGTGCATAGTTCATCTAAACAATATGAATTTTTCCCTAACATTGTGATTTAAGGAAGATATAATGCAAATCCTAATACAATTATTGCATTTTTCACTCCAGGGTGTGTTCAAACTTCATATACAACAACAATCCACAACCACAATATTTCACTTATGTAATCATTAATATATCATCTATCACTATAAATCAATTCAGAGTTGCATATGTAACAATACATATTAGTTCATTCATGTAACCTCAAACCAAAATATATATTTCACCCCACACCAAATTCTCAAGACACAACAACATATATACATCCTACCTTTTACCTTAATAGGGCGTGCGTTTTCCTCAATGCCTCGTTTTCATGAAATTTCATAAGGATAGTGTGCATAATGTGCATAATTCATCTAACGATATAAATTTTCCCTAGCATTATGCTTTCAAGAAGTTATCATGTAAATCCTAACATAAGGCTTGCATTTTTCATTCAAGGGCATGCATTTTACAACATGCCCTATTTTCAAGCAAAAAACACATAATTTTAATTTTTGAATGTGCATTTTATTCTTAAGGAATACATATCTCATATTAAGGAATGAATTACTCATTTTCCTATATATACATCATCTCATCATACAAAATTTACCACTATAGCTTTTCCACAACCTTTCTACAACCCTATAGCTTGTAATATTTCATATAATATCGACCTATTCATTCTACAAGACCGTTTTTAGTACATATAGATGTAAAAAATTTCTACAACCCTGTAGCTTGTAATATCACCTATAATATTGACCTATTCATTCTATACTTAATCAAAAGGTCATGAATCTTTGTGCATAGAAATCATCCTTTTTGGAGTGTAAATGCACTCCTAATTGTACAGACATGTTAAAACTATTTTAATCATCAAGTTGCAACTTAAAAATTGAATAATGGAAGTTCATCCAACTTTGGGTGTGCACCTTCCTATAGCCAACTTTAACAAATTGGCCCTTCAGTTTGACAAGAAAATTGTTAGCCTTTATGCACATCAAGTAGGTGTTTGTATGAAACTTCTAATATAAGGCTATATGCAGGTGTATAATCACAAATTACACCTTATTTAAGTTGAACCACTCAATTTGGGTCATTGAGACTAGGGCATGCATTTTATTCTAAAGTCATTTTGACTTCATATTTACATGCAATCCCAAATCTAGGTGCATGAGAGCAACTTATCATGTTCTTAAATTGCATTTTAGATGACATGGGTAAATTTTCCATATATAGAACTCCATATTAAAACTAATGAAATTATTTTTGGAGCTACAGAGAAGCTTGGTCATGCATTTTAATTTGGCCAGTTAGTATGGTTTCGACCTTCCAAATACAAACAAACTTTGTCTCTTCTACACATCAACCCTTTTTAAACTTTAAATTGCAAATTTAACAACATGAATAGGTCTAATATGACAAACCACACCCCCAAAAACTTTCACAACTCAAATCTAATGTATAATAAAACCTTCACTTACATTTTAGAAATAGGTAGGGCATTTCTAGGGTTTTACTAGGCATCTCTTGCCTAATTTTGCACAACAGAGTCTTTTATGACTAAAAATGAAAAGTTAAGTATATAGGATTATGAAAAATGACTTGAAAAAATCATTTACAATTTGAACCACTCAAATTGAACGATTTTTTAGAATTGGGCATGCATTTTAGTGTAGCCTAGCATGCATTTTGCACCAAGGAAAAATTTACACCAACACAAAATTTTCTCTCTTTGTCCTAGAAGACATTTTTTGTTCTTTTTGCAGGGGAAAGGGTTTTAAGTTTCAAATTGTACAAACAAAGTTAAATAAAGATTTACTATTTGTATACAACCACATAACTTGTAATATTTTATGTAATATTGACCTCTTTATTCTATTACAGAAATTAGAGTTAATATTTATTCCATTTTGTATGTATAATTGGTTGGTTAGAAGTCATTGACCTTGATTTCTCTCATAACCCACCATCCTCTGATTCATCAAAAGGTCATGAATCTTTGTGAATAGAAAACATCCTTATTGGAGTGAAAATTCACTCCTAATTGTACAAACATGTTAAAAATATTTTAATAATCAATTTACAACTTAAATATTAAATTATGGAGGATTATCCAACTTTGGTTGTGCACTTTCCTATAGCAACCTTTAACAAATTGGCCCTTCGGTTTTATAAGGGAATTTTTAGCTTTTATGCACATTAGATAGTTTTTTGGTTGGAACTGCCAATATAAGACTATGCCAAGGTGTAAATCCACAAATTAAAACTTATTCAATTTGGGTCAAAATTGAGACTAGGGCATGCATTTTACTTTAAGGCAGTTTTGACTTCAGATTTACATAAAAACCCAAATCTAAGTGCGTGAAATCAACCTCTTGTGTTCTAAAATTCCTCTTTATATGACATAGGTAAATATAAAATATATATATGTCCATCATACAACTTATAAAACAATTTTAGGTGCTACAAGGAAGCTTGGCCATGCATTTTAATTTCTTCACTTAGTACAATCTTGACCTTCCAATTTACAAGGTAAACTTTGTCTCTTTTGCACAACAACCATTTTTAGAATTGCAATTGAAAAATTAACAACATGATCATGTATAATATGATAAACCACACGCCAACAACTTGCACAACTCAAATCTGTGGTATAATAAAACCTTGGCTTACTTTTTACAAATAAGTTGTGCATTTCTAGAGTTTTACTAGGCATTTGTTGCCTATTTTTGCACAACATAGTCTTTTATGACTGCAAATGAAAAACTAAGTATATAGGCTTATGTAAAATGACTTTAAACTCGTTTACAATTTGAACCACTCAAATTGAATGATTGAACCACTCAAATTGAATGAGTTTTCAAACTTGGGGGTGCATTTTAGTGTAGCCTAGCATGTAATTTTCACCAAGGCAAAATTTTCCCTCTTTGTCCTACAGAACAAATTTTGGTATTTTTTCACAACAAAGGGTTTTAAGTTTCCAATTGAAAAAACAAAGTTATAGACAGATGTACAACTTTTCTAATGATTCCCACATACCTTCCTCTAGCATCAAAGAATTTAAACTTCCAACCCCCAAGCAATCCGCTTAGCTAGCTAATTGTTTTATCCCCATTTGACATTGTTTCTTATAGGAGGAGGATGTCAAGTTTATTTACATCAATAAACCTTTTCAAGGCTCATTTTTTGAAGGGGAATATTGACCCCCGAGAATTAAAGTTTAGATATATCCTAAGGAACCCTTAATAAGGACATTGTCTACTCTAATAAACCCTTCCATTTTCAACTATTTACCAAACATAACATCATTCATAAATATATTTTTTAGATAAATAAATGGACTTATTTCCTTTTCTTGGCGCCCCAGTTCCCCTTCCATAGTTTAGAAATAATCCCCCTTCAATTTCCCCCTTTTAGTGATACCTTATGATTTTCCTATAGGTAGATTCAGACATTATTATAAATATGCATTAAAGATCTCTAAGAGATTGTAGAAAAACACTAAATATCCCAAAAAGAATTACATATAAGAAAAGTATGAGTCAAAATGGTATTTATGTTCCATGAAATCGTCATAATAGTAGGATGTTTACATGATAGAAACCACACTTACAGTCTCCCTTACAAAATTAGTCAACAAAGTGAAATACAGATCCCACGCCTTTTTTCTCTCTGAAGATTCCTTCTACTATTTCTCTGACAAGGCTCTCCTTTCCTATCACTCTACTTACAACCTTTGTATCACCAAATTCCGAAAAAAAAGAACTTTTTGAGAACTCCTATATATTTATATGATCCCCATGGGGAGAACCTTGATCCATACAAAGGTTATATAAGTTGATCATAATTAAATTTACATGTATTTATAGGTCCCCGAGTGAGTTTTTATAACTTGTGGTTTTAGAAACATGCCTCTATTATCTTCATTTGACAATGGGGAACCACGTGGCCCTTGCAGTAACCGTCAAATAGGAGTTAGAATGCTAACAATGATTGGACTCCATCGAAATACTTACGAATGTTAGGGCACAAAGAAAAAAAAATGAAAATTTGATAGTTACTTAGTAATGTCTTATGGTATAGTCAATTTTATCTGTACCGTCAGAACTCCCCATTGGACTTCAAAACCATATGTAGTAGTGAAATACTTGAACAACATGACCCATTGGATGTCATCAACCAAAATTGCATAACATGTAAGTATATATGGCCCTATAAAAATGATGTGTGGTAGGAGGAGGATCTCTATAGAAGAGATATTTCATTAGATGATGTTATTTTTAGAATGGGAAGTGGCTCCAAGGAAAGAATATAAAAACTGGAAATGAATTGCTTGGAGAGGGAAAGGCTGGAAAAGGAATATGTACCTAAAGTAGTAGCATAAAAATAAAATATGGAAAAAGAAGCCAAAGCTCTATGGCTTCAATAAGAGGCATCGAAGAAAAGACATGAGGAAGAAGAGAAAAATAATATGGAAGAAGAATAAGAAATATTGAAAAAGGAGGAGGAAGATAAAAAAAGAAGAAGAAGAAGACAAGAAGGAGGAAGAGGAACAACACATAGATCCCATGGGTACTATCCCTTTTGAAACTTCCTTTAGCACTCTAAGGATTGAAATGAATAGAGCCATTTTCCATTGGTAGGGCTTGAATTGGGAGCATTCACCCCTTCTAAATAGGAAAAAGTGTAAATCTTTAACTCATTCATTTTTAACAAAGCAAGGGGAAGGATTGTGAAAAAATCCCACAAAAAGTTGAAGTTACGACGAGTCCCAACACTCACGATAACCATGGAAACCCCACTTTTGGGATGCACCAAGAGGTACCATGTAGAATTGGAATCAATTAGGGTAGAATTATCATTGGCTTTAGAGATAAACATTAGAAATATGCCTAGGGGGATTCAAGAATATAAATTGAAGATACAAACACTAGAGCAGGAGGTAGCTTGATAGTGGGACTATCCTTGTACAATTCAAAGCTTGTGTTTTTTAATTATAGGAGGAGCTCGAATCAACTTAGATCAAGCATATACAATCCTTAAAGAATTATAAGACCTATCCACACAATTCCTCACATTATTAAACAAGGTCAAAGATAGAAAGGTATTGGAGTCATGGAGTTCATCTCACCATGGACAAGATAAAGAAATGGTGAGAATAAGACTAGAACACACATGAAGACTTGTCAAAGATGACTAATAAAGAAAACCGGTTAAATTATGCAGCTCTGGGAAGATGCTAGATAGCTAGCATAATGCTTGAGAAATACATATCCACGTCTACCAACAATTGCAAGTGTTTATGGATGAAAAAATGATTGAGCAATGCCATCCACCACAACTTAGAGATATGGGTGCACCCAAATCCATAGATTAAATTTTGACAGAGTTGGAGGAAAATATCAACAACGAAGGAATTATGGTCGTGATGGTTCCCAAAATCACCAAGGATATGTTGAAAGAGCATAACATTGACCCCTCAAAAGAAATGAAATTAATCAATTCAGTTTTTAGCACATTAAAAAGAGATATGGGCCCCATGTCTAGAGATTTAGTATAATATGAAGTCTCTATATACCTAATTATGTTTAGGCAGGTCTTAAGTATATCTTCATAACATGAGGTTTGGGCGTTCTATATACAAGACAAACAACAAGACCAATAATAGCTACTTGTAAATAATATTTAATTTCAAATAGTTTTAGCAAAATGACAAAATAGAGGAATTTGAAAAGTTGTAACTATCAAAGGGAATACAAGAATTCCTAAGAAGTAGTTGCAACCTATAGACTATATATTTCCAAAATCACCTTGTATCAGGGGCTATTTCTTTTTTAATTTTGAGAACTAGTTTAAGAAATTTAATGAGGAAAATCCCTCAAGGTTATTTTTTCAAGAGGAGAAATGGTGTTGTGATGTATTCTCCGTGAACTATTTCCAATGTTAATGTTTCCATTTATGTTGGGTTGTTATATTGTTTGCAGTGAAAGAAAAGTCAACCGATTGGCTAGTCGAGGTGGATCAACTAGGTGATAAGTTGACCAACAAGTTAAGTCGAGTCAATGGTTAATTTGATGTCGAAGTGATCGACTGGGAATTCAAAGTCAAAGTGATCGACATAAATTCAAAGGTTCAGTCGATAGGAGGTTGATAGGAGGTCAAGTGGAAAACAATTGGAGACCAACTGGAGGTTGATTGCTAAATCAACTCATAGTCAACTATAACAGAATACCAAGATTCATGGGATTGTATCCAATTATCTATGAGGATCTGCAACCATTTTTGGGTTCCATGATTTAGTTTTTTTCATTTTGTAAAACATATAAATAAGCTGTGTTGTCATTGTATTAGATTGATTAATCCTTTAAGAGTATGTTACTAGTAATGTAGATGTAAGATGAATTGGCTACAGGGTTGTTCTTGTGTAAAGCAAGAGAGTATGATGGAAATTTTGTCATCGGTTTAGACCAAGGTTATTCATGTAGCTGTTTATTCAATGAATGAATAAGACAAAAAGGAGAAAGATGCTCAAGGAATGTTGGTTTTCCCAGTTTTTGGTTTCCAAGGTAAAATCTTTGTGTATTATGTATGATTGTCATTTATTTCTTATTTAAACTTGTCTTCTCTTTTCTAGTTGTTTTAGTTTTAGGCTTTATTTCTCATCATTTGGTATCAGAGCATATATGTTTCTTTGTGCAAGTCGCATTAGAGAAGGGTTAAAAAGATCTTGGATTTGAGCTAAACCTAGGTCCAGTGGGAGTCATCAATCAAAGATATTTAAAGTTGTTCTTGAAATAATGGAAGGCGGTTTGAGGATAGAGATCAAAAACTTCAATGGGAAGAATTTTGATCTTTGGAAGCTCAAAATTGAATATCTCCTTGTAGATCAAGAATAGTGGGAAATTGTAATCCTAGGTACCATTATGATGGGTATGTCTAGGGAATAATGGGCGAAAATCGAAAGAAGGGAAATGAGTACAATTCAACTTTGTCTTGCAGATTAGGTGCTACTAAATGTTTCATGTGAAGACTCAACCAAGAAACTGTGGGACAAGTTGGGAAGCTTGTACCAGTTGAAATCCCTGGTAAACAAATTGTTCCTTAGAAAGAAATTGTATCTTCTAAGGATGGGTGATGGGAGTTCAGTAACAGAGCACTTGAATGTATTCAATATTATAGTAATTCATTTATTGTCTATGGATATTAAATCACTAAGGAGGAGAAATGTAATAGCCTATTATATTCTCTTCCAGACTCCTGAGATAGCTTAGTTGTGGCTATATGGAGTAATTCGATCACACTAGAGCTAGAAGACATATTTACATATTTACTATCATAAGAAATGAGATGGATGAACATGGAAGGATCGAACAAATATGCCTTCATGGTGAGAGGCCGATTGGTCGAAAGTGATAAGGAAAATTATTTGGTATAAATTATAAGTCGAAGGGTATATCTAAATCCCCATTTCGGTCAAAGAGAAGATGTTGGAAATGAAGTAGAGATGGGCATTACAAGAGATACTGCAAGTCAAATGAAACAAAAGTCAGTACAAGATCCCATGAGAAGAAGTCGACTGAGAGAAAGAGTACTTTGGATCAAGGAGGTGATGTGTATTTGGCGTCAACTAGTGCATAATCTAATCATGATGTTTGGTTGATCGATTCAGGAGCATCCTTTCATATGAAACCTCACAGAGAATGGTTCTACAAACATGAGAGATATGAAGGGGGAGACATGTTCTTGGGGGATGACTTGACAACCAAAGTTTTTGGATGGGGAAGAGTCTAATTGATACTATAGGATGAGAGGAGTAGAACCCTTCTAAGTGTGTTAAATATTATAGATTTGGAAATAAATATGGTATTTGTTTGCAAAATGAGTGATTCAGATGTGTAGACTCTATTTCAAAATGATACATGAAAAATGGGCATAGGAGTGATGGTCTTAATGAAAGGAGTACAGATTGGAACCCTATACAAGTTTTTAGTTAATGTCAACTCGATTGGATGCAACAACATTGTTGTTCCTAAATTTTACTTGAGTTTGACTTGAATTGACTCGACTCAACTCAAGATGAGTCGATACAAACCGACTCAATTTTTCTTCATCAATTTGAACCGACCATGATATGGCACCAAAGGATGGGACACATTGGAGAAAAAGGACTTATACCTATGAAAAACAAATGTATGGTCGAATGTTTTCTTCGTTGTAATTTGGAAGTCAATTTTTTTGCACATTGCATATATTAAAAACAAAATTGGGTTAGGTTCCCATCTGGAGTGGCAAGGAAAAAAGGGATTTTGGAATTGATACATAGTGATGTGTTTGGTCTTGTACCAGTCCCTTCACTTGGTGGATCCCTGTATTATGTCTCCTTCATAGATAAATTTTCCAGGAAGACACGGATATAATTCCAAGGAAAAAATTAGAGTTTTTCTATAAATTCAAAGAGTTTAAATCTCTTGTGGAAAAACCAGACATATACAACTATCAAGGTGTTGATAAATGAAAATTGTGGTGAATTATGTCAAAAGGATTTTTATCATTTCTACAAGAAGTGTGGCATAGCACACCAAAATATTGAACCTTATACCCCACAAGAAAATGTAGTTTCTAAAAGAATGAAAAATACATTAGTGGACAAGGAAAGGAGCATGCTCAGTAGTGTCGATCTCGCACCATAATTTTGGGCAGAGGAAAACGATACTGCAAAATATTTGGTAAATAGGTCTCCTTCATTAGAGATATTCGAATCAACTCCACAAGAGGTATAGTTTGGTAAGAATCCTTTGCTTTCACATCTCAAATTATTTGGATACGATGCATTTGTGGATGTTACCAAGGAAAATAGGAATAAGACGGACAAGAAGGCAGACAAGTGTATTTTCATTGGGTACAAGGATGGAATGAAAGGATATAAGCTCTGGGATCCTGCATTGAAGAAAACAGTGTACATTCAAGATGTGGTCTTCAGAGAATTCAATGGAAATTCCAATTCTAAATAGGTTCAAACAAAGAAAGAACCAGGGAAGCTAGTGTTTGAATGAAGGAATAAAGAAGATGATAGATGAGTCGACTAAATTAGATGAAGAGGTGGAACAGTCGACTTTGGTTGTAAGGAGGAATGAACGAGTAAGAAAACAAGTTGAAAGGTATAGTCAACCCAATTTCCATTTCGCATTTGTGTAATATTCCACTGACGAGGAGCCCAAGTCGTTCAGGGAGGCAGTTGACTCAATAGAGGGTAAACTATGGAAGGATTCCATGGTAAAATAAATGGAATCCTTGTACAATAATGAGACATGAGATCTAGTTGAATTACCTAATAAGACATGATATCTAGTCGAATTACCTAAATAGGTATCCTTCATTAGAGCTAGTCGACTCAACTCCACAAGAGGTATGGTTTCAAGTGGGTGTTCAAGAAAAAATAAAATGAAGTAAGTCAAATCAAGAAATTCAAAGCTCGATTGGCAGCGAAATGATATTCCTGAGTCAAGGGAGTCAACTTCAATGAGATATTTTCCCCTATTGAAAAATTAACTTCCATTAGATTACTAATGTCTCTGGTTGCAACATTTAATATTGAAATAGATAAAATGGATGTGAAGACAATGTTCCTACATGGGGACCTAGAAGAACAAATTTAAATGAAACAACATGAAGGATTTGTAGTGAAGGGAAATAAATATCTGGTGTCAAAATTGAAGAGATCCCTATATGGTCTAAAGAAATCGCCAAGGATGTGGTATAGAAATTTTGACACATACATTATTATTTTGGGATTTGTGAGAAGTAAGAATGATCACTTTGTATATTCCAAGGAAGAAGGTGTTTGTTTCATATATGTAGCTTTATATATCGATGACATGTTGTTGGTTGGAAATAGCATGGACATGGTAAAGGAGGTGAAAAATAAAATGTTCTCCAAGTTCGACATGAAGGATCTCAATGCAGTTAAATTCATTTTAGGAATGGATATCAAGAGAGATCAAGAAGTTAGAAAATTGTGGTTGAATCAGAGGAAATATATTGAAACTGTTTTGAAACGGTTCAACATGTAGGATTGCAAAACAATCAAGTTACCAATCCATGTGGGAGAAAAACTAATTGTTTAACATTTTCCAAAGACACATGATTAAATATAGGACATGGCACATGTTCCCTATGCTAGTGTTGTTGGTATTCTGATGTATGTGATTGTATACACTCGAATATACATTTCTCATCTAGTGGGAGTATTGAGAAAATACATATAAACACCTAGGAAAGAGCACTAGACAATTTTCAAGAGAGTGTTTAGGTATTTGTGTGACAAAATATTATGATATATTCTACCAAGGAAAACTTCAAACTAACGTGGAAATAAGTTCACATGGCTTTGTCAACGTCGAATGGGATAGAGATCTGGATCGACAAAGGTTTACCAATGGATATGTGCTCAATATTTTCGATGGAGCAATCAATTGGATGTATAAACAATAGGAGGTCGTAGCCTTGTCTACAACAAAAGTTGAGTACATGGCATCCACTCATGGAAGAAAAGAAGAAGTATGGTTGCATCGACTGTGTTCAAGGATTGGATTTGAACAAAGAGCTATGAAGATTAATTTTGAAATTCAAAGCGCAATATTCTTGGAAAAGAACCCAACTTACCATTCCAAGACGAAGCATATTGATGCATAATACCATTTTCGTGAGAGACATTATGGAAAGGAAGAAGGTGTTGTTGGAGAAGGAAGACACTTTGGAAAACTTAGAAGACTCTTTGACCAAGTCTATGAGTGTTGTGAATTTCTCTTGGTGTATAGAGGTAATGGGAATTGTTTCTCTGGGTCAGTGAAAATATTTTCATGTTCTCATGTATCAGCAAATAAGACAACAAGTGGGAGAATTTTGGGTTGTTATATTATTTTTAGTGAAAGAACAGATAATTGGTTGGCTAGTCGAGGTGGATCGACTGGGTGATAAGTCAATTGACGAGTTAAGTTGAGTTTATGGCTAAGTCAAGCTTGAAATGATCGACTGGGAATTCAAATTCGAAGTAATCGACAAGGATTCAAAGGATCAACTGACAAAAGGTTGAGTGGCAACCAACTATAGATCGAATGGAGGTAAACTGGGAAGTCAACTGGTAAACTTACTAGTATTCGACTGTAACAGAATCCTGAGATTCATGGGATTGTATACAATTATCTGCATGGATCTGTAACTATTTTTGGGTTCCATGATTGAGGGTTTTTCATGTTGTAAATCCTATAAATAAGGCATGTTGTAATTGTATTAGATTGATTAATCCTTTAAGAGGATGTTGTTGGTCATGTAGATGTAAGCCAAATTGGATGTAGGGTTGTTCTTGTGTAAAGAAAGAGAGTATGATGGTGATTGTGTCATATATGTAGACAAAGGTTATTAATGTAACTCTTTATTCATTGAATTAATAAGACAACACAGAACAAGATGCACAAGGAATGTCATTTTTCCAGGTTTTGGGTTTCCAAACTAAAATCTTAGTGTATTGTGTGTGATTGTCATTTATTTATTGTTTAAATTTGTCTTCTCTTTCCTAGTTGTTTTAGTGTAAGTCTTTATTTCTCATCAATCTATACCACTAGAATGATGTATTGTTCATATACTAGTTATTCTTCAATGAGGTTTATAGCTTTTACATTCATATTCCTCATATGATATTTATTTATTTGAGATGGTAGATAGATGGTTGTGAATGGTTTTGTTGTAACAAACTACTCTATTCACATATACCAATTATGTTTATGCATTTTTATTTTACCTAACAACTATATGTTTTTGAAGTACAAGAAGGAATCTATAACTAACATTTTATCTTCTTGTTTAGTTTTTCTCCTATCTAGGATAAGTTATATTAATTTAATTTTTGCACATAGAATAACAACATATTGTGCATTGCATTCTACTTTTCATTCTCAACATTCCCTTCATTTTAAGTATTGGCTATCTATATAGAATCTATATGGGTTTCCTATCCCAAATGGTGTGAGGTATAACTGGGATTTCATACTGGGGAGCACCCCTATCTGTTGTAGGGAACTTTTCCCTTGTCAATAGATGTATATTTCATTTTAGAATTTTTTTGTTGTGAACCCCTATGTTGTGTACTCTAATTTTTGGAAATTGTTTGTAGTTGTTACATCAATAACACAAGCCAATACCAATTTTCAGAGGTTATCAAGCGGAATCTAGGTAATTCATTCAAAATGATAGCAAATATTAGACATTGCTACAAACCATAGAAATGATGAAAACCATAAAAGTTGAAGTCATTAACCCAAAAGGATAATGTATATTCTTTTGCATGTACCTTATACAACAACACATATTACAATGCATTAAAGGTCAGGTTGAAACCATTGTAGGAAAGGATTAAATTAAAATTTCAAACTTAATTGGGCTAATCTCACATCGACCTCACACACAATAATTTGATTCAATGAGATCTTACAGTAGCAACAAATAGTAATTTTACCAATATTTCATGATCAAACACTTCTTAGCATTGTACCTATAACAAATAATAGTTATGGAGTTTAAATATATTTCACCACATAGATATTCATTGATTCATTCATCCATTCCCTACAATTAAATTCCACTCACTCAGATGCCAACAAAAGTGAAAATGCACCAGAGGAAGGAGTAGAAGACTTACCTATTTCTAGATGATGTCATTGTATTTGAATTCATTAATGGTCCTATTACCTCTATCAATATCATGTTGAAGTCTAGTGATGAGTATTTTGTACTCCACTACCTTAATGGTAAAGTCATGGCTAATAAAAGATGATAATATCTCAATTAATTTTCCATTATTGTCTTTGAGAAAGAAGCCAATGCCTTGTTGGCAGCCAATTCACATTTTTTTTACTGTCTCTTAAGCTGCCTACACTAATGTTTTGCAAACCTTAATTTTTTGTTGCAATTCTCAAATAAACGACACTTTTATTTTTGCACTATTTGCACACTTACCTTCGTTTGTTTTCACGACTGTAAGCGTGAAAACTTGGTCTTTCGAAGTCGCATTAGAATCATTATTGAATTGTCGTTATCCTTCTTGTC
>JZKD02S1761931.1:91933-102262 GCA_000966675.3 Picea glauca | reverse complement strand
CTCTATGGCCTTGTCTTCGAACTCCGCCAGGGGGTGGATGACTTGCATTTCAGGCTGCAACTCACCAACGACAAGGTGGCGCTTTTTCTACAGCTTCTATCCTCCCTGCACGAAGTGGTTCTTTCACCCCCGGAAGGAGCAACCTCCAGGCAACATCCCGCAGCAGAAGCCAAAGAAGGAAATGACATGGGGAGCGCGAGGACAACTGGGGATACCACAATGCAATGGGCAGCTACTCCAGGCGAGGATACGACAAAGCAGAGTGCAGCAGGGTCGAGACCAGAACGAAGTGGGAATGCGACCAGGGAAGCGGAGGATAGCGTGAGGAATGACCTGGGTGCTGCGACCACGAAGCAGGACGAGAGGCAGTGGGGAGACGGGACGACAGTTATCGAAGAGGAACCATGGCCAGGGGATCTCAATGCCACCTGGCCGGGTTACATGGCCGATGTCTAGACTTATGACGTGTCTGAAGCCGAGCCAGTCAGGTTTTCCTTGTTATGGTTGTCCAAGCTGTCTTAGACATTGCTTTTTTTATGATTTATAGCTAGGCATATGCTGACTAATCTGCTGACTGGGCTGGTTTCCCCTCTGTTGGGGCAGCCCAGTAATTACAACAGGACAATCTATGTATTTTGAAACTTTTTTTTGCCTCTAGCAGGAACTTAATATATTAAACCTCTTACTTAAAAAAAAAAAAAATCTTTGACTTAATTATGACAAAATAAAGAAAAGCTGTACACTCACTTTTTTTAATAATATTTTAATAATCGGAATGTCCATTTAACGTGAAGTTTCAAAACTCCAACACGGATTTAAATCCAAATATTTTTATCATAATTATAAGAAATAACAAAAAAATTCATAATCAATAACACGGTTTTGAATTCAAAATTTTATCATAATTATGACAAACAAGGTTGTGTGGCAGCGTAGTCCCTGCCAGGTTGAATTGAGATAGGAAAAAGTAGCAGAGGTAGATGAAAACTGTAGCGAAGATGTGGCAAGCAACATGAAGCATAGGTTGTATCCATGCAGTAAATGACACATGGATTGTAGAGCCCCATTTATTTTTTGAAAGTATATAACAAAATACAATTTGTGCATAGTGGAAGAATTTTTTTTATGAAGCAGTTTAGTTTGAAATATATTAAATAGGTTACAAGTATAGATTGGTAAAAGATAAAAATGTATGATGACATAAATTTAAAAGGAGAAAAAAAAACAGTGTTATTTGAAATATATCAAAAAATAAAAGTCTATAAAATATTACTGGAAATTTGAAATATATTAAATAAGTTACAAGTATAGAGTGGTGAAAGATAAAAATGTATGAAGACATAAATTTAAAAGGAGATAAAAAAAAACAACCCTCACAGTACTTCCCCAATTTTGAGGAGACATAAGAAATAATTATTATTTATTATTAATAAATAAATCGTAAATTATTACACAAGAGACCTAATACATTATAATAAATATTATTTATTTATTTATTTTTTCAAGAAATAAATAATATTTATTTTATTTGAAATATATCAAAAAATAAAAGTCTATTACATATTACTGGAAATTTGAAATATATTAAATAAGTTACAAGTATAGAGTGGTGAAAGATAAAAATGTATGAAAAACAGTTTTATTTGAACTAACAACCCTCAGAGTACTTCCCCAATTTTGGAGAGACATAAGAAATTATTATTATTTATTATTAATAAATAAATGGTAAATTATTATACAAGAGGCCTAATACATTATAATAAATATTATTTATTTATTTATTTTTTCAAAAAAATCTACAGAAAACCCTCCCAACACTTCCCAAACTTTGGGGAGAGATAAAAAATTATTATTATTTATTATTAATGAATAAATCCTAAATTATTACATTGGAAGCCTAATACGTTACAATAAATAGGGAGAGATAAGAAATCATTATTATTTATTATTAATGAATATATTGTATAGGATTACCTTCCTAAATTATTTCATTGGACACATATAAATACGGGGAGAACAGATAAGTCATGTCTTTAACAAATGGCGTGACTTATCATCATCATTATAAAGGTTTTACGAAATTTTGGCAATTTTACTTGTTGGAAACTACCAACAGCCTCACCTCCAGAAAATAAAGTATATAACAAAATACTATTTGTGCATAGTGAAAGAATTTTTTTTATGAAGCAGTTTAGTTTGAAATATATTAAATAAGTTACAAGTATAGATTGGTAAAAGATAAAAATGTATGAAGACGATAATTTAAAAGGAGAAAAAAAAAACAAAAAAAAAACCAGTTTTATTTGAACTAACAACTCTCAAAGTACTTCCCCAATTTTGGAGAGACATAAGAAATAATTATTATTTATTATTAATAAATAAATCGTAAAGTATTACACAAGAGGCCTAATACATTATAATAAATATTATTATTAATTTTTTTTTTTCAAGAAAATCTACTGAAAACCCTCCCAACACTTCCCAAACTTTGGGGAGAGATAACAAATTATTATTATTTATTATTAATGAATAAATCCTAAATTATTATACTGGAAGCCTAATACATTACAATAAATAGGGAGAGATAATAAATCATTATTATTTATTATTAATGAATATATTGTATTGGATTACCTTCCTAAATTATTGCACTGGACACATATAAATACGGGGAGCACAGATAAGTCACGTCTTTAGCAAAGGGCGTGACTTATCATCATCATTATAAAGGTTTTACGAAATTTTGGCAATTTTACTTTTGGAAACTACCAACAGCCTCACTCCCCAGAAAATCATCAAGAAAGTCTAATCCGTGATTAACAACAAGCATGATAAACTTACTTCTAACTTTAGACCAATTAAACTAACCTTCAAAACTCAAAATAATAATAATAGTTTAGAAAAGATTTAACCAATTTAAAAATGAAAATGGTTCAATTTTTAAATAAAATATTAATAATATAAAAAAGAAAAAACCCTAACTCAAATTAATAAATAATGTTAATTTTTTTTTATTTAAATTATACTATAAAATTATATATATTATATTTTTAAACTTAATTTGAAATTAATAAATTATAAAGTTTATAAAATATAATAATAAAGATGAGTAGTAAATGAGTGACTTGAAACTCCTTTTCGTTCATAAACCAAAACCAAAAAGCTCTTTCCACTTCTCAATCACTAAGCCAATTTTCACTCCCTAACCAACTTTTTCTAACATTATTTATTAGTTTAACCAATTCTATTATTTATTAATTGGCCAAATCATATTATTATTATTATTTATTTTTTTAATAATTTTAATGAGTATTCTATTTTATTTTTTAAACTTATTTATTCTCATTGCTTTAACTATTTCTCAAAACATGGCAATGTTTCAAGACTATAGCTCGGTTTTGAATCCAAATCATTTGTCATAATTATGACAAATAACTAAAATGCATACTCATTTTTTTTTTTTTAAGAGAACATTTAAAAAAAATTGTTTTATGAATTCAAATCTTTGACTTAATTATGACAAAATAAAGAAAAGCTGTACATTCACCTTTTTTAATAATTGGAATGTCCATTTAACGTGAAGAACTCCAACACGATTTTAAATCCAAATATTTATACCATAATTATAAGAAATAACCAAAAAATTCATAATCAATAACACGGTTTTGAATTCAAAATTTTATCATAATTATGACAAACAAGGTTGTGTGGCATCGTAGTCCCTGCTAGGTTGAATTGGGATAGGAAAAAGTAGCAGAGGTAGATGGAAACTGCTGGTATCCAGTAACACATGGATTGTAGAACCCCATTTATTTTTTGAAAGTATATAACAAAATACAATTTGTGCATAGTGGAAGATTTTTTTTTATGAAATAGTTTAGTTTGAAATATATTAAATAGGTTACAAGTATAGATTGGTAAAAGATAAAAATGTATAATGACATAAATTTAAAAGGAGAAAAAAAAAACAATCTTATTTGAAATATATCAAAAAATAAAACTCTGTTACATATTACTAGAAATTTGAAATATATTAAATAAGTTACAAGTATAGAGTGGTGAAAAATAAAAATGCATGAATACATAAATTTAAAAGGAGATAAAAAAAAATAGTTTTATTTGAACTAACAACCCTCATAGTACTTCCCCAATTTTGGGGAGACATAAGAAATAATTATTATTTATTATTAATAAATAAATCGTAAATTATTACACAAGAGGCCTAATACATTATAATAAATATTATTTATTTATTTATTTTTTCAAGAAAATCTGCGGAAAACTCTCCCAAAACTTCCCAAACTTTGAGGAGAGATAAAAAATTATTATTATTTATTATTAATGAATAAATCCTAAATTATTACACTGGAAGCCTAATACGTTACAATAAATAGGGAGAGATAAGAAATCATTATTATTTATTATTAATGAATATATTGTATTGAATTACCTTCCTAAATTATTGCACTAGACACATATAAATACGGGGAGGTCTTTAACAAAGGGCGTGACTTATCATCATCATTATAAAGGTTTTACTAAATTTTGGCAATTTTACTTGTTGGAAACTACCAACAGCTTCACCCCTGGAAAAGAAAGTATATAACAAAATACTATTTGTGCATAGTGGAAGATTTTTTTTTATGAAGTAGTTTAGTTTGAAATATATTAAATAGGTTATAAGTATAGATTGGTAAAAGATAAAAATGTATGATGACATAAATTTAAAAGGAGAAAAAAAACAGTTTTATTTGAAATATATCAAAAAATAAAAGTCTGTTACATATTAAATAAGTTACAAGTATAGAGTGGTGAAAGATAAAAATGTATGAAGACAATAATTTAAAAGGAGATAAAAAAAACCAGTTTTATTTGAACTAACAACCCTCAGAGTACTTCCCCAATTTTGGAGAGACATAAGAAATAATTATTATTTATTATTAATAAATAAATCGTAAATCATAACACAAGATGCCTAATACATTATAATAAATATTATTTATTTTTTCAAGAAAATCTGCGAAAAACCCTCCCAACACTTCCCAAACTTTGGGGAGAGATAAAAAATTATTATTATTTATTATTAATGAATAAATCCTAAATTATTACACAGGAAGCCTAATACGTTACAATAAATAGGGAGAAATAAGAAATCATTATTATTTATTATTAATGAATATATTGTATCGGATTACCTTCCTAAATTATTGCACTGGACACATATAAATACGGGGAGCACAGATAAGTCACATCTTTAGCAAAGGGCGTGACTTATCATCATCATTATAAGGGTTTTACGAAATTTTGGCAATTTTACTTGTTGGAAACTACCAACAGCCTCACCCCCGAAAATCAAGAAAGTTTAATCCATGATTAACAAGAAGTATGATAAACTTACTTTTAACTTTAAACCAATTAAACTAACTTTCAAAGCTTAAAATAATACTAATATTTTAGAGAAGATTTAACCAATTTAAAAATGAAAATGGTTCAATTTTTAAATAAAATATTAATAATATAAAAAAGAAAAAACCCTACCTCAAATTAATAAATAATGTTAATTTTTTTTTATTTAAATTATACTATCAAATGAAAAAAACAAATATAAAATTATATATGTTATATTTTTAAACTTAATTAATAATGTTAAATTTTTTTTTTATTTAAATTATAATATCAAATGAAAAAATAAATATAAAATTATATATGTTATATTTTTAAACTTAATTTGAAATTAATAAATTATAAAGTTTATAAAATATAATAATAAAGATGAGTAGTAAATGAGTGACTTGAAACCCCTTTCCATTCATAAACCAAAACCCCTTTCCACTTTTCAATCACTAAGCCAATTTTCACTCCCTAACCTCCTTTTTCTAACATTATTTATTAGTTTAACCAATTCTATTCTTTATTAATTCGCCAAATCATATTATTATTATTTATTTTTTTAATAATTTTAATAAGTATTCTATTTTATTTTTTAAACTTATTTATTCTCATTGCTTTAACTATTTCTCAAAACATGGCAATGTTTCAAGACTATAGCACGGTTTTGAATCCAAATCATTTGTCATAATTATGACAAATAACTAAAATGCATACTCAAATTTTAATTTTTTTTAAGAGAACATTTAAAAAAAATTGTTTTATGAATTCAAATCTTTGACTTAATTATGACAAAATAAAGAAAAGTTGTACACTCACTTTTTTTAATAATCTTTTAATAATTGGAATGTCCATTTAAGTTGTACACTCCAACACGATTTTAAATCCAAATATTTTTATCATAATTATAAGAAATAACCAAAAAATTCACAATCAATAACACGGTTTTGAATCCAAAATTTTATCATCATTATGATAAACAAGGTTGTGTGGCAGTGTAAGTCCTTGCCAGATTGAATTGGGATAGGAAAAAGTAGCAGAGATGGAAACTGCAGCGAAGATGTGGCAAGCAACATGAAGCATAAGTGGTATCCATGCAGTAAATGACACATGGATTGTAGAGCCCCATTTATTTTTTGAAAGTATATAACAAAATACAATTTGTGCAGAGTGGAGCAATTTTTTTTATGAAGTAGTTTAGTTTCAAATATATTAAATAGGTTACAAGTATAGATTGGTAAAAGATAAAAATGTATGATGACATAAATTTAAAAGGAGATAAAAAAACAGTTTTATTTGAAATATATCAAAAATTAAAAGTCTGTTACATATTACTGAAAATTTGAAATATATTAAAAAAGTTACAAGTATAGAGTGGTGAAAGATAAAAATGTATGAGGACATAAATTTAAAAATCTGTTACATATTACTGGAAATTTCAATGCATTTGTCATATAGACTGGGATTGGGGCTTCCGCGGACCATAAGAGAAATATGTACAAGAAATAGGACTATAGAAAAGAATAAGTGGGCGACTGTAGAGTGCAATACCTGCAAAAAAATTAAATTGAAAGGTATCAATGTTTGGCTAGACATTTATATTTTAAAAAGTGGAATAAAAAGGTTGATAAACAAAGCAGGATGTGATCACTAGACTTACAATGATGGTACATATGAGCCCTTTTGCTATTTGCTTGCGGCTGCCGTTTCATTGATGTCGTCGACGTCAGTTGGAATCGTGGCAACTGCCTGTTGCCTTTTGTCGGCAGCCTGCTTGAATTCCCTTTCGAGCCATTCTTCAATGTAGCTTCTCATTGGGGTGACGATCTCATTCCGGATTTTTTTGTTGAAAAGTTCGTTTTCTAATTCCTTGAAGTCGATAGAAAGATTACGCAGAGCCTGATCAATTTCCTCATTCTGTACTGAATAGTCAACTAGCCAGTCGTCGACGTGATCTTGACCATATTCAAGGATGTAAAACTTTTCCAAAGACAATGCCTTAAACATATCAACTTGTTTATCAAAGTCTTGCCTAGTTAAGGGAAAGGAGTTGACGATTAAGTTGGGGTATTGGAAGTCGTTGGTCCTTTCGGCTAAGTTTATTTTGGACAACCTTGTGAATAATTTTTCTTTCTTTGATATGGCTTGTTCACATGACTGAACAATGGGATACAAGTTCTTCACTTTTTCTTTCCAGCATGCATTTAATTGACTGATCCAGTTTTTGGATGGAAGATCTTGTTGTCTTCTTTTTGTTTCTGTCATGTTGTTGACAATGGTGCCAAAAGGAAGGACCGTGTTTAAATAGAAATGTTCTTCATCTTTTAACTCTGTCTGCAAATGTTCGAGCAAACTATGTGCCCTAGTTCCAAGGGAAGTGATGGTTTGTGATATTTCCCACGCCTCAATAACCAGTTCCATTCTTTTCTTGATACTATTCTCCACATATCCTCTACAGGATGCGAGGAGGCTGGAGGATCCTTTTAAGTTGGTTGTAGGGGTGGCATGCATGACTATTGCCAAAGGATTGGCAAGCAATGACATAGGAATCAAAGCCTCTTCCAATTCCTTGACCCGGTCCTTCAATCTGGCATTTTCGGCCTCGATGCCTCCAATGGAATCATGAAATGCATCTCTGCTTGCTATGTGAAGCTGACAGAGTTGGGACGGTCGCATGTTCGCAAGGCTAACCTCTGAACGAGATTTTCCTTTCTTATTTTTTACATTTTTTTTCCAATGATCATTTTTTTGGACTGGCTGTAAAAAACAATGCTCTGTAACACGAAGGATTAATCTTCGTCAAAATTTTCGGTATTGGATATGTCCATTGGATGACTATGCTGGATGGCGTCTCCGGGCTAATCAAGGTAGTGGAGCATGCTATCCAGATCATACTCAAGGTCCATGTTCTCACTCTGAATTTCGGGCTCTTCCGCCTGTCCCACATTTTTTTTATCTTCTTGTCTACAGGAAGCTTGTGAGAACTATCAATTTTAGAGTGAGGAGGGTCGTTATCTCCTCCTCCATTTGAAGAACTCTGAGTTTCTTTGTTGTTGTGCTGGGTCGTTGGAGCGATGCTCCGGGATGTCGTACTTTTTGGAGTGTTATTCGCCGATTGAACTCTCTTGTCACCGAGGCCTTTCCCTTGTTGGTTGTACAATTTAGTGCTACTTTGCAGTGTGTCTAGGTCACCGGCATCAGAAGTAGGAGCATTGCCGCCAGTGTCTCTATTTTCAGACACGTGTTCTTTGAAAAAAAAATCGCCGAAGCCAAGTGTTTGTAAATGTTGTCAATTTTTTTTATCGGGGTTGAACCCTCTTAGGATTTCAACATATCTCAGGTTGAAGTTGCTAGAATGCGCTGTGAATTCGTCAATTTTGTTGACGTTTTTCAACATGAAGTCCCCGACTTTCCAAGGCAGAGGGATGAACTATTTTTTTCTCTTCTCTTGGAATAGATGCAACCAGTAGTTGTATTGCCGTGCTACTTCTGCAACAAACATTATGTCCGTAATGTGACATGGAAGGATAGCAGGTTTTTCCCTGGAGCCAAAAATCCTTATCACAATGTAATTATCCAAATGTTCAAGTGTTCCCTTCCTGTCCAAAAAATTGGTTGCCTGTTCAGATATGTGGGGAGCATCTTCTCCTAACAACAAAACTTTGAAAACAAACACAAAGCCATTAAAAACCTCATAAAAACAGTGCGAAGCCTTGTGCTTCCACAAGGCCTGGTACCAAAATGTTATTGGGTCGAATTCCTAGTTGACATTCTTGGACAAAGACAATTCTAGAAACTGGCAGCAATGTGCTATCGCAAAAACTAAGTAGGATGACATATAAAATTTATTTTCCCTTTTGAAGCTTGACAATTGGGAACATATTTCATGGGAAGTTAACTTGCCCCAATAAAAAATGGCTTGTTCGTTGACTGTGAAATACAAAATATAAAGAGCCATCATGGATACAGTTGTTGTGGACTCTTGTCTTGTTATTCTTGTAAACAACTAGGCAATTTCGTGGAATGGATTTCTAAATGAATTAACCTGCAAACTTGTGATATCTTCAGGGAATAGAATCGGGTCTTCCAATAAATGGGGTAAGAGTTCCAACCCATTGTTATGCTTTGCTAGGAATTGTTTGCAATCTTCTCTTCTAAACGTCAATGTTGCCTTCGACAATCTTAGCATCTGGCGAAAGACTTGAGGTGAAAAAGAAACAGAAGAGCGATCCCGGAGTGGAATAATTCTTTTGTCTGAAATAAATTTATCGGTGCACCAAGAGACCAACTCCTTACAGTCGATAACTTCAGGGATAAAGCCTGCATGAGCAATCCCAGAGGTCCAAATTACTTGGTTATGGGTGGCAGGGGTTGAGTAATAAGAATATGCCGTGGACCACTGGAAGTTCTAGTCCTCGCGCCCAAAGATGTTCATTGTATCTCCACATAACTGTTGTCGAGCTGATGCCATAGGTTTATGAGAACGTTGGTTTGCTCCAGACGATGGTTGAAATGAATAGTTGAAGCCGATAATGTAACTCTTCGCAAAATCTTAGTTAAATGCTTATGAATGGGAAAGATCCTCGAGACTTTTGTTGATTAATGACAGTTTGTATGGGTGGTGCATGATGAACTATTAGCAGTAAAGCTTACTTATTGCATATTTAGAAGTGCGAAGGTGGCGGGTGCGACGAAGAATAATTAAGGATTGGAGGTTTCGTGAACGTGCCAAACCGATGACGTGCGAACGACATTTCATGATTTTGAAATCAACACTCGGAAGGGAGAATATAACCCCCTCGCAAATCTTGGTTTAATGCGTATTAATAGGAGATCTCCTCGAGCCTTTCACCCATCAATGACAATCTATACGGCTCCTGCACGATGAGCTGTTAGAATTAAATGTCAATAATTGCATATTTAGAAACAAGATATATATAT
>JZKD02S1761931.1:68318-81734 GCA_000966675.3 Picea glauca | reverse complement strand
AAAACAAGCCGCAGAAATTTGGTGAAGGCTATTTGTATAAATAAAGTGAGGATGATTCTATGGATGTATACGCACAACAGTTGTAGAGCTAGCTTGTAATACACCAAGGCCGAGCCCTTGCTGAATTGTAATTTTTTTTATAGGTTGGTGATCCGAGTGATTATAAGTTGAGGAACTTATGTATTTATTAGGCTGGTGAGCTAGATGCCAAGGCCAGGAGCCTGATATTTTGTTTGTATATGTAATTATGCAGATCATTAATAAAAATATAAACATTGTTGCATGTAGACCGACCACGAAGTATATTTATGGGGGACTAAGCTCCATTAGGTAGGGTAAGGAAGGGGGGATAAGTATTTGGGCCTAGGGGATAATCTAGGGGGCTTACCTCTAGAGGAATAATATTTTAATACTATTTCCTGAAAACTAAGGTGGACATAATATGTTTTGTTATCCTAAGTTTCTGGTGGTCGGGAACATAGGCTAAATGTAGCGCATGCAGCTCCAGGAAGACAAGTGTTGACCTAGGCTCATGCAGTTAAAAGTTGAAGCGTCAGTTGTGTTGTGGGTGGGCTTGCCATTCTCGATCCACTGTCTAACCGTGAACCAGGGGTATCCATCATGGATCTATGGAACCAGTAACCCATGAGTCAAATCATGCTGGTAGTTTGTTGGCCATTCAACCATCCTTCGCGTGAGTTTGTGAGTCCATTGTCCCATCCTTCGTCTGAACCCGAGACCTTCATCATTTGAACTTTGCATACGCTCACACATCTCTGAAATTAGAAACCATGAAGCTGTCCTGTGCTCTTTCCTATGAAGCCCGACGCAATTGTAGTCGCCTAAGTCGTGTTGTGACTTGGCATTAGGCTGTTGCCTTTTGGGTGTCCATAACCGTTTTTCCCTGTTGTTGTTTTTATCACCCGTACTCGACTGTAGCTGAGTCGAAGACTAGTGGAAGAGGCAGGTTGTCAAGCCTGTGAGCAACTCTCCCAAGTGAGATAGTTTGTTGAGAAGTGGGTTCTCCTGGAAGGGAGTCCTGTAGCATCTATAGTACTCTGAGACTTTTGGTCCAGCCTGTTGCTGAATCCTAAGGTAAGGGAGAGGTACTAGTCGATGGACTTGTATTAGTGAAGGTGTATCCTCATGGGGTGGAACAGGCGTGTGGGGAATGAGGGTCTGTGGGTTGTGGGTGTAAGTGGCTCCTGGGATAAAAGATCCTTCCTGTTGCTTTGTGCAACTTCTTTGTTTTCCTTGCCAAGCCTAGAATTCCCTTGCCCAGTGGAGTTTAGTCGCAGCTCGGGGGTGAACTACTGTTGAGAGTGATGAGCAATGCGGTCTAAGGCTGGGAGGTTTGTGGAAGGTCTGCACGCAGTTGGTGGATTACTCCAGCTAAAAGATAAGTATCATTTTCGTGCTTAATTGTGTATTTTATGCATTTCGGGTTACTTGAAATGTATCATGTGTTCTGTTGCATGTGGACTTACTGTTAATCTTAATTGCATCTGTATGGTAGCAGTAATTTTGTGTTAATTGTTTTAATTTCATTAAAATGCATGTATATTATATAAGCTGTAAATTCCGCATGGTAGCATTACCCGGTCTTTGGAGGGCCAGGGATGTTACAATATGGTATCAGAGCATGGTTACAACACTGATCTTGGATGGGCCATGTTAGTGGAAGTTGAAGCAAGATTTTTAGAAGGAGTTGCTTTCGAAATGGACAAAACTCAAGCTCTAACCCAAGGTTTCAACGCAGAGCCTGGATGGGATGGGTAAGTGGTCGTTGGACTCAAGGTTCAAGAGGAAATTGTGTCTAGAGGACCAATTTCGAACCTCAGAACCTTCCTGAGTGCCAAGAGGTTACCTTGGTCGCGTTACGAAGCTTAGGAGGAGTAGCGGTGTCGTAAAACCATGACATAAGTGGTATTGGGTTGCAGAGTAATGTGGACCTTAGGATCTGTTCGTGAGAAGGAGAATCCTTCACGACCGTTAGATATGGTAATGTTTCAAGGCAGTTAGCCGTGAATTCCTTTGGAAATCTGCAAAGTAATAGAGTTTGTTCTGCACCGTAGGATCTATTCGGAAGGAAGGGAAATCCTTTAGAGTCATCAACTCTAGGGAAGGTGCAGAGGAGTTAACCAAGAAGCCCTTCGGACTTTGCAACTTCGGTGAAGTTGATGCAAAATAAGATAAAGCCCGAATTCCGAAGCTCCAAAGCCAGAAGAGCCAAAGTGGTGAGTCATGATGATGTCACCTGGAGGTGACGTGGACACATGGGTTGTGTGCCAAGATTAGGTGGATTTCGAACTGTGGAAGATTGAAATGGCATTTGGAACGTGACGCGTGTCACCTATTTGAATGGGCCACGTATCAGTTGCTAGTATTCTACCATGTGGCTTTCCGTATGAGCTGGGCTAGTGGGGACGAGGTTATGTAACGTAGTTAAAGGTCAGAGGACCCACATTGTTGTTGATCACGATACATCTAGATCACCATCCAGAAGGAATTGCGGGGACCCAAGTTGCACGGAAGTTAATTATCCAAGGTGGTCCTGCAATCCAAACCATGATTTCACTGAGGGGTTACGTGTCAGCGTCAGAAAAATTGTGGGATGGAAGGTAGGTTACTCCAAACCACCATTGCATGCCCCCACAATTGGAAAACGTTAAGTGATGGGATGTAATGACATCACCAAAGGTGATTGGGAGTGTTTGGAGATTAACAATTCGGATGTGCGGATGCGAGATCCTCCGAAGCTCCGAAGTCCCAAAGACCCGAAGTCTTAGAACTCAGATACCCGAGGTTCCATAGTAAGTTTCAATTGTCAGATGTTGAGTAGACGTGTATGGTTTATCCACCCTACATCACGAGTTCGGTAATCTGGAACTCCGAGAGATTGTTGTGTGGTGCTTTGAAACCTTCCATAGCCTAAGGCATGAGTAAGCACCTAGTGACCTACCGTTTTGTCATGGCCCGTGATCGCATGAGTTGGGGACTGAGAGAAAGGGGCCAGTGCCTGAAGGTTATTACAGAGCAGAGAAAAGATCAGAAAGAAAATGAAATTTGAACATTTTTCTTAAATCAGATTGGTTTATGAATGTTGTGGGAATTGTTAAGGACTGATGGCCTGACAAATTTCGGTTGACTAGACGTTGTGTTTGTAGATTTCAACGAGTGTTAGGACCGCAACGAATTGCCACTGAGTGCAGAGAAATGGAGGAGGCACATAATGCTTCTAGTTCAGAGAATGAAGTAAAAGGAATTGATGTCCATTTAGGAGTTGTAGGATCGAACTCCAATGGGCATGAAGATGAAATGGACAAGAAAGGACGTATGATGAAAATCATTGAACAATTGCAGAAAGATGCCCAGGCTCACTGAGCTGATAACAAAAATCTCATGAAAGCCAGGGATCAACAGGGAGAATTCAACTTAAAGTTGATGCAGAGTCTGGAAAGAATCGAAAAGAAGTTGGATAAGGAGAGTGACTCGAGAAAAACAAGGAGTCACAAGAACCCTGAGAGGAAAAGAAGATCAAGAAGCATTAGTAGGCATCATCTTCACTCCCCAAAACATTCCAATAAGGAGGCACACAATATTCCAAGCCCATCTCCTACCAGAAAACATAGGAGATCTGGTGTGGATAAACTGAAGGGTGAAATGAGCAAGATTAAACCTCCTACGTTTGACGGAGAACACAAGAAAGATGAAGATGCTGAGACATGGTTGCTGGGCATGAGGAATTATTTCCAACTACAGAACTATTATTCTCATGCAGAGGGAAGGATTTCCATTTACCAACTTAAAGGAAAGGCATCCATATGGTGGGAGCAACTTGTGTAAGTACAACATGTCAGAGAGAAGAATGTTACTTGGAGGGAGTTCAAGAGACATTTTGAAAAGAAGTACTTAACTAAGAGATACTACGACAGAAAGATGAAAGAGTTCTTTGAACTCAAGCTGGGAAACATGACCATTGATGAATATGAATGAAGGTTTTTGGAATTGTTGAAGTATGTTCCCTTCATCAAGGACGAGACTGTCAAAATTCAAAGGTATTTGAATGGACTTCCATCTTCCATCAGTGACAATATCCAGTATGATGACCCAAAAACAATGGAAGAAACTATAAGGAGAGAAAAGTGCTTATATGATCAACAAAAAGAAAAGCCTACTTACCAAAAATCTTGGGAAGACAAGAAGAAGTTTAAGAGGGAGTAGAGGAAAAAGGGAATCAAACCATTGATTTTCAGGAATACCCCTCAAGGAGAACCAGGTTTTAGAGAGCCCAGGAAGGCTGAAGTAGGTGGACAAATGCCAAGACAACCACCTATGGAATGTTGGGGCTGTAAAGGAAATCATAGGTACATAGATTGCCCACACATAAATGACAAAGTGAGAGTTGTCCACAATGTTCAACAAGCATAAACAGTGGAGGATATGGGTAGTAGAGTACCAAGGATCTACGCAACCCTGGATAATAAGCAAGCAAAATATCAGTTACACATGATTGAAGTGGAAGGTATGATCAACAACCATGCCTTTACTATTTTAATTGATTCGGGGGCTAGTCATAGTTATGTAGATCCTAGAGTGGTGGAAACTTTGCAATTGTCGATAAGCAAACATGGAAACTCTTGGTTAGTGCAACTGGCCACAGGAACCAAGAGAAAGGTTATGGAATTGGTTAAGTCTTGTCCAGTGGACGTGAATGGACTGAGCGCAAGGGCTGAATTGAACATTCTACATTTAGTTTCTTATGACTGTCTAATTGGGATGGATTAGTTGGACCAACACCATGCCATCTTAGACTGTCTTAGAAAAACATTCACTTGCCTGGATGAGGAAGGGAATCAGAGAATGGTCCAAGGAATTCCTAGAGCGGTTGTTGTTAGAGAAATCTCAATAATGCAACTGAAGAAGTGCTATAGTAAAGGTTGTCAATTATTTGCAGCCCACATGGAGGAAACACATAAGGATAAGGTGTCAAGTATTGAAGACCATGCAGTATTTAAATATTTTGAGTATGTATTCCAGGAAGTACCAGGACTACCCCCGAAAAGAGATATTGACTTCTCTATTAACCTAATGCATGGAGCAACTCCAATGTCAAAAACTCCTTACAGGATGAGTAAACCAGAGCTAAAAGAACTGCAATTGCAGCTTGAAGAGCTTCTGAAGAAGGGGTATATACTCTCAAGTGTGTCACCTTGGGGTGCCCTGGTCCTGTTCGTGAAGAAGAAGGATGTGACATTGAGATTGTGCATCGATTTCTGACAGCTGAACAAAGTGACTGTTAAGAACAAGTATCCTCTGCCAAGGATCAATGATCTCTTTGATCAATTTAAGGATGCCAAGATATTATCAAAAATAGATCTCAGGTTAGGGTATCACTAGGTAAGAATAAAGGATGAAGACATCAACAAGATCCCCTTCAGAACAAGGTATGGTCATTATGAATTCACAGTGGTGCCATTTGGGTTGTCAAATGCACCCACTGTTTTTATGTGCATGATGAATGGTGTATTTAGAGAATATCTAGACAAGTTTGTCATAGTTTTTTTGGATGTCATCCTGGTGTATTCCAAGTCGGAGGAAGAGCATGAACATTATCTGAGGATGGTGTTGCAAGTGTTAAGAGAGCACTAGATGTATGCCAAACTAAGCAAGTGCTCATTTTATAAAAAGCAGATCCATTACCCGGGGCATATTATTTCAAAGGATGGAATAGTTGTAGTTCCTGAGAAGATAGAAGCCATCAGAGAATGGTCAGCGCCTAAGAACGTGACATAAGTCAGATCCTTTATGGGTCTAGCTAGTTATTACAAAAGGCTCATTGTAGGGTTGTCAAGGATAGCTCACCCTATCACTTCCTTGCAAAGGAAGGATAAGAAGTTTCAGTGGACAGAAGAATGTGAGAGAATCTTCCAACGATTGAAGCAATTGTTAACAAGTGCTCCAATCCTAAGGATTGCAGATCCAAATGAAGATTTTGTAGTATGTGCAGATGTATACAAAGAAGGACTAGGAGGAGTCCTCAACAAGAATGGATTTCTAATATGTTATGAATTTAGGAAGCTGAAAGAGCATGAAAAAAACTATGCCACTCATGATCTGGAGTTGGCGGCCATCGTTCACGCTCTAAAGAAATGGAGGCATTACCTCATGGAAAGGAGAATTGAAGTGAGGATAGACCATAATGGTCTGAAGTAATTGTTTGATCAACCAACCTTGAATGTTAGGCAGAGTAGGTGGTTAGAATTCATTTGTGAGTATGACTTGTTGGCATATTTACAGACAAAAGGCAGAGTATGCTTGTTTGTCATTGATGGCAATATCAGCATGACGAGTGTATACTTGTTTACCAATGATAGCAAGATCAACAACGCAACGATAATGGTATGGAAAGAACAAAAGTGTAAGCTCAGGAGGAGGAGTGATAGTGGCCATCGGATCAGAGTCCAGACAGGAGGAATGCACAGAGGAGGAGATTAGACCTCAATCGTCGATCGGAGCGCGAAGGACCAACAACTGTTGGATCCAGAGATAAATGCATGAAGGTTAAGCCCTTGATGAGCATAGGAGAGAAGACCTGTTAAAGTCCCAAAGTAAGCAGGGACCGCCCATCATCAAGACTGACAGGTAGCACACGATCCACAACTCCGAAGCAAACCACTTCAAAAGTTTCTCATTTTGATATTTGAAATCCCCGAAGTCTGGAGAGTCGGATATCTGGAGCAAACGCCAGTGGTCGGATCAATTTCGAGTTGAAGAATAGGATAAGCTAGCAAAGTTGCATCACATAAAGATCGAGCCATCGATCCAAGATCATGATCGAAAGAAAAAAATTCACTCCGGATATAGATATGCGAGGAGGTTACGCTCCTGAATGTTTGAGATTTGAAATCCTCGGAATGCGAAGTTCTGTCAGCAGTCGGATTTGGAGATCAAAAAATGATCGTTAGATCAGGGAGATAAACATCAGCAAGGACCCATGGCAGACCAAGTCAGCAAGGACATGTGGCACAGTCATATAATGACAAGTGTCAAGTTGATTTGACATTTCAGGTATGTGAAAATCACAAATCCAAGTGACAAGTGGCAGTTGCTCGACTCGTGACACGTCATCG
The DNA here is from genome assembly GCA_000966675.3 of Picea glauca. Taxonomy (NCBI): domain Eukaryota; kingdom Viridiplantae; phylum Streptophyta; class Pinopsida; order Pinales; family Pinaceae; genus Picea; species Picea glauca. The sequence continues at coordinate 74,601 of JZKD02S1761931.1, read as the reverse complement.
AGTGACACAAGAGTTACGTCACTCTGGGAGTTTTACCACTAGCAGATTCCCTAAGTCCCGAAGTCCTGGAGCGGAGGATAGTTGTTGGATTAAAGAGGACATGTGGTGAGCGATTGGAATTTCGCTGACTTGCACATTATAAGAGTCAAAAAAGCGTGGTATGGAAACTCGCAATACGCGAAGTTGCGAAACAATCCTGGCCGTTGGAGCTAGAGGACACGTGGTGAGCGATTGGAATTTCACTGACTGAAGGGTCAAAGAAATGAGGTGCTCTAACCTCTAAAGTCACGAAACGCAAAATAGTGACATGATCTGAGCCGCCAGATCGAGGGGAGATCTGGACTGTTGATTGTATAGGGAGACGAGATGCGAAGTCGTGAAACACAAAATTGTGATTTGATCACAATCGTCGATCAAAGGGAGAGTGTGGACCATTTATCTGGCATGACGAAGAACGAAATTCGAGTTTTCGAAGAAGAGATCTGGACCGTTAAATCACCGAGGATCGTGGGCCGTCGATCTGGAGCATTTCAGAGTTTCGCGTTTCAGTAGTTTTTGAAGCAACTCACAACAGGAGTTCGCGATATGCGAAATCGCGAAATCACTTTATGTTTAGCATTCGGTCACAACCAATGGTCATATGAGATAAATGCGAGACCCTGCAGATATAATCCAACGATGCTAGTTAAATGGGAATTTGATCGAAGGGATATTGTTTAACCTCACGGTTAATTGTTCAGTTACGATTCAGTTAGCAGAACTGAATCATAGTTCTTGGACGTTTGACGATTCAGTTGCCGAGGTGTTTTCCTTGGAGATTCAAGGTGTAGCTGAATCGGTGGGAGAGCATAAAAGAGATATGCAGTGACTGTGTGAGGTTGGTTGTTCTAACTGAAAAATGAGTTCAACTGTAAGAAAGGTAAAATTACGTTATGCGTAGTGCGAGATCAAACTCATAGATGAGAAATAGAAGCTGAACATATTTGCAGAACATACAAAAGAAGAGCAGAATTGCAGAACAGACAGAAGCAAACCAGATTTACAGAATAGAGAAGAATCAATAAGAATTGATATATCTATATTGTTGATTATACAGTAAAAAATTCATAATCAGGGAGGTAGGGTGGTGCTAGGGAGGACTGTGGTCCTCTGGTATTCAAGTTGGTGCTTGAATATTGGAAGTTGTATCTTCCATCTAGTTGTGGCTAGAAAATAGGGTGGCAGTGTGGTGCTAGGGAAAACTCAAAGTTTTCTGTATGCAAGTTGGTGCTTGTATAAGTCCAGTTGGTGCTGGAACATTTAGGTAGTTGATACTTCCTTCTAGTGGGTGCTAGAGAAACCAAAGAGTTGGTGCTCTCAACAAGTTGGAGCTTGTAAAACAAAGGTAGTATCCTCACATTGATTTGGTGCTCAAATATAGATGATGTACAAAACTTAAAAGACTGCCTATTATTCCGAGAAGAAGAGGTTTTCTCCCTTTATGGGTTTCCTCGTGAAAATCTGTCTCTGAGTATATCTTATGTGTGACTGATGTTCATTATTTATGTTGTTCATATCTTGTATAATATTGATGGTCACTTGGAGAAGATTGAAAAAATGTTTTAATAGACATAATATTGTTTAAGCACAGTAACAATTGATTCACCCCCCCTCTCAGTTGTCTTAGTAATTTCAACAATTGGTATCATAGCAGGTTCCTTTTATTAAAGGTAGATCTGTAAGCTTAAACATGACAAGTCATGAAGGGACTTCAACCGATAAGCCTCCTCTATTTGATGGAACAAATTTTTCCTTTTGGAAAGTTAGAATGAGAACATACATAATGGCCTTAGGTGCTGATGTTTTGGATGTAGTAGAAACTGGTTATATAAAGCTTGTTGTGCTAGCTTCTAAAGATGATAAGTTGGAATTTAGTTTGAATGCAAAGGCAATGAATGCTATCTTGAATGGACTTGCTGACGTTGAGTTTGTAAAAGTGATGCATCTTGAATCTGCCAAAGCAATGTGGGATAAACTTATTAGCAGTTATGAAGGAAATGAGAAAGTAAAATATGCCAAACTTCAAACATATAGATTGAAATTTGAACAACTAAAGATGAATGAGGATGAAACAGTTAGTAAGTATTTTTTAAGAGTTGAAGAGCTTGTGAATGCCATGAAGGGTCTTGGTGAGAAGATTGAAGATGTATTTTTAGTTCATAAGCTTTTAAGATCTCTACTTGATAGATTTAATCCAAAAGTTTATGCAATAGAAGAATTAAATGATCTTAAAACTTTGTCTATAGAGCAACTCCTAGGAACTCTAAATGCATATGAAATGAGAATTGGTAAAGGTAAATCCATCACTAGAGAAGCATCTTTTAAAGTAGACAAGAATACTGATTCAGAATTAGATGATATTGAGGCAAAATTTGTGAGAAGGTTAAAGAAAGGATCGGGAAAATATCAAGGCAAGTTTCCCTTCAAATGTTTTAACTGTGGTAAAATAGGTCATTTTTCATCTAAGTGTCCTCACAAGAAAAGGGACCAGAACTCTGATGATGAAAAGAAATACAAATTTAAGAAATATGGTAAAAAGAAAAGTTTGTATGCAAACAATGACGACTCCTCAGAAGACATAGATAACGATTCATCCTGCAAAGACAAAGTGAATGATTTTATGCTTATGTCTATGGGACACATTGATGATGAACACACATGACGTGACATGGATGACAAAGAAGATGTTGTGGATATGGAAGGTGAATTAATCAATGCCTTGGAAGAAATTGACAGACTCAGATTTAAGAAGAGAAAACAAAAACAGTTGTTGATGCAGTTTAAAATGAATGGTAAAAAACTTGATGAAGACTTTGCCTTGCTAAAAGTGGAGTTATAAGAGGGAAAGAAAATAGAGGACATTCTGAAACAACAATTATTAGAGAAGAAAGCGATATGTGAAGCCTTAGAAGAAGAAATAGTAAAAATCAGGAAAGAGAGCATAACTAGATCTATTTAATCACAACAAGCACTTAGCCAAGAAGGAGATAAACACATTAGGTTGAAGCACAGAGCACAATACACAAAGTTACCATGGTTCACCCCCACCTTCGGGCTACGTTCACAAAGTCTTCTTATTTATATTATCTCGGTCAATCGATTACAACATAGAGCTTTAGTGACCCTTACTTCGCACATGACAAAAGATCTGCGCAACTTGCTAGATCCTTCTTCCTTGCACTTCAGCACAAAACTACAACAACTTGCACTTAGCTTTTCAATCTCCTTACAATCATGCACAAATCACTTGCAATATACATCCAATCACACAAATCCAACTACTAACACTGAGCCTTTAGCTATATATCACATAGATGTACTACTACCCTTTACTTACATTGCCCAAGAATCTATTTATAGATTACAAAATGGGCCTAAGTGTGGGTAAACCCATGGGACGACATCCCTTTCCCTTTACATCAACCCAAAACCCTAAAAGGGACCCAAAAATATGTCTTGCTTCCCTAATTTCCACTTCGCGTTGCACTCCATCTTTGGCAAGCTGTCGTAGTCCCAAAAAAGGTCAAATATGACCAAGTATTCTTCAAAACTTGGTCAAGGGCCAACATGCCCCAAACACTCACATGTGACTCATCCTGAGTCACTTAGGTCTGATCAATTCCGCCTCAAATGCCTTGAGCTGCTTAGACCTACTGCAGTGCGATAACCTCTTGCTAAGTAAATTCCTGGATGACTGTGTCATTGAGCGGTCCTTCTAGGTGTTGTTCTGCAGTGATGACAACCTGTTCGAGTTCAGCTCCCTGGATTTCAAGTTCAGTGAACAGTTGGCATGCCTTTTCTTGGATTGGTTGAAGTCATTGGGAGACTTCCATCACTTTACTTTGTAGCATATGTACCAGTTGTTGGGCTGTGTGTTGTTCTGTGAACCTCTTCATTCTTTCGACTAGGGTCAAAGTCTTTATCTGCGCCTATAGCGTGTTTGCATGATGCTTTGCTTTTTGTAGCTGTGCCTCCAATGTCTATAATTATGGATTCTCTGCGAGGGTTTCATAAGTCTGGGTGCTTCTAGCGCTTAGCTATTTGCATTCCAAGGCAAAGGTTTTTAATCGACCAACTATGCTTCGAGTAGTGGAATCTCTTAGATCTCTTATTTCTTGGGGGGTCTTGGGCATGGTGTGGAGCTCCAGATCCGTGATGTGCTATTGGAGTTGATGGATTACTTCTTCCAGTTGGGTCACCTGCTTTGGGAGATGGTCTTCCATCTTCATTTCTATGACCGTCATAGAGTGCAGTGCCTTGTGAACCCTGTTCTGTACTTCAAGTTGCTCTGCTAGCAACTATGCCTTTTCCTCGTCCCACTTCACTTTCAGGGCAATCTTTTCCCATTCTACCTCATTCTGTTGTTTTAGAAGTGCCTTCTGTGGTAGCATCAAAGCCTGGGTGGCTTGTGCTGTGTCCTCTTGAGCTCGTCGAAGGCGAGCTTCGACTTGATCAACGATCTGGTGTAATTGAGTGGGATCATTGCCTGTTCCTGATGTTTCTCTTATCAAAGGCGTTGTAGAAACTTCTTGGTTGGATTGGAGTGGTTGTTGCACTTCTTTGAGTTCTCCCTTGATTTGGTTGAATAGATCCCCCTACTTTTCTTCTTGCTTTTTTGCGAGCTCTAGTGAAACATCATTCAACACGACAATTAAGAAATCGAAGTCATCCGGGGTAAGGGTAGTTTTAAGCGTGGTCCGGGTTGCCTTAGCTTTCTTTCAGGAGGAGGGTTTTGGTGGTGTCATATTTCTTTTCATGGAGGGATCTTCCTCCTCTCTAGGTGGAGTAACCTCACCTCTGTTTTTCTCAACTTCTGTACTGCCTAGCTCGTCACCATCACCTTCCTTCTCAGGTTAGATCGAAGTAGTCTTTGTGGACGTGCTAGGGACATCTTCAACTTCATCATCCTTCTTAGTCCTGCTTGGCCCAGGTGTATCCAACATAGCTTCAGGGCTTTCCTCATCGGACATGTCTGCGGGGTCCGCTGCAATAAGGAGGTCCGCTGACCATTCCTTGGTAATCTCCTCCATCTCATCTTCTGTCAGCTTGTAGTAGGATTGAAGCTATTGTTTATGCTCATCGTTGCACGCTACAATATAGGTGAAGTGGCAGTTCGCGCTAAATTTTATCAAAGGTCTAAACCTATGAAGTACGTTTGGGGTGATTCGCGGTGTAGACTAAATTGCATTCTTCAGTTGGTTGAAGTAGGTGTGGAAGACAACATTGGACTTCCACTGCTTGTTCATGTCGCTAGAGTAACATAATGTACAGAACTTCATAGCTAGTGGTTCGAAAGGTTTGATCTCCAAAAAAGTGGCTCCCTCTGGCAGTTCCCAAGCGATGAAAGCGATGAGTATGAGAAACCAACTAAAGTGGAACTCATACCCTTGGTCTTGTGCTCCTCTACAATCCAACTCTAACTGGTTTACAAGATACTGTGCCCAATTCATCTATAGTCCCTCAGCGCACTTCCCTACGAGGTCAACTACGAAGCTAGTCACCTGTGTTGGTTTGTTCTTGCAAACTAACTTGCCCAAGATCAACTGACATGCAAGGTGCACTGCGCCACTCTGGATAGAGGCTACCTTGTAGCCTCGCGTACCCTTCTCTATATCGCCATAAGTTTTGTAACACCTCCACTATCATAATTTAAAATTTTTGGGTTAATTTCCCACAAACCTGCCTTAGCGAAATGCCAATCCCTGGTTCACTATCGGGTTTCAGGGTTTCAATTGTCAAAACTCATTCACCCCCATGACTCGCGATCCTCCAAATCCCGATGCGCTCCTTACGCATTAAGTCCCCAGGCCAAGCCTGTGGTTTACTGCCTTTACGACCGTGGTCTTACCTTCTGTACGGGCTTCTCCTATCGGAGTTTCGGGATTTCCGTTGTCATAATTCACGAGTTCTCAGAACTCGCAGTTCTTCGATCCCCGATATGCTCCTAACACATTAGCCCTCTATGCTATACAATAGTCTATGTGACCGCTTACCATAAGACCATCGCCGTATAACCTCCCATTGGGATTTCGGCATTTGTGCTGACACAAAACACATGTCCACGGGAATTGCGAATTCCCGATTCGCGATTCTCTCCGGGTGCTTGACACGCGTCCTTCCTACAGCTCTGTCCTCCTCCGCTAGTGGGCTTGACAGCTGGCTCCCACTCATCGGGGTTTCACGGTTCGCGATTCCGTATGGCAAGAGTTCCTTGCATTCGTAAACCCCGATATGCCGAACCCCG
>JZKD02S1761931.1:0-60442 GCA_000966675.3 Picea glauca | reverse complement strand
TCAGCAGTTCTGTAATATAAATTCATAATGTTATTTACATTTTCATCATGCTTTAGCATGGTAATTCCTGTATTAGGATTAATTACAAATTTGGGGGAAACAGGGTGTTACAAGTTTCCTTTATCCACTGTGCTAGTGCTTGGTCTGAGGTCTTGCCTGGGTAAAAGTCTTGTGGGTCAAGGTCGTGCATGCTAAGTCCTATGATCCGATTGATCAGAGTCATATCCATAGTGATGCGGTGGTCCAACCATAAGTATCTGCCATGGTAGCAAGACAACAACAACCTGACACATGCTTTGACTTCCCGGTGTCTATCGAAGTGAGGGATCTTCATTACGTTGAGCAGTGTGGACTGCATGAGCTTCTGGGTCCAGGACTGTGGGACAATCCTAGGATTTCTTCCTTTGGTCTTGGTTAAGTATTTATGCAGAGATAACATGCTGTAGGTTTTGCGATCTCCAAGGTTAAAATCATTAAATTTAAGTGTTGCGAGCTTATCCTAGTCAGCACGTACTGCGCGCACCCCTTTTGGAAGATACGCGATGATCAAGGTGTACTCAAAGTCTCTGGGTACACTGTCACGGTTAAAATTGCCACTCAAAGGTGGTATGTAAACCGACATAATGTGTGGGATCGGCTTGGCATTTGCAATATTGTCTCTGTGCTTTGTTCTTGTCTCGGTCATGGTTCTGGAAGGTCCTGCTCCACGAGCAGTGGAGGGAGAATCTTGGATTCCTCATGTTGATGATGCTTGCACACCTGCATACATCCTTCTGTCTGACATGACTCTCTCAGCCATTAGGTCAATCAAAACTTCTTCAACTGCTTTCTCAACAATGCTGAGCTCGTCCGACATACAAGCTTGGGTTCACTAGCTCAGGTGTGAAAATGAATTTAGAGACTACGATGAACAGTATGGGAAAAAGGCATTGATCACAGGGTGAAGTAATCTCAAGTTTCGGGCTCAAATTCTCACTTAGCAAAAAGTATTCTTGGTGCGTGGCGCGATGGACTAAGTAGGGAAACTTAGCAATGATCTGCTTGCAATGGATATGGGACCTTCATTAACTCTGTTCTATTTGTTCTGGTTCTATCCAACGAACTAGTGGGAACCCATAATTGCTTCTTGACCCGTTCGGGGCGGAAGTCGAATGGATATATTGGTCCAACGACTATATTGCTATGCCATGGCGAAGTGCCAGATGTCGCTGTTATGATATCTCGATGAAGCTCAATTCTTGTGATTTTTCCTTCTGCGAAGTTTCCTCTGGAGTCTTCTGTAAATTTCTGATTTTGTCCCTCTTCTTACTTAGCTTCCTAGCCTTTTTCCTAGTGAGCTTAGTTTCGGTCATCCTTTTTCCATTCTGAGTCTTATCTTCTCTCGACATAGTCACTTTGTGCTGCTTAGGTTCTTTCTTCAGATCCAAGGGTAATACTCCTTCATCATATGGATTAGGTATTTCGGTCTTCTATGGTTCCTCTAACTCTCTTATAGCTTCGACATCAAGGTCCTTGGTGTTTAACATATGAGATATGTTCTCTTGTTCCTCCATCAAGTAGGCGATCCTTCTAGTCGTAAATTCTCTGAGTTCTTGCTTCTTCTATTCTAGGGCTTCCTTTTCTTCTTTCCTCCGGATCTGGTCTTTTTCAATCCAGATCTTTCCTAACAAAGCTGGAAATGGGGCACGGTCCTCAATAAATATAATGACTTCAAACTCTTCCTCTGTCGAAGTTCCATGGGTACTCATAACTATCTAGGTAATTCTGCCACATAGGGTTACCATTTTTCCTTTAAATAATCCGATGGTTCCTAGTGAAGGGACCAGAGCAGGCCTTCCTAGGGTTTCCCAAGTGCTTTCTGTCATAATGTTCATCGATGTTCCCTCATCCAGAGCACAGTTAATGTCGAAGTCTCTTATTCATACTTCAATTTTCTCCTTTTCTTTGAAGATCTCTGACAAACTGACATCCTTATGATCATTTAGGGTTTATTTTATTTTCAATAACATGCTCCCTGATTCTTTCTGGGGTTTTCCCATAATTTTAGTCTCTTGATCTCCTTCAGAGTTTGCTTGTTCCATATTTAGTTTTTCAAGTCTAGCAATCATTCTAGGGCAATCCAATACTTCATGGTCCATAGCTTTACAACAGAGTCAACTAGGGTTTCTCCCAGGGCATTCCTTAGCAAGATGTCCTGGTCTTCTGCAATTGTAACAAAGAGTTAATCCTCTCTTTCTCATCCATGATCCCCAACTCTTCTTGTACTGTGCGCTAGGATCATGATGGCTAGCCTGCAAAAATTTCTTTCTAGGATCCTGTATCCATTGGTTAGTCCAAAAATTCTTTCTATGCATAGGTATAACATATCTTTCACTATTCCTATCAAACCTATTCATGTCAAACTTTCTTTTATCTAACAATGCTCTAGTTTCCAAGCTAGGACAAAATCTATCAAGCGTCCCTAAATTAATGCTTCAGAAACAAAAAATTTCCACTTATCTTACCTATATAAAGCACAAAGCTTTCAGATCTAAAACTTGAGCTATTCTTACCTTTATTAGAGGCTAGAGCTTACAGATCTTACCTCTTTTCTGTGAAAATTTCTACTTTTACCTTTCTTAGGTCATAAAGTGTTCAGATCTCACTTCTTTTCTTCAGTATCAACCTCTTTCTTGCAGATCTAACCTCTTTCCTTTAGATTTGACCTTTCTTTCTCGGCATAAAGCTTCGTAGGTCAAGTAGAATACTGCGCACTAGGGCAATAGATCTATGCACATAGCTTATTTCACACAAAGCTTTTTCTTCTTTAGTTTCCAGCAATCATAGTTCCATGTCCTAGCAACAAAACCATTTGTTGGCACAGGGGCAGACCCAGGGTTCAACGCTCAAGACCACACCAACAAAACCCTAACTACTGGCCCTTTCGACAATACCTGCGAATTAGATGAAGTCTCATCCGAGGTAGAGGTAGGGGTGGTTGCAGGACTCAGATGTCTGCAACCTTAGATGGGACACTTATATGTGATTATATCTTTTACAGGGCACTCAACATAGATCATTCATCAATATTTAACCCTTATGGCACTTCACAGATAGCACAAAGCATTGCAGTGAATACTTAGACTAAAGATGATTCAGTACTTAGCCACATAAATATATATTAGATCCAACATATCAAGCACTAAGCATCTTATATATCAGATCTAACATTCATTCATATATCATAAGCACAAAGCATACCTAGATCTATTTAATCACAACAAGCACTTAGCCAAGAAGGAGATAAACACATTAGGTCAAAGCACAGAGCACAATACACAAAGTTACCCTGGTTCACCCCCACCCTGGGGCTACGCCCACAAATTCTTCTTCTTTATATTATCTTGGTCAAGCGGTTACATCACAGAGCTTCAGTGACCCTTACTTCGCACAGGACAAAAGATCTGCGCAACTCGCTAGATCCTTCTTCCTTGCACTTCAGCACAAAACTACAACAAATTGCACTTAGCTTTTCAATCTCCTTACAATCATGCACATATCACTTGCAATATACATCCAATCACACAAATCTAGCTACTAGTACTAAGCCTTTAGCTATATATCACATAGATGTACTACTACCCTCTACTTACATTGCCTAAGTATCTATTTATAGATTAAAAAATGGGCTTAAGCGTGGGTAAACCCATGGGCCGACATCCCTTTCCCTTTACATCAACCCAAAACCCTAAAAGGGACCCCAAAATAGGTCTTTCTTCCCTAATTTCTGCTTCGCGTCGCGCTCCATCTTTGGCAAGCTGTCGCAGTCCCAAAAATGGTCAAATATGACCAAGTATTCTTCAAAACTTGGTCAAGGGCCAATAGTTTGGAAGACCTGCTTCAATCAAGCATTTTAAAGTCTTTGGGAGTAAATGTTATATCAATAATAATGATGAAAATATTGGCAAATATGATGATAGGGACGATGGAGGTATCTTCTTAGGTTATGCTACAAACAATAAAGGATATAGATGTTATAAGAAGAGGCTACATAAATTGGTTGATTGTGTCGACATAAAAGTTGATGAAGAAGTCACGGTACAAAATGTAAGCAGTGTTGAACCAAGCACATAAGATATAGTTGAAGATGAAGATGAACAGGTCCAAGGATCAGAAAGAGAAGAAACTAAATCAGTTGAAGATACGAATACTCAGGCTGACACAAATCAACAAAAAGAAACAAAACCACCTCTCAGAATTGTTAGAAAGAATCATCCTGTAAATCAGATAATTGGAGATATAAATAAAGGAGTTCAGACAAGAAGTAAATTGATTAAAGACTCAGAAAAATCTCATGTTGCTTTTCTATCTATGATTGAACCTAAAGATTTTGATGAAACCTTTGCACTAGTGTCAAGATTGGAGGCCATCAGAATGTTTCTTGCATATTCATGTCATAAGAAATTTAAAGTGTATCAGATGAATGTTAAGTCAACATTTCTTAATGGAGATATGGAGGAAGAAGTATATATGGAGCAACCTGAAGGATTCTCATTGACAAATAATCCTGACTATGTCTGCAAGCTAAAGAAGGCTTTATTTGGACTGAAACAAGCACCATGAGCTTGGTATTATAGACAAGACAATTTTTTACAAGACAAATGGTTCAATAAAGGTACCGTTGACAACAATCTCTACATTAAGTCTGAAGGTGATGATTTACTAGTTGTTTTGGTTTATGTAGATGACATTATTTTTGGCTGTACTAATGATTCCTTTGTTCAATGGTTTTCTAATTCTATGCAAACAGAGTTTGAGATGTCCATGATAGGAGAACTATCATATTTTCTTGGTTTACAAGTAAATCAGAGTTATGTAGGAATTTTTATCAGTCAAGAAAAATATTTGAAAGAGATGTTGAAGAAGTTTCAGATGGAATATTCTTCCCCTGTTAGTACACCTATGGTGGTCGGTTGCAAGCTCAATAAAGATGATATTTCACCTGATGTTGATCAAAGGACATATCGATCAATGATAGGCAGTCTTCTGTACATCACAAAATCTCATCCCAATATAATGCAAGCTATTGGAATGGTAGTTCATTATCAGTCTGCTCCTAAACAAAGTCATTTAGTAGTTTTTGTTGGACAGATTGTCATTGATGTCAATATTCGAATTGATGATCTGTTGTTAATGATGAATTACCACAGTTGAGTTTGTCATTGATGTCAACAAGAATATCAGTTAAGCAGAAGATTTCAAACAATGTGAAGAGGACGATAGCGCAAGCTCTGGAGGAAGAGCGAACAGGAAGAGTGCATTGCACAATATATCAGGTAGCGAAAGAAATTCATGATTATTGTTGATCACGATAGGGTCAACAATGTTGCTATGAATCAAGCTCAGGAAGGATAGAGGCTTGAAATATCCCAGATGAAGGACAAGAGTCGAGTTAACCTCAAAAGTGCTGGCGTCGAGTTCAGAGAAAGGAGCCATCGATAATCTTGATGATTGATAGAGATTGCTGGAGACAACAGGAACAAATAGCCATGGGCCGTTAGATCCAGCATAGATGCATGAAGGAAGTTTTCGACTGTTGATCTTCTTCGAGAGCCTCAGCAGCCGTTGGATCATATCAAAGTGAAAGGATAGGATAAGCATGGCATAAGATCAACGATGAGGTTTGTTCAAAACCCCAAAAGCCGAAGCTCCAAAATCTCAGGAGGAGGAGTGACGTGGACTGTTAGATTCAAAACAAAGGAGGACTGACGTGGATTGTCGATCCGACAAGAGAGGAATTTCGGATACTGGGAGTTGGAGCGTCGACCCCCCTTTATCATAGGAATGTTGAAACCCGTCAGTTGTCAGATCACCAAGGCTATGGATCGTCGATCTATTTCCGTGAAATAAAACTCGAACCATGTGATCATTTTGGTGAGATCATACGTGAGTCGTCTGATCATTTCAATGATATCCTAATCAGGATTTTCGAGCTGTTGGAGGTCATGAGACCTGATGAGAAAAATGCTAAAGAACCAACGAATGTCCATCTTCGTGGAGAATATGACACGTCCGATTTGACTGACAATTTCGTGATCGAGAATTCTGAAAGTGGAAGTCACGAAGATTTGAATGCCTAAAACGCCAAAACCTCATCAGCTGTCCATCTCAGTGGGGAATTTGAACTGTTCGATTGTTTCAGCGATTTCGTGATCGTGAGTTTAGTAAAGTGTGAAGTCACGAAGACTTGAATGTCTAAACGCCGAAACCTCGTCAACTGTCTATCTCGTCAGGAGGATGAATCATGGGCGTTGAACTAAGAAGTGCTCAAACGATCATTTGGTCTAATTTCCTAAAGCGTGAGGTCACCTCCATTCATCATATGGTAATGAGGTTTGACATTGCATAATGTAATGCGTTGCCGAAATTACTGAGCCAGTGGTTCTGTAACGCAAGGTCATGTGAAATGGCTTGAAGGAAGCGCCTTCACAGAATCTGGTCTCTGTGAAGTAAAAGAGATCTGATATCGAGTATAAAGGATTAAATTGATCCATGACTGTGATCAATTTATGAAAAACCTTCATGGTAAAATGAACAGATACACAGTCATGATTAAAAGAGAATAAATCATGAAAATATGAATAAAGAATAAAGAATAAAAAGGAAAAATGATATTAATTAAAGTTTAGTTTATCATTTTAAATGAAAAGGTACAATGGCTCAAATAAAGGGACACAATGTTTTAAATTTCACACCCATTTGAAGAGTATATAAACGAGAAAATGTGGTGAGAAGAATGTGTCTCTGTAGTCCATATCAAAAGATCAAAAGTTGAAGTAGATTCTAGGAAGAAAAGCTAATACCTATTCATTAAGGGTGGCTGGGTGGTGCAAGGGAAGCTTGGTGCCTGCAGAGGGAGTTGGTGCTTCCTTGTAAGTTATAACTGACTAAATAGGGGGTTGTAGCCTCCTACTAGTTGGTGCTAGTAAACCAGGGTGTGGGTGCATCCTGATCAGTTGGTGCTGTTCAAAGAGGAAGTACATCTTCCTTCTATGTAACATGTAAAACAAATTTTTTAGTTAATAGAAAAGAGTTTGTGGTTTTCCCATTTGGGTTCCACGATAAAATATTGTGTTAAAATTCTGTTTGCATTAATAAATGAAAAATTGATATAATTGTTGTGTCATTGATTCATCCCCCTCCTCTCAGTGACATGATCTGATCCTTCAATTGGTATCATAGCGGGTTCCTTCAACACAGTCTAACAAACTTGAAGGTAGATCCTGAAGATGGATCAACAAGAAGGAATGTCTAACAACAAAGCACCATTTTTCAATGGAGAAGGCTATGCTTTGTGGAAAATAAGAATGAAAAACTTCATGTTGGCTCTTGGTTTTGATATCTGGAAATCTGTTGTAGATGGTTACATTTCACCAACTACTCCACCCAAAGACTTTGGAGGAAAGAAAATCTGTAATGTAACTCAAGAGCAGTTAATGGTATTCTAGCAGGGTTGACTAACTCTATATGTGTGAAAGTTATGCATTGCAAATCGGCCAAAGAAATCTGGGACAAATTGGAGGCCATATATGAAGGAGATGACAAAGTCAAGGAAGCCAAACTACAGACCTATAGAACTCAATTTGAAAACCTGAAAATGAAAGAAGAAGAAAATATTACTGAGTACTTTCATAGGGTAGATGAAGTGGTCAACTCAATTAGAGCAGCAGGAGAAGAAGTTACAGATAAACCCATTGTGGAAAAAATACTAAGGTCATTACCGATGAGATATGATGCAAAGATTTCCTTAGTTGAAGATAGATTCGATCTAATCTCACTCACAGTTGACCAACTCCATGGAATTTTTAGAGCATATCAGATGAGAACAAAAAATAATAAATCAACAAAAGACAAAACAAATTTCAAAGCATTCAAGACAAAGCTAAATTAGAAGCAAAAACCTCAATCTTGTCATCATGAAGAATCTGATGTGGAAGAAGCCAACTTCATTAGAAAACTTCAGAAAGGATCAGGGAAATACAAAGGCAAGCTTCCTTTCAAATGTTTTAATTGTGGCAAAGTTGGTCATTTCGCATCCAAGTGTCCCTATCCCAAGGAGGATCCTGAAGAGAAAGAAAACAAAAACAAACAATACCAGAAAAAGGAAAAACCCAAGTACAAGAAAAATTTCTACGGAGGGAAAAATAATTTCTACTCAAAAGAAGAAGACAACAACTCGTCACAGTCTAGTGACAACGATGAATCTGATGATGATGAAGTCCCTTTCTTAGGTATTGAAGAAATTAATGAAAATATAAAAAATTAAACATGAGAAATAGTTAGAAGATGAAGCATAAGTTAATATGGAGGAAGAACTTCTCAGTGCCTTAGATGAATTAAGAAAATACAAAACCAAATATAGACAGTTGAAAATTTTTGTAGTTGAACAGAAAGAAAAATATGAACAAGAAGAAAAGGAGATGGAAAAACTTATGAACAATCTGAAAAAAATAATTCTTAGAAGCAAATAAGATTGAAGAAAGTCTGGAAAAGTCTCTTGAAGAAAAACAAATAACCGTTGAAAGGATGGAGGCAGAAATAGTTCATCTGAAAAAGGAGTTGGATGTAAAAATCATTCATACAAAATCTGAAAATAGCTCTAAAATATTAGATAAGATTATTACAACGCAAAGTGATTCTGAAAATAAAAATGGAATAGGTTATCCTCAAAAGAAAAGCCATGTTAACTCAAAATCTTATGCAGATGCTCTTCATAGTACATTCAAGAAGAAAAATGAAGAGAATATAACTAATGATCAGAACTCCAGAAGATTACCTCCACTCATTAGGAAAGAAGGCAAGACAATACCAAATAAGTTTTACCAAAACATGTATCCTCGCATTTTTCCTGATTATTGCTTTGCATGCTCTAATTTTGGACACAAAGCTATAAATTGTAGAGCATATAGAAATAAAAAATTGAAGGTTAAGAATTATATCCTTAATGATAAACAAGCAACAAATTGAGTTAAGAGAAGAAACTATAACTCCTTTGAACCCCTACAAGAAGGGGACTTACAATGCTTCAGATGTCATAATCATGGACATAAAGCCATTAATTGCAGACTAATGGAAGTCTCAGAACAACCCAAGTTCATTAGAGAGCAGAAGAAACTTTGGAGAGTAAAAACATCAAAAAGCGAATGTCTTATTGCCCTAAAAACTCAAGATGAAAAGGATCTCTGGTATGTTGACAGTGGATGCTCGAAACATACGACAGGTAACAAGGACAAGTTTTTAGACTTAAAGAAACAAAAAGGTAAAGTTACATTTGGTGATAGTGCTTCAAGTAACATACTTGGGAAAGGCACTGTGAGCTTGGGAAAAGAGAAAGCTAGAAATGTACTACTTGTCGATAAATTGAAGCCTAGTTTATTAAGTGTCAGTCAAACCTATGATTAGGGATACTTTTGCATCTTTGATTTCCAAAAATGTGAGATTAGGAGAGAAGACATAGGAAAATTAGTTGGTACTGCTCCTAGAACTCCTGAAAATGTATATATACTAGATGCAAAATTGAATGAGGAGTGTCATATAAATTCTGTAGATGAAAGTTGGCTATGGCATAGGAGGTTGGGGCATATTAACTTTGAATTTATTGTGAAAGTCAACAACCTTGCTGTAGTAAGAAACTTGCCAAAAATCATAAAACCCTCAAATGATATGTGTAGACACTGTCAACTAGGGAAGAAAACTAGGGTAAGGTTCAAAACAAAAGAATACACAACCTCTAAACCTTTAGAGCTTGTTCACACTGACCTATGTGGACCTATGAGAACCAAGAGTCTACAAGGAGAGTCTTACTTTATGTTTCTCATTGATGACTTTACTAGAATGAGTTGGATATTTTTTCTCAAGGAAAAATCAGAAGCAATCAACAAATTCAAGGCCTTTAAAACCCTTGTTGAAAATGAAAGGGAGACAAAAATCAAATGTCTTAGATCAGACAATGGTGGTGAATTCACCTCAAAAGAGTTCGATGTCTTCTGTGAAACTCATGGAATAAAAAGACAATTCTATGCTGCTAGAACACCTCAACAAAATGGGATTGTTGAAAGAAAGAACATAACAATTCAGGAGGCTGCAAGGACTATGCTCAATGAAGCAAAATTGTCAGATGGATATTGGAGGGAAGCTGTAAGAACAACTGTATACATATTGAACAGAGGTCAGCTAAGGGTTAATAGTGATAAAACTCCTTATGAACTATGGTTTGGAAGAGCTCCATCAATGAAATACTTCAAAGTCTTTGGAAGTAAATGCTACATCAAAAGATTAGATGAGAGTCTTGGAAAATTTGATGCCAGATCTGATGAAGGTATTTTTCTTGGATATGCTTCAAACAAGAAGGCATACARATGMTACAATATTAKATCACATAAGATTGTTGAAAGTGCAGATGTCAAGGTGGATGATCTAAAAATGATAAGGATCAAAAATCAAGAGACCATATCTAAAAATAAAGATGAAGATGATGATGAGACATTTGGCACACAACTAGAAGAAGTAGAAGAGAATGAAAAAGAAAGGGAAGAAGATGATATGGATACTAGTGAAATTGAAAAAGATAGTGAAGATGGAGATATAAGAGAAGAATTCCCAAGAAGAGATACAAAGACACCCTCAAGAATTATTCAAAAAAATCATCCTGAAGAACTGATTATTGGAGATATGAATGATGGATTGCAAACAAGAAGAGAACTACTATATCAAACAAAATTAGCATTGTTGTCACATATTGAGACAAGTTCAATCAAAGAGGCATGTAAAGACGAGAACTGGGTTAAATCTATGAATGAAGAATTGGATCAAATTGAAAGAAATCAAACTTGGGAACTAGTTCTTAGACCAAAAGATAAAATTGTCATTGGAACTAAATGGGTATATAAAAATAAAATGAATGAAGATGGGCAAGTAATTAGGAACAAAGCCAGATTAGTATGCAAAGGTTATGCTCAGGTTGAAGGAGTAGACTATGAAGAAACATTTGCACCTATAGCCAGATTAGAGGCAATTAAGATGTTCTTAGCTTTCTCCAGCCACAGAAAATTTAAAGTGTACCAAATGGATGTCAAATCAACATTTCTCAATGGAAATTTAGAAGAGGAAGTCTACATTGAGAAACCAGATGGGTTCCAAATAACCAATAAAACAGACTATGTTTGTAAATTAAAGAAGGCACTCTATGGATTAAAACAAGCACCCGGAGCATGGTATACAAGGCTAGACTCTTATTTACAAAAACAAGGCCTCAAAAGGGGATCAACATACAACAATCTTTATTGAAAAATTGATGGTAATAACTTGATCATTGTGGAAGTGTATGTTGATGATATCATATTTGGTAGTAATAATATAAAAATGAGTGAAGACTTTGCTAAGATGATGCAACAAGAATTTGAAATGTCTATGCTCGGTGAACTAAATTTCTTCCTTGGATTACAAATAATATAGTCCAAAAGGGGAGTCTTTATCCATCAGTATAAATATGTTAAGGATATGCTTAAGAGATTCCAGTTAGAGGATTGCAAACCTGTTAGTACACCTATGACAGTTGGATGCAAACTAAGCAAGAATGATGAGTCCAAAGCTGTAGATCCAAAACACTATAGATCAATGATTGGCAGCTTGCTTTATGTAACAAATTCCAGACCTGATGTCAAGCAAGTTGTTGGGATGGTGGCTAGATTCTAAGAAGAACCTAAGGAGAGCCATGTTAAAGATGTAAAAAGAATATTTAGATATTTGAAAGGAACCATAGATCTTGGCTTGTGGTACCCTAGCAAGGACTTATTTACATTAAAAGCCTATTTAGACGCTGATTGGGCAAGAAGTGTAGATGACAGAAAAAGTATGAGTGGAGGAGCATTCTTTTTGGGAGAATCACTGGTTGCTTGGATAAGCAAGAAACAATCCTCAATTTCTCTGTCTAGCACTGAAGCCTAGTATATTGCAACAACAAAATGTTGCAGACAAGTGGAATGGATGAAACAAACTCTACAAGAAATCAAAATAGTATTTGAAGAACCTACAACTATCCACTGTGATAATACAAGCACAATAAGTCTCTCTAAGAACCCCGTTCAACACTCAAAATTGAAACACATTCCCATAAAGTACCACTATCTAAGAGATCATGCTAAAAATAAAAACATTAAATTGGAATATGTTCCAACACAAGAACAAGTGGCAGAGACTTTTACAAAACCCTTAAGTAGAGACGTATTTGAATATCTCAGGCAAAAATTGGGAGTAATCCTTCTTCTTACCTAAATCTCTCAAGAAAATAATGCATCAGTTGGCACCTATTCAGGGGGAGATAGCAATCAATGACAGAAGGAGTCATTCAATTATGACAGAAAAAGTGTGATTGCATGAGGTGTTACCAGTGGTCATAAAAGTACTTATACAGATAGATCACAGGAGAAGAAACTGTTTTCCATTGATGTCAAAGGGGGAGAGAAACTTCATAAAAAGAAAATCCTCATAAGAGGAAAACATCATCACATGGGGAGATTTCAATATGAAGTTAGTGTGTTGCCCTCGATGACAAAGGGGAAGATTGTTGGATAGATTGTCATTGATGTCAACAGTCGAATTGATGATCTATTGTTAATGATGAATTACCACAGTTGAGATTGTCATTGATGTCAACAAGCATATCAATTAAGTAGAAGATGTCTAACAATGTGAAGAGGATGATAGCGTAAGCTCAGGAGGAAGAGCGAACAGGAAGAGTGCATTGCACAGTATATCAGGTAGCAGAAGAAATTTGTGATTATTGTTGATCACGATAGGATCAACAATGTTCCTATGAATCAAGATCAGGAAGGATAGAGGCTTGAAAGAGATCAAATGAAGGACGAGAGTCGAGTTAATATTAGAAGGGCTAGTGTCAAGTTCAGAGAAAGGAGCCATCGATAATCTCGATGGACGTTAGAGATTGCTGGAGACAACATGAAAAAATAGCCATGGGCCATTAGATCCAACATAGATGCACAGAGGAAGTTGTCGACTGTTGATCTGCTTCGAGAGCCTCAGTAGCCGTCAGATCATATCAAAGTGGAAGGATAGGATAAGCGTGGCATAAGATCAACGATGAGGTTTGTTCAAAACCCCAAAAGACGAAGCTCCAAAAGCTCAGGAGGAGGAGCGACGTGGACCGTTAGATTCAAAGCAAAGGAGGACCGACGTGGATCGTTGATCTGACAAGAGTGGCATTTCAGATACAGGGAGTTGGAGCGTCGACCCCCCTTTATCAAAGGAATGCTGAAACCCCATTAGTCGTCGGATCACCAAGGATATGGACTGTCGATCTATTTCTGTGAAATAAAACTCGAATCGTCTGATTGTTTTGGCGAGATCATACGTGAGTCGTCCGATCATTTCAACGATATCCTAATCGGGATTTTTGAGCTATTGGAGGTCATGAGACCTGATGAGAAAAATGCTAAAGAATTGACGACCATCCATCTTTGTGGAGAATATGCCACATCTGATCTGACCGAAAATTTCATGATCGAGAATTCTAAAAGTGGCAGTCATGAAGATTTGAATGCCTAAAACGCCGAAACCCCATCAACCATCCATCTCAGTGGGGAATTTGAACCGTCCGATTGTTTCGGCGATTTCGTGATCATGAGTTTAGTAAAGTGTGAAGTCATGAAGACTCAAATTTCTTAAAGCCGAAACCTCGTCAACCGTCTATCTCATCAGGAGAATGAATCGTGGGTGTTGAACTGAGAAGTGCTGAAAAGCTCATTTGGTCTAATTTCCTAAAGCGTGAGGTCACTGCCATTGGTCATATGGTAAAGAGGTTTGACATTGCAGAATGTAATGCGTTGCCGAAATTGCTTAGCCAATGGTTCTGTAATGCACGGTCATGTGAAATAGATTGAAGGAAGCGCCTTCACGGAATCTAGTCTCTGTGAAGTAAAAGAGATTTGATATCGAGTATAAATGATTAAATTGATCCATGAATGTGATAAACTTATGAAAGAAATTCACGCTAAAATGAACCGATACACAATCATGATTAAAAGAGAATAAATCATGAAAATATGAATAAAGAATAAAAAGGAAAAAGGATATTAATTAAAGTTTAGTTTATCATTTTAACTGAAAAGGTACAATGGTTCAAATAAAGGGACACAATGTTTTAAATTTCACACTCGTTTGAAGAGTATATAAACGAGAAAAAGTGGTGAGAAGAATGTGTCTCTGCAGTCCATATCAGAAGATCAAAAGCTGAAGCAGATTCCAGGAAGAAAATCTAATACCTATGCATTAAGGGTGGTTGGGTGGTGCAAGTGCAGGTTGGTGCCCGGAGAGGGAGTTGGTGCTTCCTTGTCAGTTATAGCTGACTAAACAGGGGGTCGTAGCCTCCTACCAGTTGGTGTTGGTAAACCAGGGTGTGGGTGCATCCTGATCAATTGGTGCTATTCAAAGAGGAAGTACATCTTCATTCTGTGTAACATGTAAAACAAATTTTGCAGTTAATAGAAAAGAGTTTGTGGTTTTCCCATTTGGGTTCCATGATAAAATACTGTGTTAAAATTGTGTTTGCATTAGTAAATGAAAAATTGATATAATTGTTGTGTCACTGATTCACCCCCCCCCCTCTCAATGATAGGATCTGATCCTTTAGCTGTAACAAGGATATTCAAATACGTGAAGGGAACAATGACTTATGGTCAGTGGTATCCCAGAAATCAAAATTTTCAGTTAACTGTTTATTCAGATGTCGATTGGGAAAATTGTGTGGATGAGAGAAAGAGCACCAGTGGAGGTGAATGCTTCCTGGGTGACTCATTGGTAGCATGGATTAGTAAGAAGTAGAGATCTATTTCATTATCAACTACAAAGGCAAAATACATTGCTGCTGCTACTTGTTGCACTCAGATTTTATGGATGATACAAACTCTTACAGATTTAAAGGTAACTTATACTGATCCCATCCCACTTCAATGTGATAACACTAGTGCCATTAGTGTCTCCAAGAATCTTGTTCTTCATTCCAAGACTAAGCATATACCAATCGAATATCATTTTCTCAGAGAGTAGGTTACAAATAGAGTTGTTCAACTGGATTATTTTCCTTCCACAGAACATATAGTTGGCATATTTACTAAACCGTTAGCAACGACAACTTTTGGATATCTTCGTCAAAAGTTTGGGGTTATATCTTCTTTCATCTAATCTGTTCACCTTGTCAGGGGGAGTATGTGCTTGTCGCATATATGATACCTTCGAGATGTACTGCAACAACTCAGGGGGAGTGTGTTTCTTATTTGACATTGATGTTAAAGGGGGAGAACAAGTGTGGTAATGGTAAGGATGCTACAATGGTATGATTGGATGTCTAGGTAGAATAATGCAGTTCTTCAGGTTCTTCAAGGTTGCCATCAATGCAAAAGGGGGAGATTGCTGGCATATTTATAGACATAAGGCAGAGTATGCTTGTTTGTCATTGATGGCAAGATCAACACGACGAGTGTATACTTGTTTACCAATGATAGCAAGATCAGCAGCGCAACGATAATGGCATGGGAAGAACAAAAGTGTAAGCTCATGAGGAGGAGCGACAATGGCCATCGAATCAGAGTCTAGACAGGAGGAACACGCAAAGGAGGAGATTAGACCTCAACTGTCGATCAGAGCGTGAAGGATCAACAACCGTTGGATCCAGAGATATATGCACGAAGGTTCAGCCTTTGATGAGCGTAGGAGAGTGGACCTGTCAAAGTCTCGAAGTCCCAAAGTAAGCAGGGACCATCCATCATCAAGACTAACAGGTGGCACACAATCCACAACTTCGGAGAAAACCACTTCGAAAGTTTCTTAGTTTGATATTTGAAATCCCAAAAGTCCGAAGAGCCGGAGAGTCGGAGTAAACGTCACTTGTCGGATCAATTTCGAGTGGAAGGATAGGATAAGCTAGCAAAGTTGCATCACAGAAAGATCAAGCCATTGATCCAAGATCCTGATCGAACGAACAACATTTGCTCCGAATATAGAGATGTAAGGAGGTTATGCTCCTGAATGTTTGATATTTCAAATCCCCGGAATGCGAAGTTCCGTCAGTCGTCGGATCTAGAGATCAGACAATGATCATTAGATCAGGGAGATCTACGTTAGAAAACCACATCAGTAAGGACCCGTGGAAGACCAAGTCAATACGGACACGTGGCGCAATCAGGCAATGACAAGTGTCAAATTGATTCGACATTTCAAGTACGTGGAAATCACAAATATGAGTGACACGTGGTAGTTACTCGACTCGTGACACGTCATCGAGGGACGCAAGAGTTAATTCACTCCGAGAGTTTTGACACTAGCAGATGCCCTAATTACCGAAGTCTCGAAGGCCGAAGTCCCAGAGCGGAGGATAACTGTTGGATTAAAGAGGACATGTGGCAAGTGATTGGAATTTCACTGACTTGCACATTGGAGGAGTCAAAGGAGCGTGGTGTCGAAACTCACGATACACGACGTCGCAAAACAATCCTGGCCATTGGAGCCAGAGGAAACGTGGCAAGCGATTGGAATTTTGATGATTGAAGGGTCAAAGGAAGGAGGTTCTCTAACCTCCAAAGTTGCGAAATGTGAAATCGTGACATGATTGAGCCATCGGATCGAGGAGAGATTTGGATCGTTGATTGTCCAGGGATACGAGATGCAAAGTCGTGAAATGTGAAATCATTATTTGATCATAGCCATTGATCAAAGGGATAATGTGGGCCGTTGATCTGGCACGACGAAGAATGGAATCCGAGTTTTCGAAGAAGAGATATGGACCGTTAAATCACCGAGGATCGTGGGCCATCAATATGGAGAATTTCAGAGTTTCATGTTTTGAGAGTTTGGAAGCAACTCACAGCAGGAGATCACGATATGCGAAATTGTGAAATCACTTTATGTTTATCATTCAGTCACGACGAGCGGTCATGTGGGATAAACGCGAGACCCTGCAGATGTAATCCAATGGTGCTGGTTAATTGGGAATTTGATCGAAGGGCTACTGTTTCACCTCAAGGTTAATTGTTCAGTTACGATTCAGTTAGTAGAACTGAATCATAGTTCTTGGACGTTTGGCGATTCAGTTGCTGAGGCGTTTTCCTTGGAGATTCAAGGTGTAACTGAATCGGTGGGAGAGCATAAAAGAGATATGCAGTGACTATGTGAGGTTGGTTGTTCTAACTGAAAAATGAGTTGAACTGTAAGAAAGGTAAAATTACAGTATGTGTAGTGTGAGATCAAACTCAGAGATGAGAAACAAAAGCTGAACAGACAGAAGTAGAGTAGATTTGCAGAACAGACAGAAGTAGAGAAGAATGGCAGAACAGACTGAAGTAGACCAGATTTACAGAACATAAAAGAATCAGTAAGCATTGATATATCTGTATTGTTGATTATACAATAAAAAATTCATAATCAGGGAGGTAGGGTGGTGCTAGGGAGGACTGTGGTCCTCTGGTATTCAAGTTGGTGCTTGAATATTGGAAGTTGTATCTTCCATCTAGTTGTGACTAGAAAACAGGGTGGTAGGGTGGTGCTAGGGAAAACACAAAGTTTTTTGTATGCAAGTTGGTGCTTGTATAAGTCCAGTTGGTGCTGGAACATTTTGGGAGTTGATGCTTCCTTCTAGTGGGTGCTAGAGAAACCCGAGAGTTGGTGCTTTCAACAAGTTGGAGCTTGTAAAACAGAGGTAGTAGCCTCACATTGAGTTGGTGCTCAAAGATAGATGATGTACAGAACTTAAAAGACTGCCTATCATTCGAAGAAGAAGATAATTTCTCCCTTTATGGGTTTCCTCATGAAAATATGTCTCTGAGTATATCTTATGTGTGACTAATGTTCATTATTTATGTTGTTCATATCTTGTATAATATTGATGGTCACTTGGAGAAGATTGAAAAAATGTTTTAATAGACATAATATTGTTTAAGCACAGTAGCAACTGATTCACCCCCCTCTCAGTTGTCTTAGTAATTTCAACATGACTTTGATATCAAGAATATCAAAGGAAAGGAGAACAAAGTGGTTGATGCACTCAACAGGAGAGTGCATGAACTACATGCTACAACCATTAGCATGTACCAAACTGAAATTAAGGGCAGAATTTTGGAAGCTGCAAATGCAGATTTGCAGTAAATGGAATTGGCAGTAAAGCTACAACAAGGTAAGATGCTATAGAGAGTGGAAGATTATAAATTGGAAACTGATGGAACACTCCTGTACAGAAACATAGTTTATGTACCTAATTCCTAGGAATTGAAAATTATGATTTTTAAAGAAATGCATAATGTGCCTTATGCTGGGCACCCTGGATATCATAAAACTGTGGCAACAGTCAAGAGCCATTACTTTTGGCTAGGTATGAAAAAGGAAATTGCAGAATACATCGCCAGATGTATGGAGTGTTAGAAGGTTAAATCTGAGCACAGACACCCAATAGGGTTGCTACAACCTTTACCCATTCCTGAGTGGAAGTGGGAAGTAGTGACAATGGATTTCATCACAGGATTGCCCAGAACAGGTAAGCAACATGATTCAATCATGATGGTGGTGGACAAGCTCACGAAAACTGCCCATTTTATTCCATTGAAGACTACTCAAGAGGCAACTAACGTTGCTGATATTTTTATGAGGGAAATAACACGATTGCACAGTATTCCCAAGACAATTGTGTCTGACAGAGACCCAAAATTCACCTCAAAATTATGGAAAGGGTTATTCAAAGGGTTCAGAACGAATTTAAACTTCAACACTGCTTATCATCCTGAGTCCGATGGGAATATAGAGAGGGTGAACCAAGTGATAGAAGACATGTTAAGGATGTATGTGATGGACAAACCATCTAAATGGGAAGACTACCTACACTTGGTAGAATTCACCTACAACAATGGGTATCAAGCGTCACTGAAGATGAGCCCATTTGTATCACTTTATGGCAGAAAGTGCAACACCCCAGTAAGATGGGATAACCCATCTGATAGAGCAATAGTTGGACCAGAGTTGCTCAAGGAAATGGAAGAGAAAATGCTGAAGATCAAGCAGAATTTAAAAGATGCCCAAGACATGTAGAAAATTTATGCTGATAAAAACCGAACCCACATAGAGTTTGAAGTGGGAGAGCATGTTTTCCTGAAAGTGAAAGCTAAAAGAAGTTCCCTGAAGCTGGGAAATTGTTCCAAGTTGGCAGCCAAATTTTGTGGACCATTTGAAATCCTAGAAAGGATTGGACCAGTTGCATATATGCTTGCATCCATGACTGTACATAATGTGTTTCATATTTCATTGCTTAAGAAATATATACTTGATGCTAATCATGTAATCAATTGGAATGTGATTTAGGTGGAGAAAGAAGGCGTCTTGCAGGTGCATCCGGTGCGTATACTGGACCAGAAAAGCAAGCAACTCCAGAATCCAGCAATAGAGCTTGTAAAAGTCCAGTGGACCTGGTACGGTCCCAAGGACACAACATGGGAGCATGAAGATGCTATGCGGGCAAAGTACTCACATCTTTTTGAAGATTTTGGAAATCTTGTTGCTGTTTTATAAATAAATTGCACTGAGGACAGTGCAAAAATAAGGGGAGGGGATTGTAATACTCCAAGGCTCAGCCCCTGCTGAATTGTGATTTTTCTTATAAGCTGGTGAGCCGAGTGATTATAAGCTGAGGAACTTATGTATTTATTAGGCTGGTGAGTTAGATGCTTAGGCCAGAAGCCTCATATTTTGTTTGTATATGTAATTATGCAGATCATTAATAAAAATATAAACACTACTGTGTGTAGATCGACCACGAAGAAGAGTTATGGGGGACTAAGCTCCACTAGGTAGGGTAAGGAAGGGGGGATAAGTATTTGGGCCTAGCGGCTAAGCTAGCAGGCTTACATCTAGAGGAATAATATTTTAATATTATTTCCTGAAAACTAAGGTGGACATAATATGTTTTGTTATCCTAAGTTTCTGGTGGTCGGGGACATAGGCTAAATGGAGCGCATGCATCTCTAGGAAGACAAGTGTCAACCTGGGCTCATGTAGTTAAAAGATGAAGCGTCAGCTGTGTTGTAGGTGGGCTTGCCATTCTCAATCCACTGTCTAACAGTGAACCAAGGGCATCCATCACGGATCTCTGGAACCAATAACTCGTGAGTCAAATTTTGTTGGTAGTTCGCTGGTCATTCGACCATCCTCCACGTGAGTTCATGAGTCCATTCTCCCATCCTTCATTTGAACCTAAGACCTCCGTCGTCTGAACTTTGCATACCCTCACACATATTTGAAATAAAAAATCGTGAAGTTGTCCTGTGCTATTTCCTATGAAGCCCGACGCAATTGTAGTTGCCTGAGCCGTGTTGTGACTTAGTGTTAGGCCGTTGCCTTTTGGGTGTCCATAAATGTTTTTCCCTATTGCGGTTGTTGTCACCCGTACCCGACTGTAGCTAATTCGAAGACTGGTGGAAGAGGCAGGTTGTCAGGACTGTGAGCAACTCTCCCAGGTGAGAGAGTTTGCTGGGAAGTGAGTTCTCCTGGAAGGCAGTCTCGTAGCAGCTATAGTACTCTGAGACTTCTGGTCCAGCCTATTGCTGAAGCCCAAGGTAAGGGAGAGGTACTAGCCGATGGATTTGTATTAGTGAAGGTGTATCCTCCTGGGGTGG
The DNA here is from genome assembly GCA_000966675.3 of Picea glauca. NCBI lineage: Eukaryota > Viridiplantae > Streptophyta > Pinopsida > Pinales > Pinaceae > Picea > Picea glauca. The sequence goes on along the minus strand of JZKD02S1761931.1, from coordinate 39,737 downwards.
AGCAGGCCTGTGGGGAATGAGGGTCTGTGGGTTGTGGGCGTAAGTGGCTCCTAGGATAAAAGATCCTTCCTGTTGCTTTGTGCAACTTCCTTGTTGTCCTTGCCAAACCTAGAATTCCCTTGCCCGATGGAGTTTAGTCCCAACTCGGGGGTGACCTACTACTAAGAGTGATGAGAAACGCCGTCTAAGGCTGGGAGGTTCGTGGAAGGTCTACACGTAGTTGGTGGATTACTCTAGCTAAAAGATAAGTATCATTTATGTGCTTAATTGTGTATTTTATGCATGTTTGGGTTACTTGAAATGTATTATGTGTTCCGTTGCATGTATCTGTATGGTAGCAGTAATTCTGTGTTAATTGTTTTAATTTCATTAAAATGCATGTATATTATATAAGCTGTAAATTCTGCATGGTAGCATTACCCGGTCTTTGGAGTGTCGGGGATGTTACATAGCTAGTTTCTTCAGATCCTATACTATGTCTGCTCGTAACTTTGTTACAAATGTTGCTTGGGTTGTGCGAAAGATCCTTTCTCTAACATCCCTTTTCTTTGTTATATTTTTGAAGAGCATAAGTGGAAACTTCCCTTTATGCAATTGTTGTTCCATTGACGAAAACAAATTTGAATAGTTATTGAACAATTGTAACTACAACATGGAACAATGCAATATTTGTGTAACTTACCCGAGATAAATGCACATGCGAAAGTAAAGGAAAAAACTGGATATGGAAAACGATACCATTGCCTTGTCGCTATTTGAATCTCCATCCTTTATATGGAGAATGTGTTACGAGCCAAGTTTTCTTGCCAGTGTGGCAACTGCGCCAATGGTTTCGATTGGGTAAATATCACTGCTCTGTGCAAGCTGGCTGATAGTCGTGTCTGAGACGAAATGATATTCTGAACAAACAATGATAATTTTTTCCACAATACTTGTTTCGTTGAGCAAAATAATCCGATCACAATCACCATGGTCATATACTGTTTTGGGCAATATATTAAAATTTGTAATGGATATCCCATTACTCGGTAATATCTTTTCTGTATGTTTCTGGACAAGTTGTGTAGGAATAATCAGCGTGACTGTCATCATGGCCTCCTTGTCTGTCATGTCAGCATGCATAATGGATCTAGTTTTGTTTTCCTTGTCTAAGTAGGTGTTATAGACGACCATTATATCCCCAATGAACACTTGTCCGGTTCGATGGCTGTTCAAGCCCTCTATAGATAGTACTTTTGGTGTTACAACTCTAGACCCGGTGACAATTTTTGAACAGGAAAACTAAAGTGAATGGTAGTGTGCAATTTGTTTTTGTATTCTTTTTTCACTGGCATAAATCTACAAGTAGACGCATAGCCTCGATGAACTATGGAGCCAAATTTTTGCAACCACACCTCTTAGTCTACGGAACCTGCACTATGTTCGATGTCTCGCTTGTACTTGTTGATACTTCTTGTGAACTTCAAACCATGTATTGTGGATGACATCAACATATTCACCATGCCATAGATGAATAAATAGTTGAGGATATCTGTTTGGTAAATATACTAGGAACATAATGTATGCATCTTTACCTTTGGCCTTGTCGGTCTACTGATGTCTGGGATGACTGACTACTCATGTCCATGTCACTAGTCCAACGTTTTCTGATGCAAGCATGTGTAGATGAACATCATAAGGACTAAACAAGCATATGCATTGTATACTATCCATAATAGTTCTTAATGTCACATGCAGGGTGGAAGGAGATGGAATACAAAATAGGGTGTCAAGGAATATACTCAGAAAACATGAGGACATGAGCGTCAAATTGTATGCCTCTGATTTTTTGACTGGAAAAATGTGTAACAGTAAACAGGGTGTGATGGCGGGGCACGACGACCAATCTGTATTTCGCGGACCCTCGAAAGCCAGGGGAGCAATCTTAAACTCACCAGCCCAACACCTGCAATCAACAAAGTGGGTAAGTATGGAATTAGGTAGAAGCGTGACCATAAATGTGAAACCGTTAGTTCGCCAACCGACACACCAAGGCATTTTCAGAAAGACCACTAAGTAGAGCAACTAGAAAACAAAAGGGATAATAGAAAATGGAAAAAGTAGAAATGGGGAGGGTAGAAAGGCCCATTGCTTCCATGTCATCGTTTTCTAGTCTAATATTATATGCCCCCACCCGGTTTGTATATTTAATTTATCAGCACAATTGGTATACCTTTTCGAAGATTGTACCAAATAACCCTCTGCTATTGCCCATAAAAATTCATCTTCTTGTCCAACCAACCTGTTTCTTCCAAGGTAGCAGCACCGAATATACAATGGACATGAAGGCAAGTTAGTATGAAGACATACATGTAAAAGAAAGAAAAACAATTCTATTTATTCCATTGTAACAACAAATATAATACAATTCACATGAGAATACACAGAAATATATGTAGTATATACATACAGGTAAACCCAAAAAATTATATTTGAAGGAAGAAAAGAACAACAAGAAAAGAAAAAAAATGGTGCAAAGCAACATACAAGCACAACAAATATACATACATTAAATGAAATACTGAACACTGGAATATGAAATAAGAGTATAGGTATCCACCTCTGTAACTCCTCGTCTACATTCTCGCCAAAGAGTCCATTGTCCTCTTGATCCATTTTGTTTGTTTAAATGTAGAAATGCAGGAAAAATACAATGGACATGAAGGGGGTTAGTATGCAGGAAGACATGTAATGAAGATAAGTTATTATGTAGGAATGTACACAACATCTACATACAATAAACTAGGTGAACACATATACAGACAATAAATGAAATACAAAACAACGCAATATGAAATAATAGTACAAACATGTACCTTTCTATCTCCTCTTCAACCGATGCAGTCAAGACTCCGTCGTTTTCTCTAGCTATTCTGTTTGTTTGAATGTGGGAATGCACACAATACAATGAACATGAATGGAAGTTGGTATGCACCGGAGAACAAGTAATATGCACATACAATAAATGAGACTCAACGAATAGAATAAAAGATAGGCAGAAACATGAACCTTTGCGCTTCTCCATCCATAACTGTAAATATGTAATTTTTTTCCCTGCCCAAAATATATTACAAGCCACAAAATATTAGGAAATTGCCTTGCCATAGATAAACGATTTTTGGTTTTCCATGGAAAAGTATCCAGATATGCTTCCACCCATGGAAATACATGTTCTTTATCCTCTACACAAACTGTTGTGCCCACGATACAAGATTTTGGTTTTTCGTGGAAAACTACCCAGATATGCTTCCAGACATGGAAATATAATTTTGCAGTATCTTTGTTGTACATATTATATCTCAAGTACAAGACAAATTGTATCGTGGGCACACCAGTCTGTGTAGATGATATATAACATGTATTGTCATATGGGCACATTACACCATACATGGTTTATAAGTGCAGCTTGCATATGTTTTATTTTAACAAAAAAATAACGGATATTGCAATTTCACATGTACTTCTCGAGCTTTTTTTCATGCAACAATTTTCTATCGTGTCAACACTGAAGCACCAACAAAATCTCACAGTAGAATAGATATCGACCTTTCTAGACAAGGAAAATAACATAACCGCATATCCACTCATGGGTGCAGGGGCTGAACACCGTAAAGTGCCCAAATAATAGCAATAATACAAAAAAAACCAGCTCCAACTGCCAGCGCTAGACCCCAACCCTGCAAAGCCGAAGCAAACAAAAGAAAACAACAAGTACCAAACCAACGAGAAAGAACGAACATGCCCAACTGTAGCCCCAAGATCCCAAATCGTAAACTTGAGCCAAACAAACACAACCAACAATCTACAAACCAACGAACCAATGAACAAGCAACAACCACCGAACCAATAAACAACATATGTATCTCCAACGATTACGGAACTGCAGCCGGAGCACAAAAGGAACCATAAACATATGGCGAGCATTCCAGTAGAAATAAGCAAACATTCTTACTTGCAAACTGCAAACACTGACCAACAAAGAAGGAATAGAAAATGAAACTATGGCATGGAAACTTACTCTGAAACGATGAAAGGCTTTGTTTGTTTGAATGTGGGAACACACAAAGTACAATGAACATGAATGGAATTTGGTATGCACCGGAGAACAAGTAATATGCACATATAGTAAATGAGACTCAACGAATAGAATAAAAGATAGGTAGAAACATGAACCTTTGCGCTTCTCCATCCATAGCTGTAAATATGTAAGTTTTTTCCTTGCCCAAAATATATTACAAGCTACAAAATATTACGAAATTGCATGGCCGTAGCTAAACGATTTTTGGTTTTCCGTGGAAAAGTATCTAGATATGATTCCACCCATGGAAATACATGTTCTTTATCCTCTACACAGATTGTTGTGCCCATGATACAATATTTTGATTTTCTGTGGAAAACTACCCAGATATGCTTCCAGACATGGAAATATAATTTTGCAGTATCTTTGATGTACATATTATATCTCAAGTACAAGACAAATTGTATCATGAGCACACCAGTCTGTGTAGAGGATAAATAACATGTATTTTGATATGGGCACTGTTGTAGGAAAATCTCCCTGCGGACAGGTAGATTGCCTCAAAGAGCTAGACCCTAAACTCTAAGACAGAAAGTGCTTAACGTGGACACTGACTTCCTTTCAAATCTATACAAACTAATGAATGAGAAGGAAGGAGAATAGAAGTACCTCTTTATCGACGTTTGTCCCTGCACGCTCCGAGTCGAGCTCCAAACTCTCACTCCTCGATGAGTCCTGTAGACAAACAAAGTACGACCACTTCCTACTCTATTGATATTAGCTTGAAAACAAATCTATCTATCAACGATAAGTTCATGTAAGATTAGACACAAACTAGAAATAAACAGTCCAAGTGTGTCATATTAATGAGAATAACGACAACAATACTTACAATCGTAGATGCGAATGCGACAGCTTCGTCAAGTCCCCTTCGTCTAACCCTTGCTTGAAAGATCCATGACCTGGATGATAACAGCTTCACTGATCACTCTCCTTTAGCTGACTGTGTGTTTTCTATGAGATCATAGGTTTCATGCTAGCAATTCTTCCCCTTTCTCACCATCATGGAGCCTGCTTATATAGGTTAAGAGAGGCTTAACCTCTTGAGGTATCTTTAGAGTAGGTTGAGGAATTCCCTCCTTAGATCAAGGATCTTCTGATTGAACCAAGAATTCGAATGCAACTGCCTTCCAAACTTGAAAGATCCTTCCCTTATTCTCCTCAACGAGCCAACGACTACCCAGATTAGACAACGCTCCCTCAAAAGGGGCATCAGGGCGCTATAGCGCTCCCTAGGAAGCTTGAGGGAGCGCCAACGCTCCAAGGATGGATAACGCTCCTTCAGAGGGGCAGTTGGGCGTTATAACGCTCCCTAAGACCTTATAGGGGAGCGCCAACGCTCCTAAGGCTGATATAGAGGAGCGCTTACCTTCAAAACCCTTGTTTAAGAGCTCCTTTCAGGTGATAAGAGTTCCTTGACTTCAGTTAATCATTCTCCTTCCTCCAAATCAAGTGTTTGAATTATTCTAGATGTCTCCTTGGTGTCGTCATCATGGCGGTATGCTTTGTTTGATGTTTGCGACACTTGTGAATGACATGCGACACTTGCAATAGTTGAGAGGATTATGCGACACTTACGACACTTATCGAAGTGAGCAATATTGAGGTGTAACATGCACATTTCACCATACATGGTTTATAAGTGCAGATTGCATATGTTTTATTTTAACCAAAAAAAATGGATATTGCAATTTCACATGTACTTCTTGAACTATTTTTCATGCAATGATTTTCTATCATGTCAACACTGAAGCACTAGCAAAATATCACAACAAAACAGATATCGACCTCGCCAGTCAGGGAAAATAACACAACCGCATGTACACTCGTGGGTGTAGGGGATGAACACCGCAAAGCGCCCAAAAAATAATAATAATACCAAAAAAAAATAACAGCTCCAATTGTCGACGCAGGACCCCAACCCTACAAAGCCGAAGAAAACAAAAGAAAACAACAAGTACCAAACCAGCGACAAAGCACAGACATGCCCAACTGCAGCCCAGGGTCCAAAATCGTAAACTTAAGCCAAACAAACACAACCAACAATTGATGAACCAGCGAACCAATGAACAAGCAACAACCACCGAACCAGTAAACAACATATGTATCTCCAACGATTGTGAAACTGCAGCCGAAGCACAAAAGTAACCAGAAACATATGACGTGCATGCCAGTAGAAATAAGAAAACATTCTTACTTGCAAGCTGCAAACACTGAACAACAAAGAAGGAATAGAAAATGAAACTATGGCATGGAAACTTACTCCGAAACGATGAAAGGCAGAAGCGCAGGTCGAATTGTGAACTAAATAACAACAACAAGCAACAACCGACGAACCAACGAAGAAGAATCACTCACTGAACCAGTAAACAATGTATGTAGCTTCAACGATGACAAAATTGCATTGCAAGGCTAGAAGAAGGATGAAACATATAATGCCTATTCAACTGGCGGTGGACAACAATATTGTCCAAAATCATTGCAACATTGTATGGAAAATTTCAAAGAAAAATGTACTCCGAGAAGCGTATTTAGATAAACATTTAAGGCTGTCATGTTGTCTAAGGGCCTCGCGATATGCAAACATTTAAGCTTTCAGGCCTGTTGGAGTACCTCGCGCGATGTAAACATTTAAGCTGTCAGGCCTATTCAATCACCTCAAAAAAAGTGTCAATTCATTTCAATACAAATACATTCGGCAGGGACTAATAATAGTAGCACAAATAAAAAAATAAATCACAATACAAGGTTATAAACTTTGGAATTATCGATCACTATAAAGCTTGGATATCTAAACATTTCAATATGATTAGTACAAATAAAAAAGCACCGTATATGATGTAAGACAATGCTACCATAAAATGCTAAGACAAACATTTGAACTAATGCTAGCATTAATCCACCTTCGAGCAATGCATAAGAAAATATATGATTCAAAAAGACCGTATACGATCAAATACTTTGGATATGCCAACATATATAACATTGGGAATAACAAAGCTGACAATAAGACCTCCAATCTGTTATCCAATCAGATCATGACATATATGGTACTTTTTATTATATAAAAATCAATGTTTTTAGTTCCCTAGTTCTAGCAATAGATATTATGGAAATATTTGTGGTCAAAAGACAAACTAATACGAAGTCAACGAATTATCAATCGCTATAGTCCCCCTATGCCTACGACAAGAACTAATAAGAAAAATGTGCATACTCAAAATTGAATCATGTGGGATTCATTATAACCATGATTTTTTTGTGGTTTAATTATAACAAGGGCTAGTAAAAAAAGGGCGTTTATCACGCTGCTCAATGTTGAAGGGTATGTTTTTATGTGATAGGGATATAAAAATCCAAATGTGAAGTTAAAAAATAAAACAAATCTAATATAAAATATCAATTTGATAAGTTAAAAAATAAAACAAATTTTAATGTTATTAGGTATTTATATTCTATTAATACATAACTAAGTTCTATAGCAATTATAAATAAAATAAAATATTGATCTATATGATGTAGATTTTCCTTTTGGCTAAGTTTGTTATCAAGTTTTATAGCACCTATTCCACTATCTAAAAGTTTAGTGTTTAGTCCTTTTATTATAAACTTTGTTAACAAGTGCATGAGCTTGAATTGGGAAAAGGCTCCATAGGGATCTTCATAATTTTTTTACAACTCTTGGTTCCATAGGTATCTTAAAATGTTTTTTTATTATTATTTAGATGGGATCTTTTCCTTTTATAATGTATAGATTAGTGAGGGTTAATTTTTAGTTGATCAATAATTTTGGACGTGTATGTTCTTAAAACACAACGCTACTCAACCACAAGATTGCCTATGACATTTATTGATGTAATTTTGTTTTTCTATAAATAAAATTACTTTACTTGTTTTTTCCTTGGAAAAATTAGCTTATAGAAATTTAAATTCCAAAAGTTTTTCCCGATATCCAAATCAGTGTCAGAATGGAAGAGCTTCTTAAACAAATTCACATTTAAAATTAGTGGGTAGAAAAATAGTTTTGGTGTTATCTTATAGCACTCCATAAAGCAAGTTTGGAGCTTCCATAGCATGTCAAATACAATTGTGGTTTTTTAAATTAGTAAATTGAATGCTCATGTTTGAATTTTTGTTGTTGTTTCTTATTGTGGCTTTTTTTTTTTTTAAAGCTAACATCCATCTCATACTGTAGATATTTGCGAATTTGATTTTAATTTTAATTGATTTGATTATGATATATTTTCTCTATTGATTAGATATGGTAAGTGTGTATGTTAGTTTGAGATAGAGAGTTTATATCATTGTAAGTACATATTCTTGTTATAGCTTGGAGAGAGTTCGTACAAAGTTATTTGATTATAAGATCAAATTGTTTGCATTGTGATTATGAATATTAAGCAATGATGTTGTGTTTTGTAAGTCTATAAAAGTGTTTAGGCTTTCTATATTTGAAGTTAGTAATGTTTTTGGATAATTTGGAAGATTGAGTAACTAATGATTATTGTTTCTTACTTAAAAATTTAATACAATGGACTATCTACTACATGTTGGGGTTATGCATTTTCGAGTTGAATTTGTCTTTTTATAATAAGGATAGCATGAAAGTATATATGTCCATGCCTATTACTATATGTATGTGAGCGACCGCAAGGATTACAATTCCAACCATTAACATGTTAATAATAGTAATATCAAGATAAAAAGCAAACTGATAAGAACAAAAGGGACTTTCAAAAAAATACCATAAGAGGGAGGTATTGTATTAAAAGGGTTGTAGCATAGTTATCAACAAAAAGTACAAAAAGATTTGTTGTGCCAATTCATACAAAATTTGCAACTTTCAGATAATACATATGGAAGTTTGCATCTATGTATAACAATTATAGTACAACTATCAACACAAGTACATTGCTTGGGAATATACCCAAAACACATACACCTTTAAAAACCATATAGTCTAAATGAAAACATACTAGCTGGCTACTTCCTCTTGCCCTCCCATGGAGCGTTGGAAGGTTTGTTGGTCCACTTCCATAGCTTCTTTGGACTAGTGTATATTCTCTTCTTCATTGAGATCTCCATGGCTTAAGTTGATGGAAACATGATGGTTTGAGGTAGTTGACAGGGAGTCCTTAGGCAGGTTAAGAATCAAATTTCTCAACATTATACACTTTTCTTCAAGCACATCCATTCTTTCCCTTTGTTGGACAGGAGGATCATAATATTTGCATTATGAGTTGCACAATGCTACTTATTATCATGGGCACTTGCATAAATCGATCAGAGAGTTATATTGTTACTGTTAGCGATATTTCTTGTAGCGGGAGGTGAAATGCAAAGGAGTGGGTGAAAAACCCACTTATCCTAAATTCGGGGCGCCAATGCATTTGTTGTTAAGTGGCAAGCAGATCTGGACGACAGGATTTCGCGCGCCCAGATCAACGGTGCGCATCGGATTCCGGACCCCCCCCGCCTTTCTACCTTTAAGCGGAGGGGGGGGTCCGGAATCGAGGGCGCATCTCTTCAACGGTCCTGATCTAAGCGCCCGGATCAACAACGCTCGCGCGATACCCTCCTCCTCAGTTGCTCTATTGTTAATCAGCGTGGGCCCTTTCCCCATCGTGTCAGCTAGTGGACCATTCTTCCCCTTGCCATCTGTTCTCCTCCTGGCCGTGCGATGAAGCTCGCTCCCTTTGGCCATTCCTCATCACCCGACATCTGTCCACCTCCCCTCTTCTTGTCCATGTGGTCCCTCTCCCCATCTCATCATCCACTCACCTTCTGAGTCTCCTCATCCGCTGCCATGTGTCTCCTCCACTTCATCACCTTCCACCATGCACTTTTACTCCTGCACTTCCTGTTATCTCCACCTGTGTCCTGTCCATCTCCCATAGCATTCCTCATCCGCTGTCACGACTCCCACTATCATTCTCGCCATACCCTCATCCTCATCCATCATAGGGGTCTCGTGCAGTAGTCCAGCGAAGCAACATCCAAAGAAAGACCATTCGACTAATCCAGGTGGCACCCTTAAGTGACCGCCATGTCGCAGGGGTGCCGAGTTGGCTGGGCCATCCTCAATCCCAATAGAGTAGTTATTGAAGTAGTTGATGGTGGTTAGACATCGTCTCAGCCATAATGGGAAGGCCCGACGACGAATTAAAGGCACGTCGATTCGCCCACTGAACTGTCAGGGGTTCGATTGCGTCTGCCATATGTGCACGATCATTCAGAGACTGCAGGTGCAGACTGTCAGAAGCCATGCAGACGCAAAGTTTTTAATGCAACGTCTCGATTATGTTGTTGATTGATTGTTTTGAGTATATGTAGGCGTTTTCGCCATTTTTGTATGGATCGATGGTAGAGAAGAGCTCCCTACTGTAAAGTTTAATATACATCCTAGTTTGTTGGATATGCATCTGTATTTGAGATATCTTGTTTTATGACAGACAGTTTTTCTCACTCCATCTAATTTTCGTCTCATGCTTAGAGAGTTCGTGATTGACTGAGTCACGCGAATTATTGCAGTTCTGTTATGATAAATGATTTATCGTTGCATTATTGTATTCTCTGTTTTTCTGTATTTAAGTGCAAGAAGACCTTGCGTTTGGATGCTTTCTTCTGCAGTCTGTTAGGAACCTGTCGTTTGTAACAGACCTTCGCACTCTTTCCATATAAGTCTTCTGCCTGTTCACCCTTTACTACAACTCACTGTCTGAAGTTTATATAAGACCTCACTCACCTATGCATGCCTGGCCTAGTTTTGAAGTTGAAATGACATCGTTTTGAGTTGGCTTCCATTCGATCACCCCATCTATAAACAAACCATGACATAAAACTGATGGGCGTCGGGCTCTGCTCCTGCTAGAAATCCAGGAGTGACTTCCATCGCCAACAGTTACCTTGAAGTGTCTCTCTGTGCCGTTGTAGGATTCATATTTCCTACATGTCCTATGAATCCATATTAACAAAAAAAACTACTAAAAAATCCAAACGAAGATATAATTTGCTAGAGTCAAGCAAAAGATGAGAATGACCAGAATCTGAAAACTATTCATCAAACGACCTAAACCGTAGGTTGTTGAAAGAGAAATTGAAAAGTCTGAATATTGTTGAGTAATGTAATTGAACCTAGGGCTAGGGACTTATCTTCCTTAGCCCCAACCTTCGAAAACTATCACTAAAATATAGAGATCAAAACCATAACCAAGAATGCAAGTCCTGGAGAAACATGATAATTACATCCCAATGGACAAACCACTAAGAACTCAACCAAAGCGGAAAGGAAAGTCTTACCAGAGCAAGAAGGCCATATAACTTCCCGAGATTCATGAAGCAAGAGATGAAGAGAGCCAAAACGAGAATATTGAAAACCTCCACGACAACGAATAGACTATAGGAAACAGATCAAACCAAGAACCCATAAAATAACATAGAAACCAATGCTCAATCTCTGCATTTACAACCAAACCATATTTGCTAATATCCCACCTCGCATGTAAGAAACTCTAATGAAAGGAAAAAAACCCATGATGAGAGTTAAAATTTGTATCCTTGCAAGTCCTTTCCACACACATAAATGTGATCCTTTCGCATGCTAATCCATCTAGTTATTAAATGTGATTTTATGTGTCTCAAAAAGATATTGGGTAGAAAACATTAGGGGATGAAGGTGACATTAAATCCATCATTTTTAACCAAAGTACCTTGGACTAGGAGGGTGGCCTCATTTTCTAAATGGTCAACAATCCCATTATGTTCCTTTAGCACATCAAAATATACGAAATCCTAGCCATAGTTTGAACAACTTTATTGATTCGAGATACAATGGGGGCCAATCTATTATCATTTAGAGTTGTCTGATGAACCAAAGCTTTAATAATAACTCTAGAATTGCCAATTATGATCAACGATTCTATGTTGGAGCTAATTTTTAGAAGTAAACCTTGTAGAAGCACATAAGATTCAGCCTACTTGTTGGTTGAGACTCCAAGTCCCCAGGCAAAGATTGTTTCTTGATTTCCTTCAAGGTCAAAGATGATCCCCTTGTTCTTGGCACCCCTAAAAAACCAAAGGAACTTACTGTGTGTTCAACTTGAATATTACCATATCCCCATCTCATGAGACTCCAAATGACTCAAGAAGAGGTTGTGTATGAGGAAATCAAGATGGGGTTGACCATGGAAGATTACAAAATCATACACAATGTAAACAGTTCCCATGCAACATGCACAATGATAACATTATTCAAATTTGGCAAAGTTGGAGGAGTTGTGGATAGTCAAGGTGATGACATTCATTGTCCTTGTCCATGGATTGGGCTTTTCCCTGACCGATCACAATAATCAGAGGCTATTCCATTCAATGAAAGCTCATGATCTCAATGTGAAGGACATAGGGAGGTGTCTCTTGTATTCCAACAGTTGTCGTCAAAATGCAAAAAATGCAGGACTAGAAAGGCCCATGGACACTTTCAATCATTGAAAAACAAACACCACATCAAGACTATTCAAGAAGATCTAGTGGTGTCACTTATGGAGCTCTCTCTTACCAATATTTTACTCCCTTACAATGTGGTTGGTACTATCTAAATATAAAAATATGGGCATATGAAAGGCTAGGCATCTAGAGGAAGGTGTCCAAGAGTGTTCATAAATCAACGCACGTTAGAGTTAGCCATGTATAATGCTTACCAAGACAAGTGTCATTAATGGAAGAATAAGGCCTAAATGACCATTTCCATAAAATTCAGAACAAAAAAGTATGAACGAATTAACTTTCGTAGAAACAATTTATTTTTTAATAGTAAAAAATACAATAACACTTGATTCAACTCCTTGACATGATAAAGTCATGTATATTTTTGGTCAACTACAAGATAATAGATTATCTATACTTGAAATCCTTAAAACTTAGGATAAGCTCATGCGTATTTTGGGTCAACTATGAGATAATTGATGGTCAACATACTATTTAATGTTATGACTATGATAGGGATAATAAACACAACTTTGATGGAAGGTGTAAGGTCTTTGATTAGAAAGGCGTGGAAACCTTGGCCCAAGTCCTCATGGAGACAGAACTTGGGGTTTCTCTGACACCCAAGTGTTGCACTAGTTGGGAAAGTGGGCACCTTGGGCACATGAACACACCAAGGGGCTTTCCCAACCATGAGGAAAAGCACATGAGAAGGGGCACACCAAAGAGGTTGTAATGATCTAAATGCTAAAATTACCATAATAGAATAGAAATACACACCATGTACAGAATTGAGCGTGGAGCACAACTCCAATATAGATAAGTTATACAATAACTCATTAAATAATAGGAGATGCTGAAAATACTAGGGTTCCATGTAAGTGTGGTGATGCATTCCTTCATAAAGGCAAGGAGTACATGGAATTAAACTCCGGGAAATTGGATGGAACAATTTCAAATAGGATCCTCACATGACATGAAGGAATTGTGAAAGTAAAATAACTTCTAAACATATGCATACTTTCTTAATCTCGAGGAATTCATACAATTGTAAACTCTATATTGAAATGAGAGTTTCCATGCATTGAATCTTTTTCTAAATGGAAACTTTTAGTATCTTTGTTTCTAGGTTATTGAAAGTCTACCAAAGAAAGATGCGTATGATAAATTGTCTAAGTGGGAGTGTTATATAGAATTTCACACTCTACTATTGCAAGGATCTATGGGCTATGATGCGGCTGCATGCATATATATATATATATATATATATATATATATATATATATATATATATATATATATATATATATATATATATATATATATATATATATATAATTGCATTAAAAGAAAATTGTGGCTGCACCATATAATGAGGTAATACAATTTAAAACAATAGGGTCTAGCCTTGTAGTTTCAAGACTGAAAAAAATTGATAAGGGCCTACCTATAGCCTACATAATTCTTACATTTTTCACCATAAAACAAAAAAACCTACAGCTACATATTCTAATGTAAGTTTTTCCCAACAAAAGTATTGCTTGACAAAACACAAAAACCTAGACTATTTAGTGGAAATCATGCTCACTGTGGGTTTCCTTCTTGATAATTGTTTTGGATTCCAAATATTCTTCTTGATATTCGATATCCCTCTAAGTTTGTTGAACGATGTGTTGTTCCTTAATCTCAACCTTGTAAGATATTCTGACTAAACTCTTTGGAGTTGAAATCATGGAATGAGTTTTCTTGACTAGGCTTGATATCAAATGAGTTTGCATGTTATGGTCTACTATAAGCCTCTCAATTTGTTTTCCTTAAATGGCTACCTTAGTTTCCAGTTCCACATTTTTTACTAGTTGAGTCTTTAGTTGAGAGGACATCCTATCATTGAGATGTGATACAACTACCTAGAGACCCTCAGACTATCACACTTCCCTCCTCATCACTTGTTGGCATTACACGCGGTTGTAAGAACCTAGGCTTGAGTTAACTTGACCAACAAAACCCTTTAGACACCGGCCCTTTCGAAATCACTTGCATGCAAGTGAAGTCTCACCCGAGGTATCTATTGGGGCTGTGTGAATCAAGTTTCTGCGGTAGTGAGGAAATGGGAGGTGATGAATCTATTAAAAGTTATTATCGATTTTGTACGCATTGTTCTGTCTTTCTTCTTTGTTAGCTACTCAATGCATTCAGATTCATATTACGATTATATGCCATATTACAACATAAACCCATTACTGTAACCATCGTAACTATTGCACATTGTTTACACTTAAGACAAATCTATTCTATTATGCATTAAGACAATATCCATGATCAATCACATAAAACATAGGAAACATAATATTTAACGTGGTTCACCCAACTCTGGGCTACGTCCACAATGACTGACTTCTTTATTATTCATTATGCAATGCTCTCAGGCTTACACATTGCGCTTACAAAGATACATCATGCTATCTTTTCCTTCTCCTACTCTAGCCATTCTACAGTGCAAGCCTCTCCCTCTCTCTGCATCATCTCCTAAACATTCATACATAAACTCTTTCCTTCTCAACCTATTCTATCGCTCTCCTTACTGACAAGAACTCTCGACAGCTTGGGATACATCCCACACTACTACCCAAGAAGAACAACTAACAAGAGACAAACCCCTATTCTACCAACCCATTACATATTTATACGTGAATTCCAGGGCTTAAAACCCTACTTTTCCCATCCCAAAAATCCTAGTACAATTCATTACAACTCTAGTTAACTTGTTGTTCGAGCTGCTTTTCCTACTTTGATGACTGCATGCTAAGTTTTTACTCAGACTGTTGTTCTTCCTGCTTTTGCACATCCTTCTATATTTAGCACGTCGAGCTGTCATCCTTGTGCACACCTCCTGCTGGCTCCATCCCCTTCTCGTTGTGTTTCACTCCTCTTGTGGGGATGGTATGTTGTGCCTCTTCTATTGATGGGCTAGGTGTGTTTCTTGTGCCATTATTCTAGTCATTCCCCTACCCCTCATCTAGTTCTTCATCACACTTGTCTTATTCTTTTTCAACTTCCAGGTGGCTCGTTTGTCCTGTTTGGGTTTTCCACCCATCTTCCCAATCATTCATGATCAGGCATACATCCTCTATTGTCAACCTGTAGTTGGTTGGCAACCACTAGCGCACAGGGTCCTTCTTCGCTTGCACGCACATATGGTGCATCCCTGCTTTGAATCACACAATGTCCTTATAGGTTTCTACTGTCTCAGTTGAGATGCACGATGTATGTTCAATGATATACTTGATTGAGTCAAAGTATACATAAAATGTAGCATTATTGTCTTATTGCCTCCTTTTGTTCGGCATATTCCATAAGTTGGCATATCGTGCGACGTATTACCTCTACTGGTTGTTCCCATGATTTGATAATATCTCGGTTCCTGCCATCCTATCAGTGCAATCGAAATTAGCAACGAGGCATAATGAAACTTTGTAGCCTTCTCCTGGGCCTCTATACAGTCTGTCAAAAATTGATTCACCAAGAAGGTGGCCCAGTTCATTTGGACCCCTTCTGAGCATTTTTTTGCAGTTGTGATCACTACGGTCGGTACTTTGTCCTTACAACACTTGCACAACAATTTGCAAGCCAATACATGCATTGCAAATTGAACACCGTCATTGTTGATGTTCGCTACATCCAACCCCCGTTTTCCCCTGAAGGCATGAAAATTCTCCTTCATGGTTTTTGATTGTGCTTTTCCCCATGCTTTGTTGAACAAGGTGGTCAGATCCACTCTTACTTTTGGTAGCCCTTGATCCGCACAATTAATGTGGTATCAATCGATACCGAGGGGTCAAGCCACAATGTTCCCCCATGGATGCAATTAAGGAGTAACTTAACATACACATTGATTTCTAGGCTGAATCCAAAGTGTGGAACCTCTACTAGGTTCAGTATTCCTGACCTCTCAAGTCCTGTTGCCCACATTTCCATTTCCAATAATATCACTCCCGTGCCCGGTACACTCTTAGCACATAAGTACTTTTCCCTGACCAACTTGGGAAAATTTTGCTCGTCATTGATATCGTGATCCACAAACTTGAGGGTGACAACCTTGCTAAGCAAGTATCCTTCCACACTTACACCAGGTGGGACTAGTGATGTTTGTTGTTCTGGTGTGGCTGTAGTTCATCTCGGGATCACGCTAGTTTGCTATGTTTTTCTCTGGTTTGTTCTCACTTGCAACTCTTAGTAACAATTATGCATGCTTAACAACCTTTAACTACTTTTATGCCTCCTTGCGAACTGTTCATGTCTCATCACGCCTTAACTAACTTGTCCAATCCACAAACGAGGTTAATTAATGGTTAAATAAATGCATCTTTATTACCAAATCCGTTGTGTGATTTTTGCCTCGTACTACTAGTCTGTCATGATTTCTAACGACTTTTACTATTTAAGATTCTACGACGTCTTTATGACCTGCCATTCCTACTTCATAGTCACTGTTTCCTTACTTTAATGCATTTAACGATCTTGTCAGTACCATATTGTGCAATTGTTCTTGCTTTTGCATTTGCTTCTTTGCGGTCTTTCACTTCTGTGTATTATTGTCTTAATTGGCACAATTCCATATCGATGCGCGATAATCATTCCTTCTGCGCAATTTATTATGCTTTTTACTCTATACTCCTTTTCTTTCTTTTATGTCTACTTTTTTCTTTCTTTTTCTTCCCTTTTTTACTTTTTATTTGTTTATTTGTGTTTTTCCTCCCTACTATAGTATAGTTACTATGATAAAGAAAAGTATTAAAAACCAAGAAAGAAAGAAGCACGAGCTCTACCCTCGTGCTAAGACTCCATCACCCAAGTTCTACACAATGAATGCATATCTTACAAAAGGAATTAGCAAATCAAATGTCAAAAGTAAAAAAAGGTTAAATCTATAAAGAAAAAGGCAAACATGGTTTTGGATAGACATAGTGTTAAGGAAAGTGTACTTCATTACGTAAGCATTCCCTCTACAAAGGTGCTCATGAGGATCACTATTATACATGGCCTTGCATGTCAATGACATCCAACTCATGAAGTAAACCCCATTCCACACCATTTCCATTACACATACTCCTTGATGGGTTCCTTAGGACATACTTCTTGGTCTGGGTGCTAGCACACCTAATAGGGGGTCATAATGATCCTCCCATAACTAGACTTGGAAAATTGTATAACTTTGTAAGCTAGTGTGAAGTTTGAAGAGGATACTCCGTGAGATCGATCTAATGGATTTTGTATTAACATGACTCACTTTATATGTTGTGTTTGGATTATGTACCCTGCCTCTGGTCTTCATGATGCATTGGACCACATGAGCCCCTCCTTGGATGTTGGATTGCACATGGCCACATGCTTGGTTGACACTTGGATCCTTTGGAGGATATTGAGGGGATACTAGCACACCTTTATGGAGGTCATACTTACCACTTGAGAGAGGTCTTTCTACACTCTTGGGATGATGTTGAACCTTTTGATGACATGGATCCATTGACGAGACAACTAGCACACATGGGTTATGATGTTGATCTTCTTGATAATGGGATGTTGCATGTTGATGATGACTTGATAGGATGTTCCACCTTCTATAGAGGATGTTGGACCCTTGCTTGAGGAGGTTTCACTTGGAGAGATGATGTGACACATTTCCATGAATGATAACACCCTTTGATAATGGGATGTTTCACTTTGATGATGGGACATTGCAACTTTTGATGATGGGATACCTAGATGTTGTGTATCGATATTCTTGATGATGATATGGCACCTTTTGCTAAGACGTCACACCATTTGGATGATGAGGAACCTCTTAGAGATGAAATGTTAAACCCTTCCATGGTAATGTTTCACTTTTGAGCGTCTTTTCTCCATTTTTCAGTGAGTCATCCCCTTTTTTAGGCCACACATTTGAGTTCTAGGGCACTTCCATGTGGAACAATTTGATGTTTGAGCTAGTTTACATAATCTTGGAGGCATCATTGGGGGTCTTAGAGACCTATCCAGTCATGTATCATGGATTTTTTTTATGTATTGTTTCCTTATCTCTAGGGTTTATGAGAGATGAAGGCCATATTTTATGTTTTTAGGGCTTCCATTGTGTGAGAAGGGTGATATATCTCTCATATAAATAAGAGAAGCACTTCTCACTTTGAATCATTACTACATGTGGAGATTTATCACTACTTGTCTACTTCTACTTGTTCTCTCTCATGAAGAATGCTATGGATGGTTAGTTAGAGATATTTTTTGGAGGAATGCTTGTGGACTCTTTACTACTACTTTGATAATCATTGGAAACTAGGGTTTTGATGGATGTAAGATTTATTTGCACCAAAGTATTCATGATTATAGCATTTTTTAAAGTGCACTCATGTTCATTTTCATGCACCTTAGTGGTCACTGAAAAAAGAGAGGATCCATTGCATTTTATGGACTCTTAATGTCTTTGCAAAACCCTTATAAACTCCCGACCTTCCTTGTAATTCATGTGAGAAACACACTGAAGAGAAGTATGATGCCAACTCTTGGCAAGGGAATTTTGGGACTCAAGTTATCGCACATAGGGAATGACCCAAAGGAGGATCTGTTTCCAACACACAAAGGAAGACCCCTCATTCCATAGATTATACCACCCCAAAAAAATTCCAATTGTCCTAATATTTCCAAATCGAGTTGTGAAATGTCTAAGTAGCCAAGGTCTAAATAAACCAAAGAAAAATCCCCCCAATGAAGAAATACTAGGATGCAAGCATAACCCAAAGAACTAGGACAATATATGTCATGTAAGCTCCAATGACAAAAATATACTAGAAGCTATATGAACAATGCTGGTAGAGAAACCACACACAAAATATGCCCATCCTCTAGGAGCCAAGACCAAGAAACTAATGCACTCTGTACACACCCTGAGAGAAAATACATTAGGTATAAATTCTACAAAACTAGCCAAAGATTGAGAGAGTCTCTTACTAGGTTGGATTTGGGCCGAATGGTCTTCCCCCTTCGACACATCAAACTTCTCCCACATAATGTTCCATTATCCCACGTTGCCAATGAAGACCCTTGCCGAGGAGTTCAAGAACCAAAGAGAAATTACTTTCATCCATTCAAAAGAGTGCTAGGATTTCCCTTTTAAATTCGAGCTCCATGCTTGTAATCCATTTGCGGCATTTATGTGATAATTAGCTATTAATTATGATGCTACATAAAGTTCCACCCCTCATTTCTCTAAAGGACTCCTAATTTCAGAGTGACTGCTTTGTTGGCCAAAGAATCAATGTGATGGTTGGGTTCTCGTAAAACTCGATAAAACAAGACCTTATGCAGAATACCAATATCCTGCTAAATTCATTGGAAATAGTTGAAGCAAGTTTTCTGTCAGATGAGATTAATTTAGTGGATATCTGATTGATAATTATTTTTGAGTCTCCTACGACTTTAAAATATTTCATTATGGCTTCCTTTTCTAAGAGGACGTTGTTAAAGAGAATAGGCTTTGCTTATTTTTTTTAGCCTTTCCAAACCCTAAGCAAGAAAAATTTCAAAATTTCCGTCAAGATCTAATAAGATTCCCCACACCTGCCACCTCTTACATAGATCTAATGTTGGACACAAGGATAATAAGAACTATTTATTCTACGTAAAAATCAAAAGTATTTATTTATATAATATATCTTCTGAAAAAAATGATATATTATAGTAGGATTTATTTCATCTACACATAAAATCAAAAGTCCAATTTGTATTTATATATAATATTTTGAAAACATCTTATGGCATAAACTATATATTGATATAAAGGGGACCTAAATATTCATCTATAGGTATTAGAAAACTCTCTATTGCCAACCCAACTTAACGTACTTGGGGCATGGTTTTGTAATGTTCACGGAGCCACTTACATTAGTGTTTGTATAGAGATAATACTAGTTATTAATAATGACATGCCATAAGAGCTAATGCATAATTACAAGATAAACTCTTCTCATTGATGTTAGATATCAAAATAATTATTTTATAGATGATTCATAGTTGCAGTGGGATTGGTCACCTAAGGTTCACAATCTTTTCATTACGATGACACCATTGAAAGCTATGATTTGTGTTGCATTGTATGCAATGATCTAGTAGGTTGTGATGTCTAGTTGCAATAAGGTGTTGAACACCTATAAATACAAGCTCGTCCAAGCATAAGTGAATAAAAAATGTGGAATCATCAATTTGTGTTGAAAGCATGTTGTAACTATTAGTGTTATGTGACTCAATATATTTAGTGTGAGCGCATAAGAAAACATCATGGCATATCATATGACAAGCTTAAATTGTACATACATGCCTCAAAACCTCAATATTTGCTCATATGTGAATTCTGGTTAAAAAATATAGTGTTTTGCCAACTTATGTGCGATTAGTAAATCTTTTGCGCTGTTGCTTTTCCTGCAATCCCGTCATGCGCTTTTGCGAGTATCATTGGTATTTCATGTTCCATCACACATTGTCTCAATATTCCATTTGCACCCAACTTATATAAATTCCTTGCAATCAACTGATAATCTGCTGCTTTCACTACTAATTGTTTCTTCTGTGCGACTGTCATGTCTAATGGAGCAATTCATGTACTTAGAAACTGCACGATGTCCGTGAAGTAATCATCCACCATTTTGACTGCAAATAGTTGTGCATCTAGAAATTTGTCATCTACATTACCTACATCTTCCCCTGATAATATGCATGATAAATGATCTAGCCCTTCATTCAGTTTCCCTGGTTTCACCACAACCTCAAAATCATATTCTTGAAACAACAATAGCCATCTGCATATTCTCCCCCCAACACTGGCTTGTTCACTAAGTATTTTAGCGTAGAATGGTCCATGTACATCTTAAAGTGAGACCCCAATAAGTAATGTCTGAACTTCTGTAGTGCATATACCTTTACCAATCCTTCTTGTTCTATAGTGGTATAATTATTCTCTGCTATAGACAACTTCCTACTTGCAAAAGAAATTGGGTGATCTATGTATCCCTCCCCTGGTTGAGATAGTAACACACCCAATGCTATGGATGATGTATGATATATGTATCCCTCCCCTTGAGATAGTAATGTGCCCAACGCTATGACACATACTTGGGCAACAAATATGGACCTCCTGTGGCCCCATAGATCCAAATGTAATTGTAGTACTTCTTCATGTACCAATCCTCGATGTCCTTTAAACCTCTGAGAGCCTTGGGAGAGATATTATGTGGTAAGAGGTC
This sequence comes from Picea glauca, assembly GCA_000966675.3. NCBI lineage: Eukaryota > Viridiplantae > Streptophyta > Pinopsida > Pinales > Pinaceae > Picea > Picea glauca. The sequence goes on along the minus strand of JZKD02S1761931.1, from coordinate 17,849 downwards.
GAAGATAGACTTATGTAAGGGGACCAAGTAGTAATCACATATGTCATAGGAAACTCTCTTGCAATTTACCTCCCATAGTTGTGAACAATAGAAATGAATTGGACCCTTGTCTAGAGTCCAGGCCCCGTTAAATGTTGGGAACGAGTTTGCTGCACACACAATGTCTATAAGATAGGCTGACATGAGAAACTAGGATTTTTCATGCTCATGGGATCCTGACTATGTTGTACGATGCTGAAGAAGAGAATGGTTTCCTAATTGAACACTTGAACATTCTGGGCTATCTTGTAAGCCATATGGAACCATCCCATATTGAAATGGGTGCTACTTTCCTCGCCATAGAGCCTGCAGATCATGGTATTTAGCACCCTGTAGGGGATTTTGAGATATTGTGCTGGAACATATCTTTCACCTTTTTTCGCCATCCATTCTTCATCATAGAACTAGTCTTCCATGAGGGTCTCAAAGTCTTCATGGTCGACTCTAAATTATTTGAGAAAAGACTCATTGAGGGCCATTGTAGGTTCTGGGGGTTGAAACCCTGCCCCGATGTCATCCGCTTTGAGTGAGGCGAGCGGGAGACCTGAAGCATTGAGTATTAACCTTGTATCATTTTGCATATATGAAAAAACACCATTTGGTTACTTCGTTGTAAGGAAAAATCTCAGGGCGAGTAGCTACTGTATGAATCCCGCTCTTCCGAATATTTATGTATGCCTCAATGTCTAAATCATCAGATGGGAATATTTCATTCTTGAACATGTCTAGGATCTTTGCGTAACTGAGGTAGTGTTCCGTCCCATCATGGCTGTTGGTGTCAGAGATGGTGTATGACTTTGGAATGGAAACTGGAATAGGAGTTCTAGAGGTCTAGGATTTTCCTTTTCTAGTGATCATCTTGGACATCTTGTCACCTGGAGAAACAATCAAACTATAGTTAATAGAGTCGTTTTAGGCTTGAAATAACAAAATTATAAAAATATTAGTCTACTTGCTTAAAGGTTCAGAGTGGTAGTTGCTCGAGCAGAGAAAACAAAGAATTGCAGATGCAACTTTCATTTTCCCTTTACGAGCAAGTGATAAAGAACACGAGTCTTGGTTCCTTTTTAAAAAAATTCCGTCAGTTCCCTCCTAACCATAATGCAATAAATGAAAAGTGTGATACAACTTGGACTCGGTCAGGGGAGTACGAAGAGAGTAAATGCACTCGTAGGCGGTTGGAGGTTACAGTTGTTAAGGCACGAGAGAATTTGAAAAACTGGGAGAACTGAGAAGTTGTCATCGTCGACAGTTGATGGGGACAAGAGGTGTGTATATAGGTGAGAAACAAACTTTGACAATGATAAATACCTGATTAACTGATTAAGCATGATTATCAGGTCTAAGTTGGACCTAACATTCCTTTAAATGTTCAATTAAATGACCATTGGGCGTTAATCCTTTATTAACTAATGCTGACAAGACATTGAGGTAGCTGTGGTGGGACCCATTAACTAGACAACGTGAGATCTACGACGAAGGAGTGATTGGCGATGACCTGGTTCATATGACCTATAGGATGAGAAATGTGACATTTGGATAGCAAAGGATGATGTCGTTGTCGACAGGGAAGGACGGTATAAGAAAGAGCCCAAAGAAAAGTTCGATGATGAAACACATTCACCAAGGATGTTAGCCATTGTTACCTTGTCATGGGTTAGAAAAGAAAAGTCTTATGTAGTGGTTGAATCGAGGGGCCTGCGGGGGAGGTAATTACCGAGGTGTACTCTAGAGAGAGGGTCAATGTTAGTTGGGCTGTGACTAGGAGAGAGAAGGGATCGTCATCGTCGACAAAATGGATAGGAGCGCAAGGATGGGAGTGTGTTGTTAACTTTCGATGACGACGTTATGAGGCGTCGTCGTTGGTGAAATATGAAGGTGAACCTATGCACATATTTGATGAGGGCTCGATGATGAAAATGTAAGAAGGGAGGAAAGTGTGAAGTAGGTGGGGAAACCTAACTTAAGTTCAGAGCATGAAGATGAATATTCAAGGAAATATACCTTATGAAAAAAAAGAAAGTGTGCATCCCCACATTAAGTTTGAAAAAATTTAAGTGGGGGGTGGTTTGTTGTTCCATCACAACAAATGGTGACATACTGGGAAGAACCAATTATCTATAAGCTAGCAAGAAAAGTATTGAGACCAAATCAATTGTGTTGTTACCTTTATATAGTTCATACAATTTATAGGTTGAGGGCCCCACATTTAGTTAGCCTTAAGTGTCGGAGAAAAAAAAAACCATTGCTCATGATATCCTGCATAATTCTAGTGAATGTTTATGGGGATTATGTTTCTAGCAGTGAAACATGGGGGGGGTACACAACATAGAAATGTTTACCGATTGATATGGACTATAGTTTGTTCCTCACCTCTCTTTCGTGACATTGCTTCGCTGCCAGTGAGCATCCATAGCCCCAACGAAGGTGCCTTGGTATCATACAACCATGGCCCCACTGCCAACAAGTGTCCATAGCCCAGACGAGTTTGCTTATACTTCCCACACTTTAAATGTTCTTTCAGCTTCCTAGCATTCATTTTTCTCTGCCTTTATTGTTTTTTTAGATATACAATTTATGTATAGATTTTGCAACATGTGTGAAGTCGAGTAGGAAGCAGGGTGATATGAGAGTTACTTTGATGTGCAGATCTCAATCGACGGTTCATTATTGTGTGTTCCTCACATGAGTTAATGGTAGAATATAATTAAGGGAAAAATGGGTAATACCACTAGATGTATGCATAAGATATCAATTTTCAGAGCAATTCATAGAAATAGCATGAAACATAGGCATGTCTTGAGAGTGGTCACACATAGTGAAGTTGACTGATATGAGCTATAAAAAGGTATGGAATTTGTAGGTTCAAGGTTTTCTCTTGGTCTGAGTGAACCAACTCCTCTTCATGTGTCTTGATCTCTCATGTAGAAACCTGGAGTTGTAGTTCTTCTGATTACTGTTGAGTGAGAGGTGCCCAAAGAGAAAAGTGGTTACATGGGCCAAACCATTTAGGGCTATGATTATGGGACAAACGACTGGTATGGGCGGTGATCTGCTAATGATTGTGGATTAACAAAAGCGAAAAGAAAAAGGAACACTAAAGAAAAATGTCTAGGGAAAAACAAAATAAGAAAGAAAAAAGATGATTGGTTTGAAAAACACATGGACTAGGAAAGGAAAACTAAAGAACTCCTACTATGTACAAGACTACAATCACCATGGGTGATTAGGAGAAGTATTTTTTGAGGATTTGGCCATTGACAGGGAGCTCCTCCTCCTCTCCCTATAATGTATTATGTCTCAAGGTCCCAAGACCTATTTTCTGGTGGATCAGATAAGGTCACCACCACAACATCTGAAACTTGGTGTGTTTTCCTTTTAGTTCATATGCTTTATCCCACTTGAGTACAAGGTCCCCTTCGTGAAAATATGTATTACCTACAGATGATTTGTCAAATCATTTTTTGATTACTTCTTGATGGTGATTTAAGTTCATTTTAGTTTTCTCCCTTTCTTTTTCTAGTTTTAATAGCATATTTAACCTCTCTTGCATCACTGAGCAAGCCTCATCATAGACAGATTGGGCCAATTGAAAGGATGGTAGGAAGGTGTGAGTAGGTATGGTGTCCTCCTATCCATAGACTAGGAAAATAGGGGAGTTACTGATGGATGACTTGGGGGTTACTATGTCCACCCAGAGGGCGTTCGACAGAGCAATGTGGCAATTTCTTTGATGGCCACTAACCATCTTCGTGAGGATGTTGTTGAGGTTTTTGTTAGTGAATTCTTCCAAGCCATTCCCTTGTGGGTAATAATTTGCTGAATATTTAACTTTGATATTTCTTTCAAGGGAAAATTCAATCAATTTCAGAGAGGAAAAGTATTTTGCATTATCAAGACTAATGATTCATGAACTCCAAACCTGGTGATGATATGAGATTGAAGGAATTGAATCACCTGGATTTTATTGATGGTCTTCAAGGGGATTTTTTTACTCAATCTGGTAAAGTAGTCAATGGAAGTTAGGATGTATTTGTGCATCTGGGAGGAATTGGGATTGATTCCCCCAATTATGTCTGACCCCCATTGTTGAAATGGATGTTCAAAAATCACTGGGTGTAGGGGAAATGTGGCTTTCTTCTCTCTTCCCATCAACTTTTGACATTGCTGACATCTCCTTGCATATGTGCGAGAATATTTGAATACAAAGGGCTAGTAGTATCCAACTCTGAGGATTTTTTGTGTAGTATTATATCCACCGTAGTGTCCTCCTATTGGTCCATCATGGAGTTCAAATATGACTTTCTCAACATCTCTCTGTTCTAGACATCTTAGGAATACACCATCATAGTTTTTTTTGCTTAGAATTCTCTGGATAAGCTGATATTGTGTGGATTTGAGCCAAAGGGCCCTTTTGTTTTTGGGATGTAGATAATGTGGGGTTGATCCATGAGTTAAGTAGTATTTCATTTCGTAGAAACAAGGGTCTAAAATGATTGGGATGTAAAAGACTTGTTTTTCAAATAGTTCATGATCTTGACATCGAGCATATTGCTGTGGCTCAATGCAGGGAGATTCCCCGGCTAGTTTGCATAGCCCTTTACCTTTAATGATTTTTGCAGGTTTGATCTCCATGTCATATTCTTGTAGGGCCGTAATCCACTTGGCTCTCTTTTCTACTAAGTCTCTGTATACTAGAATATTTCTGATGGCAGGGTAGGGAAAAATGACATTGGTTTTAGATTTAAGTAAGAATGGCCAAAAGTGCTTGACAACTTTGAATACTACATAGGCCTATTTATCAACTTCAAGATAGTTTATCTTAGCTCCTTATAGATCCAAACTAATAAAAGCTATAGGAAACTCATCTCCTTCCAGATTCTTTTGTGTTAAGACAACCGCAAATGCAATATTGGAGGTGAAGGTGTAGAGGATGAAATCTCAATCAAAATCTGGGCTCAATAGTGCAGGTGCTTGTGCAATATCTGCTTTGATTATGTCAAAAACCTCCTTTTCTTTAGGCCCCCATTTGAATTCAACATTATTTTTTATCATATCTTGTAGGGTTTTTACCATTTCAGCGAAGCTGGGGATGAACCGCCGTACGAAATTTATCCTCCCAAGGAATGACTACATGGATTTCTTATTGTGAGGGGGAGGGAACTTAGTGATTACTTCAATTCTCTCAGGTTCAATCCACATACCGTGTTTGGAAACGATGAAACCTAAGAGTTTGCCTTCATCAACAGTGAAAAAATATTCCTTGGGGTTCATAGAGATGCCATATATATTTCATCTGCTGAATAACTTCTTCAAATGAGATATGTAGTCCTCTCTATTTTTTCGAGAAGATGGTTACGTCATCTAGGTATACTATCACACATTTTCCTAGCAAACCCCTCAAGGAAATGTCCATGGATCATTGAAAAGTTTCTCTAACATTGATCAGTCCGAAAGACATCTTCCTATAGGCATATGTTCCCCATTTGGTTCTGAATGTTGTCTTTAGTTGATCTTCACGAGCCACTAAGACTTGGTTATATCTTGAGAATCTGTCTAGTAGGGAGAGTGTTTCTGATCTAGACACACACTGTAGAATTTGTTCCATGGGAGGTACATGCTAGTTATCTTTATTTGAGGCTCTGTTTAAATTTCTAAAATCAACACAAAGCCCGACATCCCCATTCTTCTTCCTTACTAGTACTAAGTTTGAGATCTACTGCGTATGTCTTACCGGAAAAATGATTTTAGCAGCTAACAATTTATTCAACTCTGCTTTGACTTGAGGTTCAAGGCAGGGGTGCATCTTCCTCAACTTTTTTTGGAATGGTTTGGTTTGAGGTTTCATGGGAATGACATGCTATATAATCTTAGTATAATATGTCTTGAGATCCTCATACGTTCAGGCGAAGATGTCTTTATACTCTTTGAATAACTTGATGTATAACTCCCTTTCTTCAGGAGACCAATTTTTTCCAAGGTTAACGTTCTGAGGTGTGATATCTGACCCCAAGTTTACTACTTAAAACTAAATGTATGAGCTATTAGTCTTGCAGTTGGTGACCTTTTTGAATTTATCTTGAAGGTCATAAAGATTTTCTAGTTTGACCACACTCCTTGGGATATGGTTGGTTGGGCCTACTGTGTTTGTTGCTTCGGTGGAATCAGTATTATCTGTATTCATCAGCAGGTCAAGCTGACCTTAATCTATGATAGAATTCTTGAAGGTATCTTTGAGGTGAAGGAAATTTATGAGTTGTTGGTCATTGTCAAAGACCCTCCAATTCACGACATTAAGAGGAATTGATGGCATGTATAAAATTTCAACATAAAAAGTGTCAGGCATCAATCCATCTGAGGGTATTAATCTAGACGCTACGTTAGATAGAAAATCATAGTCAGAATTCAATGATCGGGGAATGACACTAATATTAAATGTGACAAAAGATTTAATTAGTTCCCAAACCTCAGACTGATAATTTTTAAGGTGAATTTAAAGACAATGAAATGTACTTTGTATCTCTCTTACGATGATTTCAGAATCACCAAATATCTTGTTTTTTTATTCTTTCAAGTCTGTTGCCTTCCTTAGCCCCTGTTACTAGGGATTTGTATTTGACACTATTGTTGGTGCAAGGAAACTCTAGTTTGCATGCAATTAACATTTTAGTACCTTTAAGGTATTTTAGTATGAAACCCGCGCCTGCACCTTCTAAATACTTGGATCCATTGAAAAATAACACCCACATCTCAGGATCTCTGCCTTTTATTTCAATTGGTGTTTTTCAATTTTCATATTTTTTTTGTTTTAATGGGTTAATAGAGTTAGTGCGTTTTTATAATCTATCTCTAGAAACTATGTTAGGATGTACATCGGAGGAACTGTTAGTTTGATTAGTTATATTACAGTTGGGCTCAACAATCTTGGTGCAATGAAGGATTTTAGATTGTGTGTTAGATTCTGCAAGAGATTATGGTTTAGCTGTGAAATTCCCAAAAGATGTTTCATATGAATAATTACCCAAAATTGAATTGTCAAACATTATTGGTTCATTCAAGTCAGTAACGACATGTTTCATATACCTTTCCCTGTCAATCATGATCTGATTCATTTTACCATTATAAGGGAGCCATAAGTGGGACTAGTTGATAGCAAAGTATCCATTTAACATAGCTGGCCAATCTCGACTTAACAACATGCCATAGTTGTCTGGTATGTCTACTACTATTATATATATAATTTGACGAACTTTTGGATTAGCAGACATCCTAATAAAGAATTTGTTCAATTCTCCAATAATTTTAACTTTGGTTCTATCTAACTGAATAATCTGAACGTCAGATGGTTCAGGTTTGACATTAAGCTTCTAACGCACCTTTAGGGGCATGACATTAGATGAAGCTCTTGAGTCCATCATGCAATTATGGACATTTCTATTAAATGTTTTAAAAGTGATGAGGAAAGGAGGGGTGGTAGACCTGGATCTTTGACAAGTTAAGGATGCATTACTCACAACATTAATTTTGGATGGAGTGCTATTGTTAGCAGAATATAACTTGGTTGTTCCTTTATGGGTTCCAAAATTTACTTCCTTTGTGACAAAGGAAGTTTTTCCTTGCAAAGTTCTGATAAAATTCTCTTGAATTTGGGGAATATTCATAAGTTCAAACAAATAAATGTTAGCTTTTTTCTTCTTCAGATATTCTAAGAAGTCATATTCCAACCTGTCCAAGGGTGTGGACGAAATATTGGGTTTCAATGCTTGATCTATCTTTTTGTGGTTTAAAGGTGGGGTCTTGGAGGAATTAGGAGTAGTATTGGTCAAAGAAGATGGTTCTTTGGGAGTGGAGGTGGTGGGAGAAGTAGAATTAGTGATACCATAGGTGTCATAAAAAACCTTCTTACTAGCACTCCTAGTGGTAATGACGTTTTGTGAGATCTATACTTCTTCAACTTCTTCTTCATTCTCACCATAATAAATATCCCTAAATGAGTTTAGTTGTTGTTCTACAACTCGTTACATTCCTGAGGTTGTTCTTGCTATTCCTGACTTTCTTCTCCCTCATCATCGACTTCAGTCATATTCTCTGTTGCCCGAGTTTGGAGGGCCTGGACAATATACTCCATGTTAATGCCTTCCGTCTGAGAAGGGGTGGTTTTGTTGGTTGGTGGTATGTTCTTATATTTATTGGGGGGGAACCTAAAGAATTTTTTCTAGCTAGAGGATCCCTCTCCACTACCTTTTTTTAGGTCTACTAGGTCGTTGGATAACTTCTTAATGATCCTATGAAGAGATTCCATATCCATTGAATCAGAAGGCTTCTTATCTTCACTGGGTTTAGACGCAAAAACTTTACCTTTACCTTTATCTTTAGAGGGTTCTAAGTTATAACTACTTTTTAAACTCATCATATTTTTCTCAAACTTAAGGGCCTCTTGGAAATCTTCTTCTAGAGTGCCTTTCTCAGAGTTTTTTACATACATGGCCATGGACATAGGCAAACCAGAGGTGTAGAATTCAATAGCCACGTCTTCAATAAGTTTTGAGGCACACATAATTCATTTTAACATAGTAAGGAAATGTTGATTGTAATCTATAACCAACTCTTTCGAATCCATATTGACTCTCGAGAGTTTTAGAACCTGGGTGGCTGGTGTTTTCTTTTCCCCAAACTTCCTAAGGGAAGCAGTTTCAAAGGTTCTCCAATTTGGAATGGAGGCTTATTCTAGAGAGAAATATCATGTTGAATCTTTCTCTTCAAAAGTAAGGGGGGACAAATGATAGACGACATCTTCATGTCAAATGCTCTGTAACCTAATTGCCAACAGGAATTTCTTCACATGATTTTTCAGCTGAATCCTTTTTTTCGGGGTCAAACTTAGGTATGAACTTCTTAGGGTGTCTTGGCATGTCATGCTAGATCCCTAGTACAACAAATGCAAATTTGGTAGGGGGAGGATTCTAGTTTGTGTTTTTTCCAGCCATGTTCGGAGGTTGATACACAATGATATGATACGGGTTATTTTTGGGTTCACTCTCAGAATCGTCTCTTTCTTCATATTTTTCCTTTGACTCATCTCTTGGAGTGTGGGGGGGTGACTCGGGAGGCGAGGGTGGTATACCTCCTACACCACCGGCTAAAAAATAATATTCAATATCAAAGTCATAAGTCTCAGGAAAAACAGAAGTATCCTCAAGAACATGATATTCAGGGGTCCCAAACGAATGGTTTTCTTGATAGAAGTTTGGGTCGGGGAAATGCGGGTCTGTATGTCGAAGTTCTTCCTGATTTTCAGGCAGAGAGTAGTCCAAGGGTAGCTATCTGGTTTTCCTGCTAAGTTGAGTGTCTGACTATGGATTCAATATCCAAGATAGTTAGGACACGAGGTTGTGGGGGAGAAAAGGATGGTTCAGGATGAGCGAAAGTGTGGTGAGTGTTGACCTGAGCTGGCATGTTCACAACATACCATGAAGGAAAGACAATATGTTTGGAGAAAACTTGGCGTGAATCACTTGTTGAGGAAAATCTTACTTGTAGGACAAAACGAGAAGGGTTTGAGATTTTGTTTGCAGCCATTCAATTTTGTGGCCCTCCTTCTAGTGCCATTTTTGTTGACAGGATAGAATGACCTGCTCAATCAGATGAGGGAAAACACTCGATGACAGGTCCCAATTAGACCCACTCTCATTTGGGGTAGCGCTTCCGACCAAATTTTGACATGGTTACCGATCTAACTAAAATACTAACTAAATATGAATCTGAGAACCGAAGGTTCTCAAATGAATTAAAAATACAAAAAATTCCAACTAACTAAAATTAAGCTAAGTTGTATGATTATTATTCTAAGATGCACTTTCTAACTAATTCTAAACTAACCTATATTGATTAGGAGAAAACCGTAAGATGAATATAGTGAGAGATGATATTACTTGCATAGAATGATGTGACAAGAAATATATAATTTTTACCAAGCAATTGTTTTCAGCCAATATAAATTGATTTAACAAATTAAGTCACTGAGTCGCTGTATTCGTGAAGGAAAACAATAACAATTGTAAGTTACAAAATATTAACTAGGAAATAATTCAGAGATTAACATTTATAATTCACAAAAAATATATGCGTAAATATGAATAGTCACAGACATACACACATAAGCCATTATTTCCCAAATTGTCTTCAATCCTTTATTCAAATATCAATAAAAATACTAGTCCCTTCTTAAAAGAATCAAAATCCATTTTTCTTTTACAATCATCCCATTTATAGTGGCCCTATGGGACTACGCTACATTCCTCATATTGCTAACAGTTAGGATACTGAAGCGGTGCTCCATCTTGCCTTTCCTGATTGGGACATGAACATGAGTATAATGATGTGATTTACTCTGCCAAATTTCAATTACAAAAGCAATTCTTCAGGGGAGCCCTGACGGTTACACTTTCGCTTCCATGAATGCCTTCCAGATCTTAAAGTCTTCGAGTATGGAATCTACTTGAAGTAACTATGTCCTCTCCAGATCAACCTCACTCTTGCACATGGGAATGATAATCTTCGTCTTGAGGCTCAACTCAACATGTTGCATGACATATTTTGTCAGGGTGATGATTTTGAAGGGTTGGATCAATGTTTTTTTCATATCCTCCACGTTAATTTCACTGTTTGCTTTGATTTCTCTCTGAGCGAGGTTCCTCTTGGTGTTTACATCCTGGATGATTATCTAGGTTGATGAAACTTTATCGATGTCCCTCATGAGATCCATTCTGAATAGTGAGAGTAGATCGTCTGTCAATCTCCATACCTCGGTGTTGGATACAATGATTTGTTTCTGGGTATTTAGAACCTTGGTGATTGTTACCATGCCTGTCTCCAGTAGACGGTGATATTGGATTCTTCGCTCGTTAGAATGCATCGAAAGGGTTTATGGGGACATAACTATTTGTAGTGAATATTTCCATTCTGTGATATTTCTCTAAGCTTCCAGGGCCCTTTGATATTTTTCATGGGTAGCTTTCACATGGGAGTCGAACTTTGTTTGTTCAGATCCAGTCACCAGAATTCTATCGAGTGCACCGAAAAACCTTTTCTGCATGCTTCGAAGTTCTTCATTTTTCTCCAGGTATTTTGTCTTCACAACCTCGAGAGTCGTTGTTTGATTTTGGTGTTCTTCTATAGTATTTATCAAGAGTTCGTTATCCATTTGTACCCTTTGGATTTCAGCTCGATCCTTTTCATTGAAAGACCTCAATTCATCCAACTGTTCTTTGAGCTTCGTCACCTCTAGATTTTTCGAGGTTTCAAGCTACTACATGTCGCTAGCATGGGTCTTCTGGACCAATGACATTGACTCAGTGAATTTAACCTATAGACCTTCCTATTGTGCCTTTAGTCACCTTTTTATCTCCTCCTCATAGGCCTGCTTCGCATGTTGGATTTATTTTGTTTGCTCACTGGCTGTAGATTATTTGATAGTCACCAGGGTTGTTTCCAGTTCTCCAGTCCTAGAATTTGCGGCATCTGTCTCTATGGAAAACTCATGGAATGATACAATATTTAACCCGGTAAAAGCACTGAGTGTTGAGGTTGCTTGTAGAGCGTTATCCTTTACATTAGGCCCAACTTTCCATTTGATACTCCTCTTGAGCACATCCTAGTCTGCTTCTACTTTTCCCCTTTTTCCTTTGGGTGTTCTCTTCTCTATGGCTCAGGTCTTATGGTTGTAGTAATAATCACCGACTACGATCGTTGCTCCTTCAAACCCAAGCCCTTTCGAGGTGAGCGATAAGCTTCTTGGAATCGAAGCCAGGGGTGCATTCTTCTATTGGGGTACCGACGGCGTTGTTCTTAGGATCTAAATTGATGATGACATTTTCACCTGCTAAATCGGTGTCTTGGACCTCTGTATTGTCGACCTTATCCTTCTTATTCCTTTCCTCAGCTTCTCTTAGTGCGACCAATGGTGGTTTCCCTGTGTTTGTTGTTTCTTTTTTCCTTGTGCTAGCTTTATGAGAGGGAGAATATTTACTTTTTCTTTTCTCCAGCATGGCTTGCTTCTCTTCGACCTCTTTCTTCTTCAACAACTGGTACCTTTCTTCAGCTTCGTCAGCTTTTCTCGCCAACTCGACTTCTTTTTCTCTTTTCCTTTGTTCTTCTTCGCTTAAATTTTCATTGTCTTGGTGGAGGAGAGATCAAAATTGTTCCAACCTTAGTGTTTTGTCTTGTTCTTCATCATTTATCACTTGTTGTTGGGCTAAGTTGGTGGTGAGTATTTCTACCGCTTCTTCGAAACTCAGTGCACTCCAGATAACATCCTCTGAGAACCGAGACTCATGCATGGTTTGTGGTGCTAGTTTGATGGCCTTCATGTGCTCATAAACCACATTCCGAGGGTCATGTGATTTGGGTTCCCTAAGACAAAGGCACAACGCTTTGAGTGCTTCAACTTCATTTTCATATTGCTTCTTGTACGCTAGAGAGTATGACACAATATGGATGGGGAAAATTGGCCAATATTTTTTGTTCTTTTCTGAAAGGTAGGCAGTGGCCCCCTTTTCAACCATCTAGTATCTAATCTCCCCAGCCGATAGCTTATCAGGCACATAATTGGGTAGCATATGTGGTGCTCTTGTGGCCCCATAGATTCAAATATAAGTGTAGTACTTCTTCACGTACCAATCCCCGATGTCCTTTAAACCTTTGAGAACCCTGGGAGAGATCCTATGTGGGAAGAGGCCGAAGATGGCCTTATGCAAGGGGTCCATGAAGTAATCACATATGTCATAGAAAAACCTCTTGCAATTGACCTCCCATAGTTGATAACATTATATATGAATTGGGCCCTTATTTGGAGACTAGGCCCAGTTAAATGCTGGGAACGATTTTGTTGCACACACAATGTCTATAAGATAAGCCGATATGTAGAAACTGGGATTTTTCATTCCCTTGGGATCTTGACTACGCTGTGCGATGTTGAACGAGAGAATGGTTTCCCAATTGAAGGCTTGGCCATTCTAGGCTATCCTGTAAGCCATAAGGAACCATTCCATCATAAAATGGGTTCTACTCTCCTTGCCATAGAGCCTGCAGATCATGGTATTTATCACCATGTAGGGGATTTTGAGATATCGTGATATAGCATATCTTTCACATTTTTTCATCGACCATTGTTCATCATAGAACCGGTCTTCCATGAGGGTATTGAATTCTTCATGGTAGACTCCGAATTGTTTGAGAAAAGATTTGTTCAAGGCCACTGCAGGTTCTGGGGGTTGATACCTTGCCCCAATGTCATCTGTTTTAAGAGAGGTGATCAAGAGACCTAAAGTGTTGAGTATTAACACTGTATCCTTTTGCAGATACACAAAAACCATTTGGTTGTGTCGTTGTAAGGAAAAATCTCAGGGCGAGCGACAAATGTATGAATCCTGCTCTTCCAAATATTTCTATATGCCTCAATGTCTAGATCATCGGATGGGAATCTTTAATTCTCAAACATGTCTAGGATCTTGAGGTAATTGAGGTAGTATTCCATCCTGTCATGGATATTGGTGTTAGAGATGGTGTATGAATTTGGAATGGAAATTGGAATAGGATTTCCATAGTTCTGGGCTTTTTCTTTTCTAGTGATCATCCTGGACATCTCGTCACCGACACAAACAAAAAAACTATAGTTAATAGAGTCATTTCAAGATTGAAATAACAACATTAGAAAAATAATATCCTTCTTTCTTAAATGCTAGGAATGGTAGTTGATCAAGTAGAGAAAACTAAGAATTGTAGACACGACTTTCGTTTTCCCTTTACGATCAAGTGAGAAAGAACACGAGTCTTGGTGCCTTTCTAAGTGTGATAAAACTTGGACTTGGTCAAGGGAGTACATAGAGAGTAAATGTGCTCGTAGGCGATTGACGGTTCTAACCATTAAGGCACAAGATAATTCAAAAAATATGGGAGAACCGCGAATCTGTCATCATCGACAGTCGATGGGGACAAGAGGTGTGGATATGGGTGAGAAACAAACTACGATGATGATAAACACCTGATTAATTGATTAACCATGATTACCGGGTTTAAGTTGGACCTAACATTCCTTTTAACATTCAATTAAATGACTGTTGGGTGTTAATCCTTTATTAACTAATGCTGACAAGACGTTGAGGTAGCTGTGGCAGAACCCATTGACTAGACAACATGATATATACAGTGGAGGAGTGATCGACGACGACCTGTTTCATATGACTTGTAGGATGAGAAACATGACAAATGGATAGCAAAGGATGATGTCGTTGTCGGTAGGGAGGGGAGGTATAAGAAAGATCCCAAAGAAAACTCCAACGACGAAATTCATTCGCAAAGGATGTTAGCCATTGTTACGTTGCGATGTGTTAGATAAGAAAAGACTTACACATTGCTTGAATTGAGGGGCCCACAGGGGAGGTAATTGCTAAGGTGTACTCTAGATAGATGGTCATGTGCTAGTTGGGATGTGACTGGGAGAGAGAAGGGATCATCTTCATTGAAAAAATGTATAGGAGCGCAAGGATGAGAGCATGTTGTTAACTTCCGACAACGACATTATGAGGCTTTGTCGTCGGCGAAATATGAAGGTGAGCCTGTGCATATATTTGATGAGGGTCCGACAACGAAAAGGTAAGAAGGGAGGAATGTGCGAAGTAGCTGGGGAAACCTGACTTGATTTCCAAGCATGGGAAGGGGAGATTTGGTAAGGGTTCAATGCTCCCTATACATGGGCAGTAGATCATTGACCTTCAAAACCCTCTAAAAATGGTCAAAATTCCAAATAAAAGGCATGTTTCCGGCTTTCAAATGATGGGTTTCTTCCTCCAAAATGACTTAGGGATTATGAAAAATGTTATTTCATGGTTTCAAGGGGTTGCAACACTTATTAAAGTGCATGCGAAACTTAGTAAGGTGCATACAACACTTGACGAAGTGCATGCAACACTTAGTAAGGTGCATATGGAACTATACGACAATTGTGACACTTAGGTGTAAAAAGGTGTGACACTTAAGTGTGACATTTTGGTGTGTAACAAGAGGGACTCTATCTCTCCCTATTTCATCCATATTAGATTGATTGATAAGGTCACCAAAGTCATACATAATAAATTAATCTCCGCTCTGAAACAAAACATAATAAGTTAATCTATGCTTTGATCTCTGTGAACAACCCAACTTAAGCTCAACTCGAATGAAGAATACATATCAGTCACCGCATCCTCAGTCTCATGGTTTTAGAAATGGAAATAGAAACATAAATAAATACCAAGGGAAGAAACAATCGCCCAAGTAAGCATTGTTGTCCTTCTTTTCATCAGAGATCTTTGCTTCAAAATGAAGGTCACCACACCAAACTCGCATGCAGAGGTTCCAAAACTTTCAAGCATTTATCAATTCATGGTAGATTTTCAATCTTTCAACAATTAGTATTTATGGTTTTCTCTTCACGTCGAGGCTGTGAGCAATAAATATGCTCTGTTAGTCCATGTAGAGGACACCGCTCGAGGATCATGCACTTTTCACCATGCTTTCGCACAAGTCGAGTTTTCATCGAGGCACAATATTTTCGTTAATATGATGTTCATAATTCAAAAATTATAGGCCGAGTTTGCATAAGATGCACTAAAGCATTGACAATAGTTGGTAAATACTCATGGGCCATTGTGCCTGCCTTTCCCTTTGGCTATCATCAATTGAAATATTTATCAACTTAAAAAAAAATTCTCTGGGGACAACCAATAAGCAATCAATCATGAAATTGTTTATCTTTTTAAATTTATTAGCTGTCATATGCCATTGGAGAGCTTGCTTTTGCTGAGAGAATATATTACATAGAATACTTAGCTAGTCACTTCATCATAATCTGGAGCAACAATTAAATTTAGTTATTTATTTATTACATACACAAGTGAGAATAATAAGAAATGGAATAAGGCTTTGGCTTTCTCTAAAACCCTTCATCACTCAATGTTGATATATCCCTTGACACCCTCTCACAAAATAAAATGCATGGAGGAGATTAGAAATAATTACTCAAACCCTATTTAACAATCAATTTGTGGCCTCAAAGTTGTTGTATGGCCTCCTTACCTGAGTTTGTTGGTGCTGAAGTGTGTCATGACAAAAAACCATGAGAACAACTTCACATGTTAAACCCTAAATCAATTTCAACGTTTTCTGGTAGCATGAACAACATAAATGAGTATTTTTAATATAAAATATTCCTTAAGAACAATAGTAGCAACCAAATTTTGTTGTTCTCGCTCAACTTCCTTTTTATCATCCAACAAAACTTTGAATCTTCTACGTGATCTCCTCTACCTCATTTGTTTTCTCAAACAAACTTCTCACTTTCCTCGCTCTCTTAATAATGGTCCATTAGATCACAAACTTCTCTGATAAATTATTTAGAAGAAATATATGGGAAGATGACGATCGATAACGAGCCCATCGATTAGTTCATTATGGCTCATCATTCAATCACCACAGACATTCACCATCCATTTACCCAATCATCGAGCATGCCCTTTCTTCAACATGGAGCCATCACAATCCCAATGATCGCCACCAAGCCTATAAGATCATATACATGCTCTGATACCACATGATAGAAATTTGGGTAAGAAAAGGATGAAGAAAACCAAGAAAGATCAAGAAGATCGAGAAACAAGGAGATGTCGGTAAAAGGCATAAACCACTAATTTCCACATTAATGTATTCACAAAGTACGTACATATAGTACAATGATCAATAAACATTGTTAACTGTCCATATAACTAACACAAGCTAACAAGGTGGTATTAAGACTATGATTAGGAGCAATAATGCTAACACCGTTGTATCCCAAAACTTTTTCTCCCTTCCTTTAATAATTTATTTTCCTCTTTGGCATCCACATTCATTTCATTATAGGGTTCCCAATGACTTTTAATTTCAATTATAAATTTAATTTCTATTTTTTATTCCAATTTTAATTTTCGATAGTTTCACCCACATTCTTAACGACTATTCACTCATTTTAATTGTAATTGTAATTGTAATTTGAATTTTAAAATTTTTAATAATTTTTCTCACAATGGTTTCTTCTCTTCCAATGGCTAGTTCCTATTCCCCACCTTTATATCTACCCTCGAGCATGCTTTTTTCTAATCACTAATATTTTCTTGTCTTTGATCATGGGTGGAGTTTCCACTCGAAATGCTAGATGTTTCAAAAATATTTACACAATTTAATTCCATAAAATATCATAACAACTAAGTCTAATTAAATATTCCTCGTTCTTCACATTTGAATAAATAACTTTGGAAAAATGTGATCTATTCAAAATGCTCAATTAAAAGGGAAAGACAATTAAATCCATGGCAATGTATTTTTCTCAAATCTAAGTTTACTTTTACAACTCTACCTCTAACATATCAAAATATTTCTTTGTCAACTAAGTAGGAATTGTCATTTCGTAGTTCTTGTAATTTTTTCTTTTCTTTTCTGAAATCAACTCTGTAAACTATCTAGTTATTTATACATGACTCATCCATTTCAATATGGAATGAAGTGTATTATTATAATTTTTTTTCAAGATTAACTAGGTGTGTTATTGATTGTTGTTTTTACAAGATTAACTAACTATCAAGACATATAATATTGAATGAAGTGCATGATTGTAATTTTTTTACAAGATTATTGTTTTCCCAAGATTGATTAACTATCAAGACATATATGCATAAATAAAGAAGTGTGTTAGTATATACATATTTTAAAACTAAGTGTATAAAACATACGATATTTAT
>JZKD02S1761920.1:92338-102517 GCA_000966675.3 Picea glauca | reverse complement strand
GACTCGAACAATGACAATAAGAAAGAAGAGAAAACATTAGGATACCACCCCAATATTCCAAACCATTGAGAGATTGAGAATTCAATGGGTGTATAAGTGGTTTAGATGGTATAGTTATCTTACATTAGGGTATGGGGGGTTTTGGTCCTTGGACCACCCAATAACATTTTCAAAATTGGTCAGAAAAGGCATTAGCATGTTGGAGTTTCCCAAGAAGATTGTGTCCACTAATTACCATTTCAGTGTGACAAATAGAAAGAAGCACCATTCAATCCACCTATAAATTTGGTAGGTTAGGTGTATTCAAATGATAAGATGAAGGAGCTAAGAAAGATGGCTTATCTATAAGATGAAAACTACATTCTTCCCAATTTGGAAAAACATTTTTCTGCCAAGTGGATTTCCCAGATGATGCATGAATGTCAACACTCTTCTTCAATTCAGATCGACTTTTTCTACAAGTGGGCTGGAAAACCAAAGAAAGAAAAAGTACTCCATAGGTAACTGTAAAGTAACAACGAAACTCTGATTAACTGATCAGGTTGGTAACTTAGCTTCTCATAAAATAAGTCTGGATGTTTTTATAAAAAAAAATATTTTTTCATAAAAGTAAAGTTTATGTTCAAATTAAGAAGTGGTTATCAATTCATATCTTACCAAGCTCTTTATTATTTTGGGCAGTTTGAAATTTTTTCTTCTTTTTGTCTCATCCTTCTACTCTAATCTCCACAAGATTTAATTTGTTTTACCCACATTTTTGATGCTATACAACATTACCCTGGCTTCTAGAATGTATTCTTTAGAGTTGTCTTTATATTCTCCTTCTTCTACATTTATAGAAGAGATTAGTGTGTTGTTGAAGTTTTGTCTTCGAGGATTATATCCATAAACAAAGAAAGTACACAAAAGTGCCATACAGTGAAGCCAAATTAGAAGAAATATTTTTTGGCTTTACATTTCAATAAAGATGATGGATACAAATAGTGGAAGTGCATAACCGTGCAAAATTAACTGACAATTTTTTCCATTAATAACCAGCTTCAGTTGTGACCGTCCTACTCTGCTAGTTTAAGCTTGTCTTGGAATAATTTGGTTTATTTAGTTATTTCAGATTCTACAAATCCAATTATAAGGTAGTTTTACATATATCGAGTCTTGACTATTTTCAAATGTAGGAGCTCCCAAGAATCTTTTATGAGCTTTTGTCTATATCTCGAATTGGAAGCACATAGCCAATGAAAAAGATACAAATTAAATCAGTCAAAAACAAAAACTTAAAATCCAAGGAGAGAATGTAGTACAGAGTTACTTTTAGCTATTTGATATGTGAAAAGTTTGAACAGTTTCAATGTCCCGTCAATATATATAATCTTAAGAAGGGTCATGACTTGGAATCTTGACATGGATTTTTACTTTAAAAAAAAATTAAAATAACAATTATGTTTATATTGGAAAAACAAACACTGTGGCCATACCTGTACAACTTCATTACAACAATATACATTTTCTTCAAAGTGTAGAGAAGGAATTTTCCAGTCAACACTCTTCTTCAATTCAGATCGATTGTTTCTACAAGTGGATAGAAAACCAAAGAAAGAACAAGTACTCCATAGGTAATTGTAAAGTAACAATGAAACTCTCATTAATTGATCAGGTTGGTAACTTAGCTTCTCATAAAATAAGTCTGGATGTTTTTGTAAACAAATTAATTTTGCATAAAAGTAAAGTCTCTGTTCAAATTAAGAAGTGGTTATCAATGCATATCTTACCAAGCTCTTTATTATTTTGGGCAGTTTGAAGTTTTTTCTTCTTTCTATCTCATCCTTCTACTCTCATCTCCATAAGATTTCATTTGTTTTACCCACATCTGTGATGCTATACAACATTACCCATGCTTCTGGAATGTCTTCTTTAGACTTGTCTTTATATTCCCCTTCTTCTAAATTTATAGAAGAGATTAGTGTGTTGTTGAAGTTTTTTCTTCAGGGATTATATCCATATACAAAGAAAGTAAACATAAGTGTTATACAGTGAATCCAGATTAGAATAAATGTTTTTTGGCTTTGCATTTCAATACATATGATGGATGCAAACAGTGGAAGTGCATAACCATGCAAAATTAACTGACAATTTTTTCCATTAATAACCAGCTTCAGTTGTGACCATCCTGCTCTGTTAGTTTAAGCTTGTCCTAGAATAATTTGGTTTATTTAGTTATTTTGGATTCTACAAATCCAATTATAAGGTAGTTTTCCATATATTGAGTATTGATTGTTTTCAAATGTAGGATCTTCCAAGAATCTTTTATGAGTTTTTTTCTATATCTCGAATTGGAAGCACAGAGCCAATGACAAAGATACAAATGAAATCAGTCAAAAAAAAAAACTTAAAAGACAAGGAGAGGATGTAGTACAGAGTTACTTTTAGCTATTTGATATGTGAAAAGTTTGAACAGTTTCAATGTCCCATCAATATATATAATTTGAAGAAGGGTCATGACTTGGAATCTTGACATGGCTTTTTACTTTAAAAATAAATTAAAATAACAGTTATGTTTATATTGGAAAAATAAACATTGTGGCCATACCTGTACAACTTAATTACAATAGTATACATTTTCTTCAAAGTGTAGAGAAGGAATTTTCCAGTCAACACTCTTCTTCAATTCAAATCGACTATTTCTACAAGTGGCTGGAAAACCAAAGAAAGAACAAGTACTCCATAGGTAACTGTAAAGTAACATCGAAAATCTGATTAACTGATCAGGTCGGTAACTTAGCTTCTCATAAAATAAGTCTGGATGTTTTTGTAAACAAATTAATTTTTCATAAAAGTAAATCCGTTGTTCAAATTAAGAAGTGGTTATCAATGCATATCTTACCAAGCTCTTTATTATTTTGGGCAGTTTGAAATTTTTTCTTCTTTCTGTCTCAACCTTGTACCTACGTCTCCACAAGATTTCATTTGTTTTACCCACAGCTATGATGGTATAAAAAATTACCATGGCTTCTCGAATGTCTTATTTATATTTGTCTTTATATTCTCCTTCTTTTGCATGTATAGAAGAGATTAGTGTGATGTTGAAGTTTTGTCTTCAGGGATTATATCCATATACAAAGAAAGTACACAGAAGTGCCATATAGTGAAGCTAGATTAGAAGAAATGTTTTCTGGCTTTGCATTTCAATACAGATGATGGATGCAAACAGTGGAAGTGCACAACCGTGAAAAATTAACTGACAATTTTTTCCATTAATAACCAACTTCAGTTGTGACCATCCTGCTCTATTAGTTTAAGCTTGTCCTGGAATAATTTGGTTTATTTAGTTATTTTGAATTCTACAAATCAAATTATAAGGTATTTTTCCATATATTATTCGGTCCTAGCTTAAAACATATGACATTAATAGAAGAAATAAATTTTTATATGAGTAGATCTAATAAGCATAATGATAGATATGGTATACCTATGCATAGAAAGAATGTTTGGACTAACAAACGGATGCAGGATCCTAGAAGGAATTTTTTGCAAGCTAACTACCATGATTCTGGTGCGCAGTACAGAAGAAGTTGGGGATCATTTAAGAGAAAGAGAGGATTGACCCTATGTTATGGTTGCAGAAAACCATGCCATCTAGCTAAGGATTGCTCGGGTGGAAAACCCAGTTGTCTCTATTGCAAAGCTTTGGACCATGAAGTATTGGATTATAGTATAATGATTGCTAAGCTTGAAAGAATGAATCTACATGAAGAACACCCTAGGACATCCCCAGAAATAGAATAACCCTAGAAAGAATCAGAGAAAGTATTAATAGAGATGAAAGAAACCCTGAAAGAACATAAAGATGTCCGCCTACCAAAGATCTTCAAATAAAAGGAACAAATCGAAGCAAGAATAGGGAACTTCGACATTGACTGTATTCTTGATAAAGAAACAAAAGTGAACATTATGCCAGAAAGAACCTGGGAATTTATAGGGAAGCTCGCCATGATTCCTTCACTATGAGGAATAGGACTATTCAGAGGAAAATTGGTGATGTTATGTGGAAAACTCGCTCAGATACCTATGGCAGTCAATGGAACTTCAACAGAAGAAGATTTTGAGATTATCAAATTTATTGAGGACGACACCCCATTCACTATGTTACTTGGAAAACCTTGGATTGAGAGAGATCAAGCCAGAAAAAAGGAAGAAGAAAAGGTATTACAACAACAGAGACAAGAGCTAAAATATTTCATGACTGGAAGGATCGCACAGTTGATTGAGGAAAAGAGAATAAATCAAAGCTATTTGACACTAGAATCTCAGATGTCAAAGAATTAGAGGACTCACAGAAGATTGGATTATATGTACCAGATATAGACGAAGTAGTTCTCCTGAGTCTTGGGAAAGAACCTCAGCAGCGCGAAGTGACTATGCCCAAGGAAAATAAGAACCAAATCGAGAAATGAACTACCGAGACGAAGATCACGGGGAAGAAGGATAGAAAGCTAAGTAAAAAGAGAGCTCAAATTGACAGGCTACAGAGGGTTCCAGAGGGAACCCCTCCAAAAGAAACTTTGCACAATTCGAGCTTCATCGGGATAACAGAACAACGACATGGGTCACTTCGTCGTGGCGAAGAAAAATAGCCGTTCAAGGCCGATATACCTATTTGACTGTTGCCCCGAACGGATCGAAAAGCATTGATGGCTCATCACCAGACCATTAGACCACACCATAACGGATAGAACCAGAGTTAAGGAAGCCCCATACCCATTGCAAACAATTTGTTACATAGTTACTTACTTAATCCATCATTCCATGCACGAAAGACACTTTTGCTAATCATGAATTTGAATCCGCGAACTACCTAAATTGTGAACTGTGATTACTATGCCCTTACTCTCTACCTTACTACAGTATCTACGTTAGTTTGAGAACCCAAGCTATCGATCTTGAGAGTATATGTCCGATGAATTTAGCACAACTGAAGAATCTATAAGAGAGGTACTCGCTAGCCTCAGAGATGAAAGAGTCATGTCGGAGCAGGGATTGTCTACACCTTTATAGGCATCATCAATGAGAGGAGTTCAAGCCTCCACGTTGACTGCTCGAGAAGGAACATCCCGAGCCGGCATAGAAAGAAGAACCAAACATAAGGACGATATTGCCAACGCAAAGTTGGTCCCATCCATCCTACTTGCTTACATACCACCTTTGAACGGTGTGATCAATAGAGATAGTGTGCCTAGAGACTTTGAGTACACTCTAGTCATGGCGTACCTACCGAAAGGAGTATGCGCAGTCCACGCAGATCACGACAAGATCGCAGCATTGAATTTTAGTGACTTCAACCTAGGGGATTGTAAAGTTTACAGCACACTTTCCCCGTACAATTACCTAACCAAAACCAAGGGAAAGAATTCAAAAATCATCCCTCAGTAATGGACAATGAACCTTGCGCAGTCTACTCTGCTCAATGTTATAAAGATACTACACTTCGGCAGACACCAGGAGGTGAATTCTTGTGTAAAGTTGTTTCTGGTAAGTTATCATGGAGGATACTTATGGTTGAATCATTGCATAATAGTTGATCCAATGCTGATCAACCAGATCATCAGGCTTAGCATGCAGGGCCCTGATCCCCACGATTATTATCCTGGGAAGACCGCGGATCGCGCTCTTGCCTAGAAGATCAAAGAAGCCTATGGCGATGTTAGGAAAGGCGCACGAGGCTACAAGGTAGCTTCTATTGAAAGTGGCACAGTGTGCCTCTCCTGTCAACTGATCGCAGGGAAGTTGGTACGCAAGAATAAACCCACACAATTATCTAGCTTTGTAGTCGACCTCATAGGAAAGTGCACAGAGGGACTACAGATGAACTGAGCGAAGTACCTAGTGAATCAACTAGAGATTGATTGCAGAGAATCCCAGGATCAAGGGCATGAATTTCATTTTAGTTGGTTCTTGATACATATAGCTTTCATTGCATGGGAGCTACCGAAAGGTGCAACCTTCCTCGACATTGACCCCTTTGAACCACTGGCTGCGAAGTTCAGTACCCTATGGTACTCAAACGACATGAACAAGCAGTGGCAATCCAATTCCATATTTCACACCTAGTACACCCATTTGAAGCTCGCCATCCAGTCCGAGCCTCACATGACCCCGAATACTTTATAGAGGTTTCGAACTTTGATAAAGTTCAATGCAGACCACCATTTTATATATCTGATAGCACGTGCTGATGCGAACAAGGAACAACTTCAGTCTTATTACAATATGATAGAAGAATACCTGGAGGAAATCACCAAGGAATGGTTGGCGGACCTTCTTGTTCCAGTAGACCCTACAGAAGTGTCCGACATTGAAAGCCCAGAAGCTGCGCAGAATACACCTAGACCCAATAAGACAAAGAAAATAAAGCAAAAAAAGAAGGATGAGGATATCCAGGATGTAGATAGAAAATCTGTAAGAACCGCATCCATTACACCAGAGAAAGGAGGTAGTGGTGAAGACTTAGAGGAAGTCGAACAGAGGCCAAACGACGAAGTAGAAATCATAAAGAAAAGGAAGGGTTCACCTCCAAAACCTTCCTCCGGAAAGAAATCAAAAGCACCCGTGACTAAGCTGAAGACCACGCTCACTCTAGATCAATTCAGTTTTCTTATCGCAACTATGAATGAATCCATAGAAGAGATAATAGAAAAATAGGAAGCTAAGAATCTGACACTTTACAAACATAATCGAGATCGAACTCCAAGGAGTACATCAAGCTCTCTAGTCTAGACACGCAGTCTCCTCTGCGCCCCTACCAGAAGGAACAACACAAGAAGGAAATGAACCAGTTCAAATCCGCAAGATTGCTAACAAAGTCGAAGTACGCCTTCGAAAGGCACAGGAAGAAACAACGCAGGCCACCCAGGCCTTAAAGCAAGCACAGGAGGAATTCCTCGAGCAATTTCGAGCTACGCAACAAGAGAAGGACACTCTCCAAGTGAAATTTGAAGAAGATAGAGAAAAAATTCAAAAAGATAAAGAGAAGTTGCTTGCGAAGCAAATTGGGATTGAAGAAGCAGTCAACAGAGAATTTCGCTCTATGACTGGCTTAGAATAGAAGGTAGAGGACCCCATTGAATGCCAAGTGATGACGCTTGCTGAATTTATTCAGCAACTTCAACAAAGAGTCGTGGACTTAGAGCTTCAGACGATACCATAGACCCCACAAGAAGTGTGTGACCAACGAGAAATAACTTCTTGGAGCACCGTAGAAAGTATTAAATCACTCTCTGAGGAATGCAAATAGTTAACTAGAAGAAGTGCGTAGATCTACGAGAACCTAACCGAGAATCCAGAATTGCATCAATTGGAGTCACAGCTCCAAGAGGCGAAGTACGACGCTGAAAATCTATAGGTGCAGTTGAAGGCCCTGTCACCCGTAGAGAGAATGAAGAGGTTTCCATAGTAACACATAGCTCAATAGAAGATTTACATGCTTCAGAGTAAAGTAATCGAAGTCTCTCAATGACTGCAACCAGTGCAAGAAAAGGCATGCCAATTGTTCACTGAAGTTGAAAGCCAAGGAGTAGAACTTGAATAGCTTGTGAATATAGTATAACAAAATCTAGAAGGGTCGGTGAATGAGGCACTCATCCAGGAGATCATTGAGAAAGAGGCAGTAGCAATGTGGTAGGTCGAAGCAGCTCGAGCCAAGCTCGAGGAATTCGAAGCAGAATTGGTCAGACCTGAGTGACTTGGGACGAGTCACAGGTGAGTGTTGGGGGCCTGTTGTCCCTTGACCAAGTTTCGAGGAACACTTGGTCATAATTGATCATTTTTGGACTTCAACACCCTGTCAAAGATGGAGCGCCAGGCGAAACAGAGATCGTGAGACCTCGGTCCACTTTTGGGCCTCTTTTAGGGTTTTGGGTTAATGTAATAGGGATGTCGGCCTGTGGGTTTTCCCATGCTTAGGCCCACTTTTTCAATATATAAATAGAAATATAGGAAATGTAAGAAGTAGTAGATGTGATTTCTTAGTGCAATTGGTGGTGCATCTATGTGATGTTGAATAAGTGCTCTATGTGAACTGTGTAAGGCTTGCAAGGCTAAGTGCAAGTTACTGTGTGATTGATATTGTAATGCAAGGAAGAAGGATCTAGCGAGTTGCGCAAATCTTCTGTCCTCTGTGAAGAAGGGTTTTGAGTGGCTTGTGTTGTAACTGATTGAAGACACTAATAAAGAAGAAGAGTTGGTGGACGTAGCCCCAGGGTGGGGGTGAACCACATAAATCTGTGTGTGATGCTTTGTGCTTCGGCTTGATGTGTTTATTTCTTCTTCTGTTGAGTACCTTGATATATTTAGATAGATATATTAATTCTTTTTGATTCCTAGATGTATGTCAATAGTGGGATCTGACATGTATGAGAATGCTTAGTGTTGAACTACTACATATGATATGATTTTCTATAGTGAAGTGCTGAAACAATGTACATATGAGTATTCACTGCGAAGATCTGTGCCATCTGCAAAGTATAATAAGTTTTAAATACTGATGAATGATCTATGCTAAGTGCCCTGTAAGGATAGGATCACAGATTCGTGTCCCAGCTAAGGTTGCAGACACCTGAGTCTTGTAACCACCCATGCCTTTACATCGGGTGAGACTTCATCTTCTTCACAGGTGTTGCCGAAAGGGATGATAGTTAGGGATTTGTTGGTACGCTCTTTAGCATTGAACCCTGGGTCTGTCCTTGTGCCAGTAGATCGTCAGGATTTTCTTTTGATTCTGGATTAAATTTTGGTAACCATTTATCTAGATTTTTAGGTAAATCATGTTGATTTCCAGGAACATTGACTGCTCCAAGAGTTCTCTAAGGTGTTCTCGGTACTCTGGCCATAGTATTTGGTTGACGAGGAAGAGATGGAAGAGGAAACGTATGTAAAGGTGTATGTGAAGGAGGAGTAGAGGGAGGATATGGAAGAGGAGACATATGTAAAGGTGTATGTGAAGGAGGAGTAGAGGGTGGATTATTTCCAATACTTTTAATAATGGTTTTTCTAAATTGGATGGGAAATTGGAAATGAATAGGTTCGATACTTAACCTCTCTCTCTGCACTCTTGTAAGAAAACCTAAATCTTGGATAACAGAATCTATAGAATCAGAATATCCTTGAGAAGTTTCTCCTTGATTTCTAAGATCTTCTATTTGTTGTCTTATTTGTTGAAATTCTGGTGAACTAAGAAAACTCGAAGAAATATCACTTACAGTTCTTCGAATTGGAGATTATAACTATGCACCAACAAAAGATATTGTGGGTGAAGTTGATCTACTTGAATGGTATTCAATTTTTTTGTTGTTTCAGCCATTCATTATCAGATGGACCTCCTTCTAGAGCCAAAATGTTGATAGTCAAATATGACCATGTTCAACATTCAGGGATTCGCCCGGTTAGGATCTCGATTAGACCCTTATCCATTGTAAATGGAAATTCTAACTGGTTTAGGTCTAGTTACCTACAACTATCCTAATCTACAAATAAAACTAAATCTAAAATATATACTTACTAAATGATTGTAGAGATTTTATCCTTTATTAAATAACAAACTAAAATATAAATATATACAGGTTCAAAACTATCTACCAGAAAAGACTAATTCTAATTATCATAAAAGTTACTCCTATGAAAGGAGATTTTGTTTTCTCTTTTTGAAAGGTATCTGAAAATAAAAATTAAATGTAATCTAATTTAGCAAATAAAACCAATTCTAATAAAATAATCTAATGCTCGGGTATAATTCAAATAGTATATGAATTAAATAAGAGAGACAATATTGAAAAGATATGGATCTTCAGAACACATGCCTGAGTTTTAACAACTATGTATGAACTAATAAATATGCCTAAGTAATTAACACGGATTATTAATCAAACCAGTATTCATATACAGAAAAGCATTGAAATAATGCATATAATAAGGATGAATTAATCTAATTAATTAACAGTAATCAATTAAATTAATTGCAATACCAATAACACATGATTCAGATCATACCATTGATTTAAAAGATAAACATCCAAATATCAGTAATAGTACCGAATACTAATGCTTGTATTAACATTCAAAGCCAAAAATTGATTAAGTATAAGTTTCAAAGAGAAGACTTGTACAATAGTGCATAAGTTTGATTCTTAT
>JZKD02S1761920.1:22265-36589 GCA_000966675.3 Picea glauca | reverse complement strand
AAATGATAATAATAAATAGTTATTGATTATTCAAGGGAAGCATCCTTTCATGGATGGTCACCTTATGTTCCCTATATGGAACACTCATTATTGTAATAATATATTGAATGTTGATATTATCTTATATGAAGAACAACCAACACAGGCTAGCATCTTAGCTTCTCTAGTTCATGTCAGATGACTAGGAGTGAAGCTATGGTAGTAATCCTCCCCAATGGATGGGTGAGATAGATGACTACGAGAGAAGGGAGAACATAAAAGGAATGGAAAAATTCATAGAATATCTTCTGTGTGAAGATAAGACATCTTCTGTGTGAAGATAATATATCTTTTGTGTGAAGATAAGAAAGAAGTAACTTATGCGTGAAGACGAAAGAAAGAAAGAGTATCTTATGCGCGAAGATAAAGATAACAAAACTTACGATGATTTATAGATATTCCAGTCAGTGATCATGATGCCAGATGACCAAGTGGGTTATATTGATGCCTCTTGTTATCCAGTTGATGATGTTACCTAGTTGATGATGTTGCCCAATTGATGATGTTATCCGATGGATGTTTCTACCTAGTTGATTTTGACATCCGGTGACTTATCAAAAGATAAAGAATATCCTTTTTGTTAAGAGGGAGTGTTAAAATATTGTGTAACTGCAAAGAATATTCTTATCCCCTTTTGTGGATAAAGTAAAAGATAAAATATATTTATTATTGATTAGATCAATCCCCTTTTTTGGATTTATCATGTCAGGCATTGTAATTGACCAAATCCCCTTTTTCGGATTGGTCAAACCCTAATTGTAATAGGCTAAATGAAAAGATGACCCTAGGATATATTAAGTGGTTATAACCACCCAGAATGAGAAGTCGACCCTGTCAGTGAAAAGACACTTGTTCAGCACCTGCTAGATTATATACATAAGAGAGGCCAACACCTCATTTGGACACACACTCATCTCACTCATCTAGTGCGC
This sequence comes from Picea glauca, assembly GCA_000966675.3. Lineage (NCBI taxonomy): Eukaryota > Viridiplantae > Streptophyta > Pinopsida > Pinales > Pinaceae > Picea > Picea glauca. Next base: position 35,618 of record JZKD02S1761920.1, on the reverse strand, counting down.
AAGTATTGAAGGAAGCTGCAGTTACCAGTTGCCGGAAGAAGGAAGAGAGATAGAGAGAGAGAGAGGCGCATCCTTGGGAGAGGAATTTTTGTATTTCTTGGTTCATTGTCTTGGCATTGTATTGGCTATCTATATTAAGGAAGTTTTGTTGGGTTTTCTTCCCCTTGAGGGTTTCCCAGAATAAATGCTTGTGTACTCTTGTGATTGTTTTTCTCTCAGTGATCCTATCTATGTTATTGTTATCTAGTAAATTGAAAGTAACCTAATAATAGCAGAAACTTTAACAAGATGGAGATTTCAAAATATCCTTAACTTATGGAGTAGGATTCTTAATCAAAGCTTGAGGGCTTTGTACATCTTTCTCTTTGTTGCCAACTGCCACAGGCTTAGTAAAATCTTCTTCTTTGGTGGGTTGATCTGAAGTGTTAGTCTTTTCCTCTTTCTTTTTGGACCTCAGATTGTATCTATTAGGATTTTATTTTGTTTAATCAATTCATTTATTTGATTATCTATGAGAGATTTTTCATATGCAGTGATAGCACTATCTAAATATGTTCGGATGAATAAACAAACGACAAAGGTAATTGTTTCAACCAGCTTTAGAGCTGAGGCACTAGCCTGCTCAACTCAAAGAGGGCTCTCTCGTGTCACTTGATATATCTATGGCAATCGGTGGCTATATTTGGTTTGTTTTGGTGATTTTTATAAAGTTTGTTGGACAAGAAGAGGAGGCACACACAGGGCTATGGAGTCAAAATTCTGAAATTGAATGAAAACAATGACCATCTGATAGAACTCTCCAGAGGATAAAGGCTAAATGAGGCAATGAATCTGAGTTGTAACTTAAAATAAATCGGAGTGATAAGAGGAAAGAGGAAACAAATAACTGCATCAGAGAATTACGGAAATGAATTCTGAATTAGTTAAGAAGAAATATACACAGTTTAAATTGCTTAAGCTGAGAGTGTCACAAGACGAATTATGGGCCTTTAACTCTCCAATTTAAACAGAAGACAGTGTAAATAGAATTAAAGAAACACGGGAAATACATACAATGAGGGAAGACAAAACTCATATCATAACCATTAGAATATTTTCATAAACAGTTCAAAATGCTTCTGCATATGTATTCAATTCAGTCCCAGAAAAATTACAATAGAGTCCAGAACCACCAGACTTGTGCCCTTTCACTTCTTCCCATCATTAATACACTCAGAACCTCTAATACTTATACAATTCGAGTTCCTTCAGTGTGTAATTGGTTACAATAACTGAAATGAAACGTTTCAGCTTCTACAATGATTACAAATGACAGTTTTCAGAAAAAATGTTTCATTATCCCTGCAGATTCCTCTGACGCTCTAGCCCCTTCCTTTGTCGTGTTCTTTTTGAAACGTCACTCATACTCTTTCAAATCTAATTCATTTATCCATATTCTCATTAAACATTTTGGAATAATATATTTGAAATAAAAATAATTCCCAAATATTTTCTATCATGTAGAATTAAATTTCCATAATTTAATTCATGCTCGTGGTTCTTTAAAACCATGTCTTGTTTGGACCAATTCACCATTTCACTGTAAAAAACATTTACTGTGTAATATTTTTCCAATTTACCATTTCACTGTGAAAAAACATTTACTGTGTGTTTTTTCCAGTTTACCGTCTTTGGTAAAATACCTTCTATATTTGGATAAAGAATTATCCAAGTCTTCGTTCACGTGCATCTTCCCATTTAAACCTTTTACATGGAAATAATCATTAATGTCTTTAATTTGTAAAACGTGAATTTTACCTCTGTAAAACAATTTCATCTTGAGGAAGAATTTCTTTTATTGGAAATCCCATAATCATTATTGAAATGTACTACTGGAAAAATGTCGCACATAAAACATATGATAAATATTTTCATTTATTACATCGGGCTTTGGTTGGAGTGGTTTAATCCAAACTTATTTTTCCTCCGATGTGCTTCACGTAAAAACATGTGTCCATGAAAGAAACCACAATAGTATTTCTCGGTTCGCCTTCACAAAATTAACCAGCTCGCTACTTAAATCCCCAATATGCATGTGCGCCCTCCATCCAACCTTTGAATTTTCCACATTATAAATTGATATCCATGCCCATGGTTTGACGTGATTCCATAAATTAAATATTGGATTAAATATTAATATAAATATATTAATATAAAAATATTTATATTAATAATAAAAACCCATTTTTTTTATTTTCTAAGGACTTTGGGCATATGAGGCTTAACACATGACTTTGTGAATGGGATAAGGGTGCTTAATAAAAGGAATTTTTTTATTTTCAACGAGAATATGAAAATAAGGGTAAAAATGAATGAAGTGATGGAACTAAGGGATTTAGATAGGAATTAAGGCTAGGTATAGGCTTTGGATATTTGCCAATTTTTTACTCATGGAGTACATGACTATTTTGGATGATCACATTGGGTGAAGGATTTAGGTGATGGGAGCTTGACAAAGCTGGTGAAAAAGTTAGAAAATCTGAGTGGAAAAATAACACAAGGACAAGATGCTTTGGAAAAATAAAATGCAAATCAGCAGGTGATAACACCATAAACTTTTGATATCCGGGGTTGGAAAAAAAGGTTTTGAGTAGACCGCTTTTCACCCCGATGTAACTCTAGTGTCGCCACGCGTCCATGAATGAAACCGTAATGGTTTCCTCGGCCTACCTTTGATTAATTATTTTTCGCGCTACTTCATTCTCCGATATGTCCCTTAGTTGTTGATATGGGATTCTTCAAGATCTACAGTCCGCCGAGTTATACATTTTGCACCTCCACTATATTTGTCTATATGTCGTTGGATATAGCCTGGCCCCCCAAACTATCAAACTTCCACAGTGACATAGCATTTCGCTAAATTTATGAAATTTGGATCCTGATCTGAAAATTGTTATGGTGATAACATTGGCTCCAACTGGGGATGCTATCCTCCCTGTGAGGTAGCAAAGAACTCGTAGACCTAGTGCCTGATCCATTGGGATGATTCCAAAGCATGTGTGTACCCTGCTCCGACCTGTCATAAGTGTCTACTGAAAACCAAACTCTACACACTGCTCTCAACTGGATACTGAACACTGAATACACCGCTAAAATCTGAATGTACACACTATTGGAAATCCAAAATGAAAAATGCTTGACCAACAAGCTTATTCCCACACTCCTACCTACCCTAACTGTTTAAATGAACAGCCAATCAAGTGAAATCATAATGCCAATGCAACCATGACAACATTTGGCTTCCCAATTTTTCTCCGTTCACATCTTTCTTAAGAAGGCAGACAAATGTAAAATATGGCAGCTGAGAACAAAATTTGAATCCAAAACCTGAGCTTATGAATGAAACAAACTCCTCCTTCACTGAAGACTGTAATAGGATGGCCACAGGATCTTGAAAACCATGAAAAGTCATTTCTTCTTGGTGAGCAAAAACATAAATACAAGACTCTTTCGTAAGTGTTTGTTGTTCTTCCTCTATTGCTTTTGTTTTGAGAACATTTTCAAATGAAATGGTAGCAATAGGTTTGTCTACTTCTCCATGCCTCTCAACAAAAACATTCATACATTCTTGCACATCTTCAAATATGAAAGTCAGATTATGTGCATCAAGGCTATCCTCTTTTTCATCAAACAATTATGATTTGGTTTCATTAAACTTTTGGAAATTTGTTTGAGGACTGTCATTTTGAATTTCAAATGAATGAATGGCAATAAGTTCATGCTCATAATCTTCTTGCAGATGTGAAAAGATAACATCATGCACTATTTCAAAGTCTAGAGTTCCCATGGATGCACTTTCAAAACCATGATTTTTAAATGAATCAAATAAAACCACTACCTCTTCATTATCTTTATGTATTTCTGATTGAAAAATGGCATATGTTGTTTTGTTTCTTTCCCGAAGCTCTATATCATTTGTTTGTTCATTTCTTAAAATCTCCATAGATGCAGTTTTAGAATCCTCATCCATGTCTAGGCCACTTAGAATTTGAACAACCACATCATTCATAGGGGAAGAAAGACAACTTTGAAACACTTTGTCTTGCTAGAAATCTTGTTGAATGTCTTCATCAAGTTCAAGAGAAGGAAAATGACTTTCAGCAACAATTTATGGATCAAATTCACCTTCAACCAAAGAAGGGGCTACTATTTGTTGTTGGGATGAATATTTATAAAGGGTTTCTATGATTTCATCATTCATACACTCTTCATCACCAAAAACATTTTTAAGGTACTTAATGAAACGTTCACAAAATTCACAACAATCTTCAAACACCAAGGATGGAGGATTAGATTCCCCATAATGCTTAAAGAATGGTATGTGGAAATCCTTAAGAGAGTATAAGCTGCCTGGTTTTAAACTTTCATACCATAATCTTGCTTTCCCCTCCAAAGTAGCTATAAAAAATTTCATCAAACAATCTTCATGAAATTCAACCCCCAGCTTACATATGTGTATGTGAAATCTAATCAAGTGCAAGGCAGCATCATTTCCTTTCCCATCTTCGAATTTAGGTAAGTATTTATGCCAATTTATGTGAGGAATACAATTTGGAAAGCCAAGAATATGAGATTGATTCATTGGAGCATACCTTGCAGATATTGAACTCATCTTCGGACAGTGGAGATGCCAATGATGTTTTGGAATCTGGATTCTGCATTGAGAGTGGAGTCACTAGTGAAAATTCAAATTTTTGGATTCTTATACCAGTGGAATCGCCTTCAAACTGATTTTTTGATGTGTGGAGTCACCAGGAAAAGAATACATCCAATATGTGCCTAAGTGTCTGCTACTCTTAGACCTAAGAAATCAACCATGTCGTTCTTCCCAGGGATTTTTTTTTAATTTCGTCCCCGACAATGGCGTCAGAATGTTAGCACTCTGTAAATTTGTCTGGCTGAATAGACAAACGATAGAGGTAACTGTTTCAACCAGCTTTAGAGCTGAGACACTAGCTTGTTCAAATCAGAGAGGGATCTCTCGTTTCACTTGATATATCTATGGCAATCGGTGGCTATATTTGGTTTGTTTTGGGTGTTTTTATAAAGTTTGCTAGCCAAGAAGAGGAGGCACACACAGGGATATGGAGTCAAAATTCTGAAATTGAATGAAAACAATGATCAGCCGATAGAACTCTCTAGAGGATAAAGGCTAAATGAGGCAATTAATCTGAGTTGTAACTTAAAATAAATCAGAGTGGTAAGAGGAAAGAGGAAAGAGGAAACAAATAACTGCATCAGAGCATTACAAAAATGAATTATGAATTAGTTAAGAAGAAACATACACGGTTTAAATTTCTTAATCCGACAGCATCACAAGACGAATTTTGGGCCTTTAACTCTCCAATTTAAATAGAAGACGGTGTAAATGGAATTAAAGAAACACAGGAAATACATACAATGAGGGAAGACAAAACTCATATCATAGCCATTAGAATCTTTTCATAAACAGTTCAGAATGCTTCTGCATATGTATTCAATTCAGCCCCAGAAAAATTACAATAGAGTCCAGAACCACCAGAATTGTGCCCTTGCACTTCTTCCCATCATTAATACACTCAGAACCTCTAATACTTATATAATTTGAGTTCCTTCAGTGTGTAATTGGTTACAATAACTGAAATGAAACGTTTCAGCTTCTACAATGATTACAAATGACAGTTTTCAAAAAAATCGTTTCATGATCCCTGCAGATTCCTCTGACGCTCCAACTCCTTCCTCTGCCACATTCTTTTTGAAATGTCACTCATACTCTTTCAAATCTAATTCATTTATCCATATTCGCATTAAACATTTGGGAATAATATATTTGAAATAAAAATAATTCCCAAATATTTTCTATCATGTAGAATTAAATTTCCATAATTTAATTCAGGCCCGTGGTTCTTTAAAACCATGTCTTGTTTGGACCAATTCACCATTTCACTGTAAAAAACATTTATGTTACTATTTCCCTGTAAAAAACATTTATTGTGTAATGTTTTTCCAATTTACCGTTTCATTGTGAAAAAACATTTACTGTGTGTTTTTTTCAATCTTTGGTAAAATACCTTCTATCTTCTTCTTTTACTCCTGTAAATATTTGGATAAAGAATTATCCAATATTTATTTTATTGGAAATCCCACAATGATTATTGAAATGTACTCCTGGAAAAATGCCGCACATAAAACATATGATAAATGTTTGCATTTATTACAGCGGGCTTTGGCTGGAGTGGTTTAATCCAAACTTCTTTTTCCTCCGACGTGCTTCACGTAAAAACACGTGTCCATGAAAGAAACCACAATAGTATTTCTCGGTCCGCCTTCACAAAATTAACCTCCTCCCTACTTAAATCCTCGATATGCATGTGCACCCTCCATCCAACCTTTGACTTTTCCACATTATAAATTGAGATTCATGCCCGACATGATTCCATAAATTAAAAATTGGATTAAATATTAATATTAATATAAAAATATAAAAATATTTATATTAATAATAAAAAAAACCTTTTTTTATTTTCTAAGGACTTTGGGCATATGAGGATTAACACATGACTTTGTGGATGGGATAAGGGTGCTTAATAAAAGAATTTTTTTTATTTTCAACGAGAATATGAAAATAGGGGTAAAATTGAATGAAGTGATGGAACTAAGGGATTTAGATAGGAATTAAGGCTAGGTATAGGCTTGGGATATTTGTCAATTTTTTACTCATGGAGTACATGACTATTTTGGATGATCGCATTGGGTGAAAGATTTAGGTGATGGGAGCTTGACGGAGCTAGTGAAAAAGTTAGAAAATCTTAGTGGAAAAATAACACAAGGACAAGATGCTTTGGAAAAATAAAATGCAAATCAGCAGGTGATAACACCATCAACTTTCGATATCGGAGATTTTCTAAAAATTGTTTTGAGTAGATCGCTTTTTTCCTTGATATACCTCTGGTGTCGCCATGCGTCCATGAACGAAACCATAATGGTTTCCCCAACTGGCCTTCAAATAATTATCTTCTGCGTTGCTTCATTCTCCGATATGTGCCTTAGTCATTGATCTGAGCTTCTTCAAGATCGACGGTCTGTCGAGTTATACCTTTTGCGCCTATGCTATTTTGGTCTATATGCCATTGGATATAGCCCAGCCCCCCAAACTATCATACTTCCACAGTGATATAGCATTTCACTAAATTTTTGAAATTCAGATCCTGATCTGAAAATTGTTATGGTGATAACATGCAGATTGGATCAAGTGAAGGGATGAGGAGGTGTCACCAAGGCAATGGATCTTGTAGAAATTATTTGAGGTCCTATGAGGCTGCCATATAAGTTTTGTCCTTGACCTTAGTATGGCTCTAAGTTTCAACTGTATGGTTGTCTTCTTTTGTTGTTTTAGGACAGCAAACAGTCATCCCACTTTCTGCTCAATGTTTTATAGGTTAAGTGCTCTTTTAAGGTGCCCTTGCAAGTGTTTTCTTATCTCAATGTTAGAAAATGCAATATAACTTAAAATAAATAACACTACCTCTAGATATTGAACTTTAAAATGTTGATATACACTTCTAAACATGCATAAATTTGACACAGGTAATTTTGGTCAACATGACCCTGGATAAAACCCCCCCGGGGAAAACTAGTTTGGGATATATGTCTATATAATGATGATAAAACCAAGAGATACAACAAGTAATGAAATACAATGGAACTTGTATACATATCAAGCTCCTCACGAGCCTTTCCATAAGAACCAGAGAAAGAAGTGCCCAAACTGTGGTGTGCCCTCTCCCTTTGTTGCCCTCTGCATTGAAATGAAGCGCCCTAGCTCATTAGTAACCTAATGAAGAAATCCCTCCACAGGAATGTCCTCTCCTATGTTGCCTCTCCATAGAAATTGTCAGAGCTTGAATCCTCCAAGCAGATCTACTACCAGGTAGTTTACAGTCCTCTCAACTCATGCGCCCTCCTCCAAGCGGAAATTATCACAATAAATAAACTGAACCTGAAACTAAAAGTCTATCTCCATAGAAACAAGCGCCCAATCTCTCCTCTCCCAATGCATCAGACCTCATCCTGATCTGACAAGTTCTCCTCTCCTCATGAGAAAATGATGGATAATAAATGCACCCCTCCTCCTCAAGATGCGCCCCTTCTCCATATGCATGCTCCCTCTGAAGAATGAAGGATAAACCTCCATGGATAACCTCTCCATGCAAGCTCCAAGCTACCAAGAGCCTCTCCTCAAGCTCTCAAGGGTTTTACTCAAACTCTCATGAAGTGTGCCCCTCTCCTCCTCAATATATGCGCTCCTCTTCTATTCTCCAAAAGTTTCAAGTGAAGAATGAGTCTCCAAAATGCCTTTACCCTCTCTTTAGCCTACTCATGCCAACCCTAAAAGATCAATGGCCTAGATTAGATCTATCCAAGTCCAATCAATGGGTGAGATCAACTCCAATAATATCACTAAGGAAACCCACTTTCCTTAGTTGCTTTATGTCTATTAATTCACCCACATTGTGAATTAATTGTCACTTTATGACCTAAGTGACATGTTTCACTTTTGACTTAAAACTCCTAAGTCAAAGTGAATTTAGAATCATAAAGTAAAGTACAAGGGTAATAGTATTCCCCCTTTGTGCTTAGAGACTCATAAGCACATGGGGACCACTTTCCAAGGTACCCAAATCTCAACACTCCCTCTTACCAAGGAAAGTGCTCGTCACCACCAATATCATCCCTGCAATGGACATGGTTGCCTCTTGGAATTTGCTCGGTGAGTATGGTTGTACCCTGATCTCTGAAAGTGGACTCTGTCATAGATCTACTCAATCTATATGATCTATAAATAGCACTGACTCTCCATCTATCCAAGATCACCTAGATCTCGGCATCACATCGAAGATCTCCACCTTGGTCTCCCACCAAGGATTTCCTACTGCTCTTGGCCTCTCACCAAGAGTCTCTCTCTTGGCATCTCACCAAGAGTCTCCCTCTCTTGGTCTCTCACCAAGATTCATGAACTTGGCCTCTCGTCAAGTCACCTCCACCTGAAGTGGATCCAAAACCTGATCTGCCTGTCTCAAAAGCTATGTGAGGCTCGAGCCTCCGTGGTGCCCTACTGCTCCTCCTCATCAACCTCTGATGCTCTGAATCTATAGCACCAACTCTCTGTCTACTTGGCTACTCTAAAACTGTAGCTATACCTGGTGGACCAGTCACCCACTCTAAAGTTGTCCAGGGACATTGAATCTGATCTCCCTCTGAATCATTGTTGTGCGTCAGGAAGTCCTCATCAACTCGGTCTCCCCAACTAATGCTGGATGGTGTAATGGTAGATAAATTATTAATGAATGCACACTCTCTCGCAAACTTCTCCTCGAAATATATCTCCCATGTTGTTGCTGCTAACACATCCTGCTTCTTCTTCTTCTTGGGACATTGTCCTGCATAGTGACCCATCTCTCCATAAGCAAAGCATCTCACTGTGCTCATGTCTCTCCTCTGCCCATTGTTGTTGTTTCTCTCTCTTTCCTGTGGTGGGGCCCCAAACTTGGGACCCTATCAACCTCCACAGCTGGTATTCTTCCTACCCTTTGTCCAAAGAGCAAGGTCCTCATCACCAGAAACTATCTTTTGTTGTTGTTGTTGATGTCCAGAAGCCTCGGCTGCAAGCCTAATCTCCTCCTGGATGAAGTCATCCCACATCCTCTCCCATGTAGGCATAACCTCCCTGGCAACAATGCCCCATACAAATGGACCCCACGGTTTGGTGAAGTTATTCATAGCTTGCCTCACCAAAGAGTTAGGGTTCACAACCCCTCCAATGGCTACAAACTCATCTTTGATCTGTGTGTATCTACCAAGGAATGAAGTAACTGTCTCATCCTCGAGCATGTGAATGCCCCTGATTCGATCATGAAGAACCATCTTATGGTTCTCATTAGAGCTCTCGTACAACTTGCACAAAGATGCCCACATCTCGTATGCACAAATCTTCCCAGTCAAGTGGGGAATAATGTGATCTCTCACAGCATCACATATGATCCTCTATGCCTTCGTATTCTTTTTCCTGAACTTTGCCACCAAGATAGGAGCAGTGACAGGAATGGGGGGAACAACTGCCTCGACTATGTCCCATAGCTCGAGATCCTCTAAGATGAAGATCATTCTCTCCTTCCAAGGTGACCAATTGATATCCCCGTCTAGCCTGTCCTCCACACGCATATGAGATGCTAACATGTCTTCCAACTGTGCTCACTCTGATGCTCCCAATGCAAAGGAACGTTGCCTCACTCCTGGCAATACATGTGTGAAAAGAAGCAAGTGAATCCATGAACTCACTCCTAATCTCTAGGTGTGAAAAGAGGCCATCTCTAGAGCCTCATTCCTGTCCACCCAGGTGTGAAAAGAGGTTGTCCACAAGTGTCAAAAATCAGCCCAACAAATCTGCCCACAACTGTCCACCAACATTGTAAACTAGTTTTCCAAAATATGCCCTAAGTCATGAAACTAGAAATCAAAGAGAGGTACCTTAATATATGAAGTTTACCCACTATTTTGGACTATAAACTTGCTGTCCAAAACAGCCAACAAATCTGATATAAAAACTTCTCCAAACTACCCAAAAAAGTGCTCCAAAATCAGCAAGTCTAAGCCACCTTTGGCTCTGATACCATGTAGAAATTATCTGAGGTCCTATGAGGCTTCCATATAAGGTCTGTCCTTGACCTTAGTATGGCTCTAAGTTTCAATTGTATGGCTGTCTTCTCTTGTTGTTTTAGGACAGCAAACAATCATCCCACTTTCTGCTCAATGTTTTATAGGTTAAGTGCTCTTTTAAGGTGCCCTTGCAAGTGTTTTCTTATCTCAATGTTAGCACATGCAATATAAATTAAAACACATAACACTACCTCTAGATATTGAACTTTAAAATGCTGATCTACACTTCTAAACATGCATAAATTTGACACAGGTATTTTTGGTCAACATAACCCTCGATAAAACTCCCCCGGGGAAAACCAGTTTGGGATATATGTCTATATAATGATGATCAAAGCAAGAGATACAAAAAGTAATTAAATACTATGGAACCTGTATACATAGAAATCTCCTCACGAGCCTTGCCACAAGAACCAGAGAAAGAAGTGCCCAAACGGTGGTGCGCCCTCTCCCTTTGTTTCTCTCTGCACTGAAATGAAGCGCCCTAGCTCATCAGTAAACCAGTGAAGAAATCCCTCCACATGAATGTCCTCTCCTATGCTGCCTCTCCATAGAAATTGTCAGAGCTCGAATCCTCCAAGCATATCTGCTACCAGGTAGCTGCCAGTCCTCTCAACTCATGCGCCCTCCTCTAAGCAGAAATGATCACAATAAATAAACTGAACCTGAAACTGAAAGTCTCTCTCCACAGAAACAAGTGCCCAAGCTCTCCTCTCCCAATGCATCAGACCTCATCCTGATATGACAAGTCCTCCTCTCCTCATGAGAAAATGATGGATAATAAATGTGCCCCTCCTCCTCAAGATCCGCCCCTCCTCCATATGCATGACCCCTCTAAAGAATGAAGCCTAAACCTCCATGGATAACCTCTCCATGCAAGCTTCAAGCTACCAAGAGCCTCTCCTCAACAAGCTCTCAAGAGTTTTACTCAAACCCTCATTAAGTGCGACCCTCTCCTCCTCAAGATATGCACCCCTCTTCTCTTATCCAAAAGTCTCAAGTGAAGAATGAGTCTCCAAAATGCCTTTACCATCTCTTTAGCATCCTCATGCCAACCCTAAAAGATCAATGGCCTAGATTAGATCTAGCCAAGTCTAATCAATGGGTGAGATCAACTCCAATAATCTCACTAAGGAAACCCACTTTCCTTAGTTTCTTTATGTCTATTAATTCACCCACATTGTGAATTAATTGTCACGTTATGACTTAAGTGACATGTTTTACTTTTGACTTAAAACTCCTAAGTCAAAGTGAATTTAGAATCACAAAGTAAAATACAAGGGTAATAGTCTTCCCCCTTTGTGCTTAGAGACTCATAAGCACATGGGGACCACTTTCCAAGGTACCCAAATCTCAACACTCCCTCTTACCAAGGAAAGTGCTCGTCACCACCAATATCATCCCTGTAGTGGACATGGTTGCCTCCTGGAATTTTCTCAGTGAGCATGGTTGTACCCTGATCTCTGAAAGTGGACTCTGTCATAGATCTACTCAATATGTATGATCTATAAATAGCACTGACTCTCCATCTATCCAAGATCACCTAGATCTCGACATCACACCGAAGATCTCCAACTTGGTCTCCCACCAAGGATTTCCTCATGATCCTGGCCTCTCACCAAGAGTCTCTCTCTTGGCATCTCACCAAGAGTCTCCCTCTATTGGTCTCTCACCAAGAGTCATGAACCTCTCGCCAAGTCACCTCCACCTGAAGTGGATCCAGAACCTGATCTACCCATCTTAGAAGCTATGTGAGTCTCAAGCCTTCGTGGTGCCCTACTTATCCTCCTCATCAACCTCTGATGCTCTGAAGTTGTAGCACCAACTCTTTGTCTACTTGGCTTCTCTGAAACTGTAGCTATACTAGGTGGACCAATCACTCACTCTGAAGTTGTCCAGGGACACTGAGTCTGATCTCCCTCTGAATCACTGTTGTGCGTTAGGCAGTCCTCATCAACTTGGTCTCCCCAACTAATGTTGGATGGTGTAATGGTAGATAAATTAGTAATGAATGCACACTCTCTCGCAAACTTCTCCTCGAACTCTATCTCCTCTGTTGTCGCTCCTAACACATCCTGCTTCTTCTTCTTCTTGGGACACTGTCCTACATAGTGACCCATATCTCCACAATAAAAGCATCTCACTGTGCTCATGTCTCTCCTCTGCCCACTGCTGCTACTACTCTCTCCTCCCTGTGGTGGGGCCCCAAACTTGGAAGTCGACCTCCAAAACCAGTCTTCTTCTTGCCCTTTGTCCAAAGAGCAAGGTCCTCATCACCAGAAACTAACTGCTATTGTTGTTTCTATTGTCCAGAAGCCTCGGCTACAAGCCTAATCTCCTCCTGGACGAAATCATCCCACGTTCTCTCCCATGTAGGAATAACCTCCCTGGAAACAATGCCCCGTACAAATGGACCCCATGGTTTGGTGAAGCTATTCATAGCTTGCCTCACCAAAGAGTTAGGGTTCACAACCTCTCCAATGACTGCCAACTCATCTTTGATTTGTGTGTATCTACCAAGGAATGAAGTAACTGTCTCATCCTCGAGCATGTGAATGCCCCTGAGTCGGTCATGAAGAACCATCTTCCGGTTCTCATTAGAGCTCTCGTACAACTTGC
>JZKD02S1761909.1:91061-109508 GCA_000966675.3 Picea glauca | reverse complement strand
TGAGTTATTATATGAAGGGGGTGATTTCTTATTGTGTTGGGCGAGTTTTTGAGTAGAGAGGTCGAGTTTTCCTTGTGGGAGGTCATGTTCCTATGCTGGAGGTCGATTTTGACTTCTTGGGGTGAGTATTCTCTATTGGGGTCATTTCCTTGAAAGAGAGTCGACTCATTTGTTGTGTGGGGTGCATTTATTGCTACTAGAAAGGGGTGAATACAGACTGTAATCACCTACAGGTTTGTCCCTTAACTACTCAATTGTTGTACACATCTTTGTTGGTTGAGATGCTTGTGGATGAGGTCGCTTTCATTGTGGTTGTTGTTATTTTCTACTGGGTATGAATTGTTGTTGTTGGGAAGATAGAATATCATTTGTTGTTACCTACATGACTTCCCATGAATTCCTTAGTTGTTGCATATAATTGTTGGGCCAATTTCCTTTCCCTCTAACATGTTAGTATCAAAGGAAGACCGCTACAACTTATTGGAACCTACAAGACCATCCATCTCAGCATTCACACGTGCAATAAACAAAGATACAAACCGGGTTTTTCTTCATTGATTGTTACTGTATTGTAGCTTGGTTTTCCCAATATATTTTTGTTTTTATAATTATTTAATACAATAAATATCTTGATCCTTGTTATGGGTATTTAATTTCAATTCATCAGCAGAGGTTAAAAACACATATAAATTGTTGTGAAAATACTAGTTTGCAAATTGCTTGACAAAAGCATACACTATTAAACTAAAGGAAAATCCAAAAAAAAATACAAGGGCATTTTATAGTGGTATAAGAGCATGTGATCCTCCCAGATTGTGAGGGTATATAATCTTGGATATGACAAACAATCAAAGATATGCAGAGAATAATGGAGCTCGTGATTCAAAGGGGAAACAGACAAGGAATCAAAGAATAAGAGCAAGATGAGGAGTTTACAGATTGTTTGAAGGAATATATGACGCTTGGTGAGGCATTTCAGGCAACCATGTCATTTCATTATTTTTGCACCATCAACCATCCTGAGTGGTATGAACCCCAAGTGTCAATAGACAAGAAGGTGAAGGTGCCAAGGAAAAAGGTATTGGTGTCTGAAGATCCTAATACTTTTAAATATGAGGGAAATGTTGACTCTTCATATGTTTCTTCTCTTGCAAATGAGCACATGGACGCTCATGAGGCCTTAGAACCTAAGACCACAAAAGAGATTTGGGCAGACAAGGAAGAAGATAGCATTGATATGGTTTTATTCTAGCATAATGAAACTGTGATTTGGGATGAATATGAACCAATTAATGACACTATGATTTGGATGCAGAAGAAGAAAATGTTTTTGAGGGTATGGGGGACACAAGTCTCTTTGATGTTAACTTAGAGACCATATTTAATAGGCCTTGTGGATAGAAGAGTTTCCTTGATTAAGCAGTGCTTGATCATGATGTTATCCCACCTTTTGGAGATTGCATGGTATCATGTAGTGAGCCAATTGGTTTTGATGAGGGTAGTGTTATTATAGTAGAAAACTAAACAAAAAATCAATGGTGGGACATCCCATGCCACTATGATGAATATGAAGAAATTCCTTCCGCAGTGCGGGACTTGAAGGACCAGTTATTGGTCACAAAGGAGAAAATTGTACAAGTGTTGACAATAGTAGATGGTGCTAATAAGTTCATTGAAGATCTTATTTGGAAAACCCAGATGAAGGAGAGACAAAAAGGAGTTACAAGTGGAGTCACTAGTGCTCAATTGCACATAATCAAAGAAGCACTAGAGAAGATGAAATCATATTACTTGCAGTTGTTCATGGAAAGGGACGTTGCTATCAAGTTCATTGAAGACAAGGAAAGGGAGGTTGAGGAGCTTTGTTACAAGTTGAGTTTGGCACACTCTTCATCACTTACAATAGATATTCCATCATCTTTGGCAGTCATGACACATGAGGGTGCTAGTGGCACCCATGATTTGAGGGAGGGGTCTCTTGTGATGATCTTGTACGAGGAGCATTCAAAGATGCATGTGCTTAAGGAGAGGTATGACACAAAGGGTTTTGACTATGCTCATTTTTTGCATTGTGGGGATCATGAGTCGTTTCTTTTGGAGGGCCCGCTAAAGGCTCAAGGCTTAGCTATAGAGGAGATAATTGAGCACATACCTTGTGGACCAACCCACAAGGGATTATATGCATCCATGGATTGGATGGAAAGGTATATGATAGACATGGGCACACTCTGGATACAGGTTGAGGCGACACCAGTAGAGTGATGGATACAGGATGGTACATGACAATTCCATGATAGGAAATAATATGCAGGGGTATTCATTGGCACACAGTATTGTATAGTGGGATTTTGGGGCATTTCCTCCATGGATACCTCCTGATAGAGTCCTCAATCATACCATTGATTTGAGGTTATCCAGGATTGGTGAGTTGATGGGTGAGCCTTAGGAAGAAACATATCCCTCGATGATCGATCTTCATCTAGGATATCCTCAGATGAGGGATAGGGCGCATGATACTCACATGTCTGTTTCTAGACTTCATTATGATTTCTTGGTCATGCCCTTAGAGTTGACCAACTCACTAGTCACTTTCCAGTCTTCCAGGCAGTGGTAGAGGCATCTATTGTTGTTATTCGATACCCTCATTATATACAATAGGACATGGGAGGTTCACATGAGTCAATTGGATGAGGGAGGTGGGATTGTGGCCATGACAAAGTTCTTTCATTTGGAATTTGTAGCAATCATTGGGAATGGTGAACTTCCAATTTGGTGGTCGGATCCGGACATTCATCCAATTAATGGATTGCTTTAGATGAGGTTGACGACTGACATATTTGAGGTAATGATTGATCTGCATCGTTGTGTGGATGTTGTGAGAGGAGTTGTGGAATTTTTTTTCTATATGGTGAGGTAGTTTTTCCCTCATGATACCTAGGATCAAGTATAGTCATGGATTGGCAAGTTCTAACTTCAGTGAGATGCCTCGATTGGGTATGATTTGTGATAGTGGGTACCATGGCAGGAGAGATCAACATGAGCATGGAAGTCAGACGATTATGATCATAGGGGAGCAACGTCATCATGATGGTTCCTCTTAGATATTATCTTAGGACCCTAGGACTACAATGTTTGACAACTCAACAACCGATACAGATGAGATGGCCAATTTTCTCTTTCTGAAGTTTACTCTTGGGATGCTCAGGATTGGTTCTTGGAGGAGTGGTCTTCTAAGGAGTTTAATGGGTTTATGCAACTTATGATTGCATGGATTATCAGGGGAAATCAAGTGGATTCTTGTGTTAGCACCATGCAGAACAATGCTATGAGTAGAGGGTGCTTCACTTCATATAGGCTAGTTTGGGACCCTGGTGACTTTACCACTTATAGGCATATCTGAGAGAGGTTCGCATGGAGGGACTTTTTGGACGATGTGTTGGGAGATACGAGGGAGTGTACTACTTGTCAGTAGAGCATGTCAGGGCACACTCATCCTGCAGGGTTGATGCAGTCTTTGCCCATTTCTAAGCGAGAGTGGGAGAGCATGTTGATAGATTACATCACAGGTTTACTGAGGGTGTAGGGAGCAGATAGTAAGTGTGCAATGATTGACCAATTATCAGAGTTCACGCACTTCACGGTGATTTCTTTAGACTATGAGGTAACACGAGTGACATAGCTATCTCGGGGAGAGATATTTAGAGTCCATGTGCAACCTGAAGTCGTTGCTAGTGATCGAGACAAAAATTTTCATAGTGCATGTGGGAAGGAGTTGCTCAGATTTTTAGGCAGAGGTTTGACTCCCAATATCATTTTTTATCCTCATACAGATGGTCAAGCATAGATGGTGTACCAATGGGCTAAGAGGTATCAGTATGACTATGTGAGGTCATGGATAGAGTGGTTACATTTATGTGATCATTTCTACGACACCACTCATGATAATTTTCAGACCACCCAAGATCAGTAGAGGAGGTAAGTAGAAAGGCATAGGGTGGAGCAGAGTTTCGAGATTGGAGACATGGTTTTCTTGAGGGTGCAGCTACATAAACCATTTCCATTGAGGAGAGGTGGCATTGACAGGATGAATCCATGCCTCTATGATCCCTACAGGGTGACCCAGAGAGTTGGAGAGGTATCTTATGAGCTGGAGTTGCCAGAGGGTAGCCAGATTCATAGTTTTCCCATGTGTCATACCTCAAGAAGGCATGGGAACCATAGGATACCACATCCATTAAGTTATCACCACTAGATGATAAGGGATGGATGATATTGACTCTCGAGGAGGTTTTGGACATCTGGGGAAGGAGAGTGAGGAGCAAAGTGATTAGGGAATACTGTGTCAGGTGGAGATATTTGCTACTAGAGGATGCCATGTGGGAAGGAAATCAGATCTTGCAACATCCTAACTTGCAATTGCTTGAGGACAAGAAATCTTGGGAAGGGAGGACTATAATGTCCCTTTCCAAATAATAGCTCAAGGAGATCGACATAATAGCCTAAGTGATTCTCGTAGGCTATAGTCAGTGGAGAAAAAGGGAATTAATTAAATATTTAATGTCATCGGCGCGGGAAAGTAATATTTTTAAAAGGTGACAATGAGTAATTGGGAAAAAAGGTGTTTTAAGTGACTTTGAGTTAATAAAGTCACTTTAATTTATTAAAAGGGTAAAAAGGTCGAAAAAGGGTCAACGGGGAAATAAAAGGAGAATGAGGGTGCCCTCTCTCAGTATGCATTGTTATTTTCTAAAAATGAAATTGAGAGAGTTGTTGTGGCTTTGGCTCTTAGGACGAAAAACACTAGAGGAGTTTGGGATTGGGCTTAGTTGTGAAATTATCCACTCTAACTGATTGTAGAGGAGGGATCATTCAAATTTCTCCATTATGCTCCAATGTGGCTGAGTATTTCGTCTTTTGGCGATTGAGTTTCCATTTGTAGGGGTCTATTTTTCTTAAGAAGGACAGGTTTGGATTGTAGATGTGTTTTGGTGATTGTGGACAACGTTATCTTAGATTGGTGGGGGGCGGGGACGGGGATATTTACTATTGGGGACAAGTTATTGTATGAATGGGGCGATTTCTTATTGTGTTGGGTGTGTTTCTGAGTAGAGAGGTCGAGTTTTCCTTGTGGGAGATCATGTTCCTATGCTAGGGGTCAATTTTCCCTTCTTAGGGTGAGTATTCTTTGTTGGGGTCATTTCCTTTGAAGAGGGTCGACTCATTTTCTATGTGGGGCACATTTATTGTTGTTAGAAAGGGGTGAATACAGACTGTAATCACCTACAATTTTGTCCCTTAACTACTAGATTATTGTACACATCTTTGTTGGACGATATTCTTTTGGAGGAGTTCACTTTCATTGTGGCTATTGTTATTTTATGTTGGGTATGAATTACTATTGTTGGGAAGACAAAATATCAGTTGTTGTTACCTAGAGGTCTTCTCATGAATTCCTTAGTTGTTGCATATAAATATTGGGTCGATTTCCTTTCCCTCATACCGGTTGGTATCAAAGGACGACTACTGCAACTTGTTGACACATACAGGACCATCCATCTCTACATTCACATAGGCAATAAACAAAGATACAAACTAGGTTTTTCTTCATTAATTGTTATTGTACTGTAGCTTGGGTTTCCCAATATATTTTTATTGTTATAATTATTTAATACAATAAATATCTTGAGTCTTGTTATGGGTATTTAATTACAAGTCATCAACAAAGATTAAAATCACATATAAATTGTTGTGAAAATACTAGTATGCAAACTGTTTGACAAAAGAGTACACCACTAAACTAAAGGAAAATCCAAAAAACTTAGAAGGGGATTTTAGATGCAAGCTTCAAAATATTGCTTTATATCCCCCCTTAGAACATATTAAAACAATTGTTGCACAGTTTGGAGATCTACGTTTCCTTCATGCCTTTAGAGAGAATAACAAACATGCAAATGCATTGTCTAAGGATGTTCTCAGTGGTTAGGTTGCAATATCGTTATTGGAGGAACAAAAAAAGGAGTAGGTCATTGATTATGCTGATTCTTTCTCTCTAAAGTAGATAATCATTTTTTATATTGACCAATTTAAGATCTTGATGAATACTCTAAGGTGTATTATTATTTATTTGTTATAGTAACTATTAGTATTTATGAATACTTCAAGGATAATTTTCTTGTCAATGTCAAGATGCTTTAATATGTTTAAGTGACATAGTATTAGATATAATGCTTAATTCTTGTTAGTGTGAAGATGTTTTAAGTGACATAATATTATTAGTATTTATGAATACTTCAAGGACAATTTTCTTGTTAATGTCAAGATGCTTTAATATGTTTTAAGTAACATAGTATTAGATATAATTCTTAGTTCTTGCTAATATTAAGATGTTTTAAGTGACATAATATAAGATATCATGCTTAGTTGTGGCTATCCATTGGTATTGTTGGGATGTATAATTAAAAACCCCTAGCTGAAAACATAAACATGCTCACATGTACCATTTGTTTTTTTCTATGTTTGTATATAAAATTAAGATAAATTTATAGTAATCAAAATATACAAAATATTTATATGAGTTAATAATAATGTTTTTTACTTACAAATATATATTTGACCAAAATAATATTCTTTCAAAAACTACAATTTATATTTCAAAGTTCCAACTTGATTTATGTCATTGATTTTGAATTACTTACTCAAACTTGATTCAATGTTCAATACATTACCATGTTAAAAACTATTTTACTCTCTCCATGCATGTTGAAACTATGAAATCCTCTAGAATCCTAGATATGAAATAATCATTCAAGGTGAACTACAAGCTATAAACAAGAACATGTATATTGTTTAAGGTATGATTTTTCAAAATGCATTAATTTTTTTTGTTCTTCATTGAAATCAAGTTATTAATAGTTGTTCTACTTTGTATTTCAATTTTCTCTTATTTCCAAACTGTTCTATGGGTAGAATGTGTTTCCTAAAAAATGGATCAAAACACAACAAATATATTTTACCAAAAAAAATGTGTTTTTAAAAAACGCATATCATGCTTATTAAACAACCTCAACCATCAAAATATGAACATAATAACTATAAATATCTTCACATATCAGTCTACAAATACAATAAACATTTTTTTAGATAAACATGATATTGTGTTCATTATAGCCCATTAATCCTCAACATTTATTAGGGCCTTCAATAAATTAGGCACAATATTCATTATGGCCTTAAGTAACCAGACACAGACCTTGCTTGCAAAAGCACAAATTAAAAAGGAAGGTATTGCTTGCAAAAACACAAATAAAAAGGAAACCATGAAAGAGGCATGGAAATAGTTTTCAATTAACAATACAAGTGCCACAACAACAAAGCAAAAAACATAACAATGGCATCATTACCAACAACTTTTTTCCAACTACATCATTTTGGACGGATTCAAGCCAAAGTGGGGACAATATCAATGTCCCACTTTCACAAACTTGACAAGTTCCTTTTGATGATCTATGAGTGATATAGGGTTAAGATGGATCTTCATGTAGATGTATAGTTAAAAAAATGTTGTTTCACATTATTAGATTTCCTTGGTTTTAGTCTTGGTAAGAAGGGCTATGTTTCTCTTGCTTCCATGCAAACACTCTTAGTATGTTAAGGTTACAACTTGTATGTGCTCTTTTAGCATAGATATTGTAAATTTTCATATTCGATCATCCATATTCTTGATCCTACAATATTTAAAAGAGTTATCCATGTAGCAATTATGAAAGAGGCAAGTAGACCATATCTAAGATATAGTTGGACTTCATTGGGAGAATCTCTTTCTCATAAACTCCATCCTTATTATTGTACTTATCTCTTTATTGAGTATGGTTCTATCATCACAACAACCTAATATTTAAAGGCTCAACTCTCTCATTGCTTGCATTTTCATCTTGGGCACTTTAGGGTTAGATATCACTTGCTAAGGATGGAAATTGATCATCGCATACCTCATGATCAACATATATATAAGTTATAACATGGAGCCTACTGGAAGAAACTTCATTTTCTCTTGTTCAGCCTATTATGAGATTTGTGGTACATAATATCGCTTACCATATATGTAAGTTATGTAACATGAAGATAAATTAGAATAACACTTCATTTTCTCTTGTTTGCCCCAATATGAGATTTGTGGTACATGTTATTGCTTATTTGGAAATCCTCACACTTTGAGACTCTAAATTCATTATGAAGACTAAGATGCATTTCCCTTTTCATTAGAGAGTCTATTTGGTTCCAAAAGAAGTTGTTGCATAGTGCTCGATTCGACTCCATTCAAAAGAGGAATGTGGATTGCGTTAACTTTTAAATGAACACTTTATGTCTAAGCTCCTCTACACTACAAAGCTCAACCTTGCTTATAATACAAATTTATTGTGGTTTGGTACTCTTTTTTTTCCCTAAGTAACTCAAATGTTAAGAATGATCATTCTTTCCATCTTTCCCACAAGTCTTTGGTTGAACCAAGTCATATATCTTTGTATCTCTTTTGTCCTCGATTTAATTCAACTCCTTAATGACGCAAATCAACATACTTACATCCCCTTTTTTAAATCACTTTGAACATTATTTTTTTTTTATTTTTTTTTTTGATATTTTCATTTTTAAATTCTATTAATCTAATTTGATCACCTTATAAATAATACTATTTCACTCAAATTGTTAAATATTTCTATAATCACCATGAGCTTAAGATTATGATAATACTTGAACCTGTAGTAAGAATCAAGTTAGATGTCACAATAAGGTTCCAATCTAATAGTGGAATGAGAACAAAGGGAAAATAGGATAAAAATGGGCTACAATACCTCTTTATTGATTAGGATAAAAATTCACCCCTTTCGTTCCATCATTTTCATGTGGGTGAAGGAGGAATGAAAATATATATATTTATATGCCTCCTCATTATCAAATATACACTTTCACTTTTCATTTTTAAATATTTCTTTATAATATTTTAATATAAAATTGTAATTCCTAATAAACTTTTTATTTTTAAATATTTTTTATAATATTTTAATATAAAATTGTAATTCCCAATAAAGAGGCATATGGAGACGTGACTTTTCATTTTTTAAATGTTTGTTTATAATTTTTAATATAAAATTATAATTTCCAAGTTTAAACGCATAGGGAGATGTGAAGGCTCTTGATTTCCCACACTTACCATAAGTGTGGGAAAAAAATTGGTTTATAATTCTAGAAAAAGGTCAAAAGGGTACTCATCATTTCGATTTCAAAAGATTTCATCATTAACATTATTATATCCTACAAATTGTGAGGAAGGGAATGAGTACTTTTGTTATCTCCACTTTGTTGATCCCAAGGTCACTCCTTAAAAATGTGATAGCTTCGATTAGATTCTCACTAACCAAACTCGTGTAGCTTTTGTTTTGAAGAATGTTAACTTAAAACACACATTATAATTTATATCCATGCTGGTAGAGTTTGTTGCTGGTAGAGTTTGTTGATGGATGGAAAAATATGAATTTAATTTAAAAATATATATTATATTATTGTGTAGTAAAGATATTTTTTTTAAGTTGGTAAAATTTATTATATATGAGTTGTAATTAGTAAGGAAGATAGTTATTATTAGTTGTTATTTGTGGAATTTTTTTTAAAGGTGGTAAAATTTATTATAATCAAGTTGTCTTAGTTACTGAGTGAAAATGGTTAGTATTTGTTGTTATCGGCTCATCACTCATATCAGATAGTTATTATCCATTGATCATTCATACCTGATACTTATGGGTATTAGGTTATCAACTTACGAAAAAGATGAGCTCTTAGTCTATTATAAGTAGTTATAGGTCTTACTCCATGATCAAAAGGTAGTTTCAACTTAAATAATATTTACAAGAAAATCAATATCTTGTGTGGTCATTATAAGTTATAGCCACTAAAATCATATACTTTTGAATAAGATCTAGCCATAATCCAATATATAAAACTAAATATTAGTCTTAATTGCAATTTAAGCTTTTACCAAAAAAAATTATGTAATAAAAATTATAAAAACAAATAGAAAAATAATGTTATTCATAACCTATCATGATCAGACACATGGCATCCTATCACACTGATGGCTAGTCGAAAGAGATTAACTGCAATATTGGAGTCAAGCAAGGTTGTCCCTTGTTCAGTACCTTTTTTTCCATATACATAGACAAGTTAGAAGATTGCTTGGAAGAAGCAGGTTGTGTCGACCCTACTCTCATTGGTATAGTCATCCATCTTCATCTTTATGCCGATGATATTGTTCTTATGGCGAGGAGTCCCCACGATCTTGAAACCCAACTAAGAATCCTCAAAGATTTTTGTTCCAATATGGGTATGACTGTCAATACTGACAAGACTAAGGTTATGATCATTAAATCCAATAAGATCACTTATGATTCCTTTGTATATGACAACAAAAACATGTAGGAAGTGAATTCATACAAATATCTTGGAATCGATATTCACCACAAGCTCAACTGGAATTATAGCATCAAGAAAAGGATTATCGGGGGATGGAAAGTTTATTATGGGCTTGAAAACAATTGTAAATGATTCAACCGTTCTTTGGATATGGGATCAGAAAAATATCCTCTTTGAGACTCTTGTTACGCATGTTATTCTTTATGGATGTGAATTTTGGGGATGTCGTATCTCTCGTGAATCCTGGAGAAAGATAGAGCAAATACAAAAGAATTTTATAACCTATAATCTCAAAATTAAAGTCCCCCATTGAGAGCACGGTTATGACTAGATGCCTAATGTATAAGAACAAGTCAAACTACATGGAAGATACAAGGATTCCTAAAATTGCTTCAAAATCCAATCGTAACCACCATCGACTCAATTGAGGATGACACACAGATGCCTAGTCTTGGCTAAACGATTGGGGAATCATGGAAGACACCATTTTGAATAATAAGGATAATATTAAAAATATCATCAAATTAAAATTTAAGGAGAAAATGTGGTGTGATAAAGAGTTAGAGGAAAAAAGAAAATTAAGGTATTATAAGGATGTAATCAACCCTAATCTAGAAGACCAAAATTATCTCTCTGTTTTGACAAGTGTAAAGAAAAAAATAAGCATTGCTATGATAAGAACAAATTCTCACGAGATCCATAGTGAAACTGGGCGTTGGTTGATTCCTAAAACACCATGGGATGAAAGTGTCAGACAAATGAGAGTGGGGGTGAATTAGTTGTTATTGTTCTTAAACAATAATATCGACATTTCAAACTCATTACAGAACACTCAATGATGATCACAATAATTCAGGGAAGTAAGCAATAGAGTATTCAACATCAATCACACACATGAAGTATACAGAAACAAATATTCCTGAGGAAACCCATAAAGGGAGAAAACCTCTTCTTCTTCGAATGGTAGGCAATCCTTTTATGTTCTGTACATCATCTATCTTTGAGCACCAACTCAATGTGAGGCTACCACCTCTGTTTTACAAGCTGCAACTTGCTGAGAGAACCAACTCTTTATTTTCTCTAGCACCCACTAGAAGGAAGCACCAACTCCCTGAGTGTTCCAGCACCAACTGGATGGAAGCACCAACTTCCAGTCACACAAGCACCAACCTGTACAACAAAGAACAATAGTTCTCCCTTGCACCACCCTACCACCCTGGTTTTTCTGGCTACAACCAGATGGAAGCTACAACTCCCTGTGTTCAAGCACCCACTTGAAACTCTGAGGAAAACAGTCCTCCCTGGCACCACCCTACCATCCTGAGATATAAATCTTTGCTTTCTGAAATTTAATACAGTGATATGGTATTTATCAATGGCTTACTAGTCTCATCATTGTTCAGCTACACTGCTCTGCTCTGCCTGCATTAGTGTGTTCCTACTCGCATCTTCTTGCGCTTAAGTTTTCATACAGTTTGTTGTTTACACCATTTTTTCTCTGTCTAGTTTATGTTCTCCATCTCTGCATCTATCACGCTCTATTCCTGTTGTCTTCTTGATCACATATAGTTCGACTTGTTTTACAGAGAAACAACAACCTGTCTTTGTCATGACATTTTTCCTTTATTCCTTCTCTCATTATCCATTACACTTCAAATCTCCAATGCCCGAGTCGAGAATCTCAAACCGCTCAATAATAATGATTGCAATGCCCCATAACAATGATTCAGTTAGTGTAACTGAATCGTAACTAATCAAGAAGCCACGAAATGAAACAAAAACCCTTCAATCAGATTTTGTTTAATCATTGTCATTGGATTATACACGTAGAGGCTTTTTTATTTTTCAATGATTAACCTCTGATGTGGAGCCTAGCAGTGCTATCTCCTTCCCCTATCTTCCGCTAATGTGACCTTGGGAGATGATCTCATGTGACCATGCGATTGTGGGCACGACCAAAGGTGGTTTGAGGGAAATTTTCTTTTCGCCCCGCAATTCAATACATAGCTCTACACATGCTTTCTCCAAAATCGTGGTTTTGATTGCGGCTTGCCTTCAACATTTTAAAGTTCACGCACCTTCAATCCCTGCAATGCGATGGGACCGTTGATCTCACGATCTTGACAGTGCTCCTGAACTAATGGATCAGATCTAACCTTCTTAAATCAACGGTTGTGATCTATTTCGTGATTCGGGCTCCGGGAGTTTCAAATCTCAAACCCTGCTTTCTTCCGTACGCCAATCTTCCGAAGTTGACAATCCACTGACGCGTGTCCCTTTTCTCAATCAACAGTCGAGATTTTCTTCGCTACTCTGGGCTTCGGCGATTTCAATTCTCAACCTTCACACTCTCCTAGAACACTTTTAGCCGAAGTCCATAGATTCCTGCCGCGTGTCCTCCTCAAATCAACGACTCTAGTCTGCTTCAGAACTTCGACACTTTCTACCAAGACTAGATTGATGACCCTTGGCACCCTTCTCAATCAATGGTCAAGATTCACTTCGGTGCTTTGACACTTTCACTCTCTGCTTTCCTCCGGAGTATTTTATACACGAAGTTCACGATTTGTTGACATGTGTCCTCCTACAGATCAACGATCCTCAGCTCCTTCGGTTCTTTGGGCTTTGGGGATTTCAAATCTCAACTTCTCTTCATTCACTATCTACCGAAGTGATTTTCCCCGAACTGCAAAGATTTATGCCACGCGTCCTTTTGGAAATTGACAGCCTGGATCTTCTTTAGCCCTCGGGTCTTCAACATTTGAGACTTCGAGACTTTAGGCTAATTGCTGCACCATTTTCCTCCGGAGTAATAACCTGTTGAATAAGTCATAAGTGGTGGAGACCACTTACTCTCGGTTAATACTTACACTTACACTATCCTTCCACTATAGTAGATCGACGATCAAGAATGCTCTCGAAGTAATCTTCAGATCAAACATTTTGTGTCCACTTCAGGACTTCGTCATTCAGGACTTCGGGACTTTGGGCAAGTGTTGGTGGTAAAAATACTGAAGTAAAGCTCTTGGAGTGACATAACTTACTTACGTCACTTGATGACATGTCACGAGCCGAGTAGTTATCACATTTCACTCAGATTCATGATTTTCACGTACTTGAAATATTGATTCAACTTGACACATGTCATTGTCTGATTGTGCCATGTGTCCTTGTTGATGTGGTCTTCTGAAATTGTCTGCCAACTTGTTCTGCCACATGTCCATGTAGACGTGGTTTGTTGATGTGGTTCTCCCTAATATAATGGTCATCGCATTTTCTCCAGATCCGATGGTCCTTATTCATTTTGGATTTCGGGCTTCGAGTAATTTGACTTTCAAGTTGCCAATTCTCCTGAAGTGAGATTCCCCAAACAGTAACCTCCTCGCAAATTTTGACGTGAACCAAATGTTGTTCGTCGATCATGTTCTTAGATCGATGGCTCTATCTATCTTCGGTGCTGCTCTTCTAGGTTATCCCGTCCTTCCACTTAAAAGTGATCCAACGGTCGTGAAGACACTTGAAGCAGATCATAGATCAAGGATGGTTGTGGAACCACAACTTGCGATTGATTTAACTCGTCACCAAAACTCTGCAGTTTGAAGTTGTGCATTGTTGGTGAGTAAACCACAATCGTCGATCTTCGAGGCTATAAAATCTGACAGCCCTGACTAATTGTGGGATTGGAAATAGCACTATATTTAATTCTCCTTTCAATCTTCCCAATCTATCCATGTCATTGATCTGGCGATTGCGCATTTGACGGTCACAACTTAATCTGCCTTAGTATGATTGTTTGTTAGATCAACCACAATTGTCGATATTTGGGTTTATGAGATCTGATGAACTAGACCAATTGCGGGATTAGAACTAGCAAGTTGTTTAATTCTTCCTTCACTCTCCACAATTCATCCCTGTCGTTGATCTAGCTTGCATATCCGACGGTCACGATCCTCCAACGGTCCTCAAGCCCACGGTCACTCATATGACTGACGTCCATAATATTAGACAATCAACATGGTCAATTTCTTGATCGGATGACTGTTGAGGCTTCTCACCCCGAGCTTACGCTTTTCCTTCCGAGATTTGATCTCTACATACTGTTCGCTTCTCCTCTTGAGCTTATGTTTTTCCTGTTCACCATCGTCATTGTTGTTCTTTCTATCAATGACAAGCACACTCTTCCTGTAAAAACATGCCAACAATCTCCCCCTTTGGCATTGATGGCAACCTTGAAAGGCTATTGTTCTTCTTAGACCTCCAACTGTAGCATCCATACCACACCTTTTCTCCCCCTTTGACATCAATGTCAAAGAAAACATGCTACCCCTGAGTTGTTGCAGTACTTTTCGGAGGTATCAGATATTCGACCAACACATAGTCCCCTGACAGGATGGACTCTCTTAGGTGAGAGAAGGGATGACACCCATCTTTTGACGAAGATATTCAAATGGTGTCTTGGTTAGGGGTTTAGTAAAGATGTCTGCAATTTGTTTTGTGGAAGGAATATAATTCAGCTGAACAACTTTGTTTGTAACCTGCTCTTTGAGAAAATGATACTTTATTGGTATATGATTCTTTTTTTAATGGAGAACAGGATTCTTGGAGACACTAATGGCACTAGTGTTATCACAGTGAAGTAGAATTGGATTAGTATAAGTGACCTTCAAATCTGCAAGAGTTTGTATCATCCATAAGATCCGAGTGCAGCAAGTAGCAACAACAATGTACTTTGCCTCTGTAGTTGATAATGAAATAGATTTATGCTTCTTACTAAGCCATGCTACTAATGAATCACCTAAGAAGAATGCACCTCCACTGGTGCTCTTTCTCTCATCCAAATAGTTTGCCCAATCAACATCTAGATATGCAGTTAATTGAAAATTCTTATTTTTAGGATACCATAGACCATAAGTCATTGTACCCTTCAAATATTTCAATATCATTTTGACAGCTACTAAATGACTTTGTTTAGGAGCAGACTGATAACGACCTACCATTCCAACAACTTGCATTATATCAGGATGGGATGTTGTTATGTACAAAAGACTACTTATCATTGATCGATATGTTCTTTGATCAACATCAGGTGAAATATCATCTTTACTGAGCTTGCAACCAACCACCATAGGTATTCTTACAGGTGTAGAATCTTCCACATGAAACCTCTTTAACATCTCTTTCAAATACTTTTCTTGAGATATAAATATCCCTGCAGAACTCTGATTGATTCGTGAACCAAGAAAATATGACAGTTCTCCTATCATGGACATCTCAAAATCAGTCTGCATTGAATTAGCAAATCACTGAACTGAAGGGTCATTAGTTTATCCAAAAATAATGTCATCTACATAAACCAAAACAACTAATAAATCATCATCTTCAGACTTAATGTATAGATTATTGTCAACAATACCTTTCTTGAACCCTTTGTCTTGTAGAAATTTGTCCATTCTATAATACTAGGCTCATGGTGCCTGTTTCAGACCATATAATTCCTTTTTCAACTTACAGACATAGTCAGGATTATCTGCCGGTGAAAATCCTTCAGGTTGCTCCACATATACATCTTCTTCTAGATCTCCATTAAGAAATGATGACTTAACATCCATTTGATATACTTTAAAGTTATTATGACATCCATAGGCAAGAAACTTTCTGATGGCTTCCAATCTTGCCATTGGTGCAAAGGTTTCATCAAAATATTGTCCTTCAACTTGTGCATAGCCCTTACAGACCAATCTTTCTTTGTTCCTGACAAGTTTTCCTTGCTCATTCAATTTATTCTTAAAGACCCATTTGGAACCTATGACATTTTTACCTTCAAGTCTAGGAACCATCTCCCAAGTATTGTTTTTCTCAACTTGGTCAAGTTCATCATTCATGGATTTAACTTAATGGTCATCTTCACTAGCTTCATTAAAGTTATTGGGTTCCACCATGGATATGAAGGCTATATGTGATTTCTCAGTGTCTTTAATTATCCTTCTCCTGGTTTCTACACGTTTATCTTTCTCACCAATTATCTGACTTGTAGGATGATTATTTTGAGTAATTCTGGAGGAAGGATTTGATGTTGTCTGTTGATTTAAGTCTGCCTGAGTACTTGTATTTTCATCTGACTCAAAGTCTTTTTTTTTTTTTTCTGATTCTTGGACCTATTCATCTTCATCTTCAGTTGTGTCCTCTATAGCAGACTCAATATTTCTCACCTCTCTTACTGGGACTCCTTCATCAACCTTTAAGTCAATGCAATCAACTAATTTAAACAATCTTTTATTAAAGCATCTATATCCTTTACTATTGGTAGCATATCCTAAGAAGATGCCTTCATCAGCCCTGTCATCATACTTGCTAAGGTTTTCATTATTATTCTTTGTGTAGCACTTACTCCCAAAGACTTTGAAGTGTTTGATTGAAGCAGGTCTTTGTAACGAACCTCCTCGTTACGACAACAACTCTGAAAACAGGTGCAATTTTTTTTTTTTCTTAGGGTGTGTGCGCGCGTGTTGAAGTATCAACACACTTAACTATACGACGCCACTCGACAACCAACAAGATGCAACCACGATGTTCATCACAAGAAGACTGAAGGCACACAACGAGTAACTGCAACAATATACGACCATAGGCACGAGACGCACAACACAAACAATAAGACATTCTGGGGCACACAGTAAGAACATAGAGGGAAGAGTCTGGTGTTAGGGTTACTATTTCTGCACAGGAAAGCAGGGCATTTAGTCTTATGTCTTCTCGAAAGAAGATTAGACAGGCTCCTGGCCGACTGCTCAGGCAGAAACTAGTAACCCGACCTAGCACAAGACGCAACAAGATGAACACCACAAGACAATCCCAACCTATCACAGTGACAACAAGCAATAGATGCCCCTAGACATAAGGCGTACAACTAGCAGCTGTAAGCAGAAAACAACACCAGGTGTTAAGTACAGTACAGTCACAGAGGGAGAATCAATCAGTAGAGTTTACTATTTCTGCACAGAAAAGAAGGGCTTTTAGTCTTATGTCTTCTCGAAAGAAGATTAGACAGGCTCTTGGCCAACTGCTCAGGCAGAAACTAGTAATCTCTGTCAGGTGTGTCGCAAGAGAGGAAACCCTGCCTTTAAAGGGCCCGAGACTCTTGATACAGCACTGGATTCTTTACCCAAAACCATCACCCACATGGACATAGGCTAAGGCTACAAGGAGGGGTCTCTACCCCGCCCGACATAAGCAGACTACACGGCTGACTGACTGCAATCTAGTATGACATAAATAAGAAGAACGATTACGCCCCTTATGGAAGGCGTGTGACAAGGACTCTGACAACGAACACCCAGGTTCAATATTATCTAAACGAAACATCCACCCTAAAATACCAATTCGGAGTAATTTATGGTACGTAAATCCAAGTTATTGTAGCACCTAAGTTATTAACCATAATTAAAAATTACAATCACTCTGTCTTGAACATTAACCATCTATCATTTAGGTCACAATCCGAACCATGATTTTACAATTATCGTACCTCTTATATGCTACAACCACTAAATTCATAATGACCTTACGAGATAAAATATTTCACTAAGGTCCAATAATAATGCACGGAAAATGACATCATAGTATTAGGTAATATCAATTGAATATAACAACATACATCATAAATTAAATGGCAATCTAATTAAATAAAAGTTAAATTGCAGAAGTTAAACAAAAGGGCATTATTGAACATGTCAACTATCAATGTCTCAATTCACAATAAATAAAGATAGTAATTAATTAAAGAGGTCACTATATGGAAATAGCATCATGATTATAGAAATCATCAATTGAAAATACAATTTACACCATAATTTAAAAAGGTCAATATATATACTTAACATCAATTACATAATTCCAGGCAACCTCGTATTGAAATTAAGAAGATAACTTCACACTTCAATAACATCCTATTTATAAGTGACATCATATTATACTCAAAGTCAA
>JZKD02S1761909.1:29613-49847 GCA_000966675.3 Picea glauca | reverse complement strand
CACAATGCAGAATACTCAATCACTTAGAAAATTAATGAATCCATAACACAAACACAAAGAATTTACCCTGGAAACCTAAATGGGGAAACCATCATTTGATGGAGGTTTTATTAGCCTGCTCAATAAATAGTTACAAAGGGGTGAGCTATACAAAAATTCCATGTATTATTACTCACCAATGTTATTTCATATTACTTTTACTTAGGGACAACATTTGATTCTCAAGCATGTTTCTTCTCCCAAGTCCTTCATGCTTTTACAATTTTCCTTCTTCTTCCTTTCCTCTCCATTTGATTTGTAAACTGCCATGGATATTCCACTGGAATGGTTCATCACAACATATCTAATAAATAATTGAAATCTTTATTATTAATGTTATTTTTCCTTTAGATCCCATACTCTTGATTACTGGTTTTCTTCTTAAAAAAGTGTATGAAATAGTTCAAATGTGAAAAGTAGAGAACATAAATAAATACACACCCAATCCATAAATAAACACAAGATATGACCTGGGAAACCCAATACTGGAGAAAACCCAGCTAGAAGGTGAGGTTTCTCTACTCACTTTTCCTTGGTATAGAAATGATGCAAGTACAAAGAAAGAGGCACTCTCTGTGGAGTTACCTTCAACCTATGGCTTGTATGGATGCTACATAATCTATCCTCCTCTATTATTCTCATAGAATACCACTTTCATATCTTTTTCTCATCTATGGAACAAGATACAATACAAAATAATGGAACCCCCTTCTCCTCCTAGTGGTCTGGTACTTAACATAGCCTGATAGCCATCTAGGGATAGGTTCTTGACTTCCTCAACCCTCAATTGTGATAGGGTTTTGAACCTTCTAAAATATTCTTGAAATTACATACGTGGCTAGCCCCATATGCATGAGTAGTGGGGGCTGACATGGCCTCCTATTGTACCATGGTGGTTAACATGGTAGGTCAACTTGTGGGGCAAAAATGACATAACTTTTGCATACGAACTCTAATTGATGCACGGTCTGCGCCATTGGAAATGTATCTAAGTGTAGAACACTGTCAAGGGGGTGTGCACAAGTTCTAGTCATTATAACCCCCCAAAAAATAGTTTAATGCCTCAAAATGACTCTAGAAGGTTCCAGACCCTAATTTTCCAAACTAGGACCTGCCACTAAAATGGCTTGTTATCCACTGTGGATGGCACCAAAATTTCATGACTAGTCACACGCTACCTTCTTTGACTACACCTCTGAGTCCAATGATTACAGTGGCTTGTGAATTGTTATGAACATAGAGTGAATGGTATCCTAGCTAAGGAAATGGGTTTGAGTAAGGATATTCAAGCAATAGAATTATTAATTCATATGGGGACAATTTCTTCTAGTTGCACCTTCCTCTGTTTTGAGTAACTGAACTGATGAAATTGGAAGGTTCTGTCCCGATTTGATGACTCTCCTTTACTGGGGTAATGAAAACATTTAGGTGACAAGGTCATCTCAAGAAAAAAGAAGTATGGAGTCAAGCATTCTATTAATGCAGATAATAATGAGCCACTTCTTGAATGATGCACATAATAATATGTGGATGATATTTGGTAAAATAGGGTTTTTGCATATAACTTCTTGAATCTTACAAGTATATTTTTCCAATTACTTTCCTTCATTAAAATAAATATGATTCTGAAACCCTAGAAGTGTTGGAGATTTGCAACTTTATGCAGTCATTCTCCATAAGAAATCACAAGAAGAACCATATACACCATTACAGAAGCCCCAGGAAGAAGTTGAAGACCCATAAATAAGAAGTCGACCCCACAAAAAAATAATAAAGTAATTGAAGACCTAGAAATAAGAATTAGGCCCCAGACTGGCACCAAGATTAGTATAAATATAGGACTGGTTCATTTCATTTTTACAGGAAGACAACTCCTTCTACAATGTGCATAAAGCAGTTGCAGCTGCAGTTTTGGAAGTTTCACTATTTTTGGGTTACTGGTTATCTTAGAGAGTGCGCCACACTTGGACAAGCTCTTTCTTGGTTATTCTTGGTCTTATTATTGAGGATCTAGGTCTTGGTGATGCTAGCCTTGGGGAGGATCTTCTCTGTATGGTATTTTGGTTTTGATGGCAATGTGATGGTAATATCTTGGATTGAATTCTTCTAGAGAAAGGTTGTTGGGTTTTATCCCAAGTTTGGGTTTCCCGGGATAAACTCTTGTGTTCTTGTGTCTACTGTGCATGGTTGATATTTCTAGATCTTGTAGTTCAGTTGCATTATTATAGTTGATATTTTTAGTGTATAGTTATTCTATGATAAGTGTTGTATGAAAGTGAATCTTGTTATTAATCATAAGGAAATAACTATCAAGAGATGATAATCATATCAAACCTCAACATGGTATCATAACTATTTGAAATATTGCCACTATAGAGTTGCAGTTGCAATTACAATTGCA
Organism: Picea glauca; assembly: GCA_000966675.3. NCBI lineage: Eukaryota > Viridiplantae > Streptophyta > Pinopsida > Pinales > Pinaceae > Picea > Picea glauca. The sequence goes on along the minus strand of JZKD02S1761909.1, from coordinate 47,407 downwards.
GTTGCAGTTGCAGTTGCCAGTTACAATTGTAGTTTCTAGTCGCCAGTTGCAGTTTTAGTTTCCAGTTGCAGTTGCAGTTGCAGTTTCCATTTATAGTTGCAGTTTCCAGTCTCCAATTGTAGTTTCTAGTTGCCAGTTACACAAATAATTGAAATCTTTATTATTAATGTTATTTTTCCTTTAGATCCCAGACTCTTGATTACTGGGTTTCTTATTAAAAAAGAGTATGAAATAGTTCAAATGTGAAAAATAGAGGACATAAATAAATACACACACAATCCATAAATAAACACAAGATATGACCTAGGAAATCCAATACGAGAGAAAACCCAACTAGAAGGTGAGGTTGCTCTGCTCTTTTTTCTCTGGTATAGAAATGATGCAAGTACAAAGAAAGAGACACTCTTTGTGGAGTTACCTTTGACCTGTGGCATGTATGGCTACTACATAATCTCTCCTCCTCTATTATTATAACATAATACCACTCTTAGATATTTTTCTCATCTATGGAACAAGATACAATACAAAAGAATGGAACCCCCTTCTCGTCCTAGTGGCCCGATATTTAACATAGCCCAATAGCCATCTAGGGGTAGGTTTTTGACTTCCTCAACCCTCAATTGTGATAGGTTTTTGAACCTTCTAAAATATTATTGAAAGTACATACATGGATAGCCCCACATACATGAGTAACAAGGGTTGACGTGGAATCATCATGTATTATGGTGGTTAACACGATAGGTCAACTTGCAGGGGCATAAATTTTTCATACGAACTCCGATTGATGCACAGTCTGAACTGTTGGAAAGGTATCTAAGTGTAGAACACTATTAAGGGGTTGTGCATAATTTCCAGTCATTAGAACCCAAAAAACCATTGTTTAATTCCTCAAAACGACTCTAGAAGGTTCCAAACCCTAATTTTCCAAACTCGGACTTGCCACTAAAATGGCCATGCAAGTTGATTCCTCCTTTTTTTTTTACTATCAAAGGATCAATATAGATGAAAAAAAATATAATGATCCATTCCATATCACCATCTCCCCTTGATTGTTTTGCATCAAGCAACATTCTCTATTGATTTGTCGTAGAGGATCATTTTCCTCTTCTTGAGGCCTTTTCACCTTTGAAATTCTAGTTAATTGTTGCCTTAAAACTTACTAAGAAATTATTTTACAAAGTTTAAAATTAGGAATTAATCTAGATCCAACCTCCCCTTTCACAAGCTTATGGTCTCCAAAAGATTCAACTTGAAGATGTAGCATGTTCCATCAAATTTGGCTCTTGAAAACCTTGCAAAAATTCCATCCATGCTTGAAGAGATGTATTTGATGGAATATTTCCTTGAGAATTTGTTGCTTGTGATATACAAGTGTAAAAATATCTTATTTCCCCATGACCTTGAATCTCCAAACTTTTATCTTTGATGTATGGTTCCCAAATGTGATTCTAGATGAAGCCTCCAACACTTTGCTTTACAATGTCCAATGAACATGCAATGACAGTAAAAATTTATGTGACTGCATGCCATAACTTGGAACTATCTTCTTGTTAATGTTCCTTCTTTTGCTAATGGATTCTTCTTCCGAAAAGAAGCCACTTGGTGGCCTCTCATTCCACAAAAGGAACATACACTTAGAGTGACAACAATTATCGACATTCTATCATTTCTTCTTATAGCATAAATAANTTTTCCTTTAGATCCCAGACTCTTGATTACTGGGTTTCTTATTAAAAAAGAGTATGAAATAGTTCAAATGTGAAAAATAGAGGACATAAATAAATACACACACAATCCATAAATAAACACAAGATATGACCTAGGAAATCCAATACGAGAGAAAACCCAACTAGAAGGTGAGGTTGCTCTGCTCTTTTTTCTCTGGTATAGAAATGATGCAAGTACAAAGAAAGAGACACTCTTTGTGGAGTTACCTTTGACCTGTGGCATGTATGGCTACTACATAATCTCTCCTCCTCTATTATTATAACATAATACCACTCTTAGATATTTTTCTCATCTATGGAACAAGATACAATACAAAAGAATGGAACCCCCTTCTCGTCCTAGTGGCCCGATATTTAACATAGCCCAATAGCCATCTAGGGGTAGGTTTTTGACTTCCTCAACCCTCAATTGTGATAGGGTTTTGAACCTTCTAAAATATTCTTGAAACTACATACATGGATAGCCCCACATACATGAGTAACAAGGGTTGACGTGGAATCATCATGTATTATGGTGGTTAACACGATAGGTCAACTTGCGGGGGCATCAATTTTTCATACGAACTCCGATTGATGCACAGTCTGCATTGTTGGAAAGGTATCTAAGTGTAGAACACTATTAAGGGGTTGTGCACAATTTCCAGTCATCAGAACCCCAAAAAACATTGTTTAATTCCTCAAAACGACTCTAGAAGGTTCCAGACCCTAATTTTCCAAACTCGGACCTGCCACTAAAATGGCCATGCAAGTTGATTCCTCCTTTTTTTTTTCACTATCAAAGGATCAATATAGATGAAAAAAAATATAATGATCCATTCCATATCACCATCTCCCCTTGATTGTTTTGCATCAAGCAACATTCTCTATTGAGTTGTCGTAGAGGATCATTTTCCTCTTCTTGAGGCCTTTTCACCTTTGAAATTCTAGTTAATTGTTGCCTTAAAACTTACTAAGAAATTATTTTACAAAGTTTAAAATTAGGAATTAATCTAGATCCAACCTCCCCTTTCACAAGCTTATGGTCTCCAAAAGATTCAACTTGAAGATGTAGCATGTTCCATCAAATTTGGCTCTTGAAAACCTTGCAAAAATTCCATCCATGCTTGAAGAGATGTATTTGATGGAATATTTCCTTGAGAATTTGTTGCTTGTGATATACAAGTGTAAAAATATCTTATTTCCCCATGACCTTGAATCTCCAAACTTTTATCTTTGATGTATGGTTCCCAAATGTGATTCTAGATGAAGCCTCCAACACTTTGCTTTACAATGTCCAATGAACATGCAATGACAGTAAAAATTTATGTGACTGCATGCCATAACTTGGAACTATCTTCTTGTTAATGTTCCTTCTTTTGCTAATGGATTCTTCTTCCGAAAAGAAGCCACTTGGTGGCCTCTCATTCCACAAAAGGAACATACACTTAGAGTGACAACAATTATCGACATTCTATCATTTCTTCTTATAGCATAAATAAACCAAATATCCAACCCATTAGTTAGTGAATCACAAATATGTTGTGCTAGTTGAATACACTCAATTTCAACACCCAATAAGGAAGATTAACTATTGTTCTTTGCAAGTTCTTACATAACACTCAGAGAACAATATCTCTACCCATTCAATCAATTGAACTGAATACCAATTCTTTCCTATGCTTTCCTATCTTCATAACAACATCTCCCACTAAATGACCAATGTAAAGTGCATACATTTGTTTCTAATGGTGTAGTGTCCCTAATACTGGTCGAGGTAGCATACCATCCTACGTTGGTGTTACCAACCTACGCCGGGGTAGTGTACCAACCTATGTTGGGGTTACCAACTTGCGCCGGGGTAGCGTACTGGCCTGCATTGGGGTTACCAACCTGCGTTAGGGTATATTCCTCTACTGGGGATCTCATCACTTCCCTCTATTGGGGATCACATCACTTCCCTCTACTAGGGATCACATCTCACTACTGGAGAAAACAATCACTTATCACTACTAGAGAAGTCTTTCTAGATCATTCCAAGCTTGTCTTTGAAATACTCAAACTTAACTCTAGATAGGGGCCTGGTCAACACATATGCTACCTGTTCGTCAGTGGAAATATACTGGAGTCTTACTGCTCCCTTCTGTACCATATACCAGACATAGTGGTATTTGATCTCAATGTGTTTTGACTTGTCATGAAACACAAGGTTCTCTGACAACTTCACACAACTATGGTTGTCATAAAAGATACAAGTTTCCTTCAACTCGAGATTAAACAATTATGCAATCAACTTCCGAAGCCAAACTTCTTCGCCACAAGCTGACCATGTTGCTACATTCTCTACCTCTGGGGAACTGAGTGCCATACATGTCTTCTTCTCACTGAGTCATGAGATCATAGTTGATCTCATACTAAAGAAACATTAGAATGTACTTTTCCAGTCGGTGACACTATCTTCCCAATCAGAATTTGTGTAGCTCTGCAATCTTATCTCATGATCTGAGCTATATCTGAGTCCATAATTTGTTGTACCCTTTAGGTACCTCATCACCTGATTTGTCATAATCAGGTGAACATGTCTAGGCTCAATCATGTACTGACTCAATCTGTTCACCGCAAAACATATATTTGTCCTCGTGTTCTTCAAATATATCAACAAACCAAAATTTCACATCACATTGTACCAAACTGGTACACTTGCTCAATTGCAACTCAATNTCTTTCTAGATCATTCCAAGCTTGTCTTTGAAATACTCAAACTTAACTCTGGATAGGGGCCTGGTCAACACATATGCTACCTGTTCGTCAGTGGAAATATACTGGAGTCTTACTGATCCCTTCTGTACCATGTACCAGACATAGTGGTATTTGATCTCAATGTGTTTTGACTTGTCATGAAACACAAGGTTCTCTGACAACTTCACACAACTATGGTTGTCATAAAAGATACGAGTTTCCTTCAACTCGAGATTAAACAATTATGCAATCAACTTCTGAAGCCAAACTTCTTTGCCACAAGATAACCATGTTGCTACATTCTCTGCCTCTGGGGAACTGAGTGCCATACATGTCTTCTTCTCACTGAGTCATGAGATCATAGTTGATCTCATACTAAAGAAACATTAGAATTTAATTTTCCAGTCGGTGACACTATCTTCCCAATCAGAATTTGTGTAGCTCTGCAATCTTATCTCACGATCTGAGATATATCCGAGTCTATAATTTGTTGTACCCTTTAGGTACCTCATCACCTGATTTGTCATAATCAGGTGAACATGTCTAGGCTCAATCATGCACTAACTCAATTTGTTCACCGCAAAACATATATTTGTCCTCGTGTTCTTCAAATATATCAACAAACAAAAATTTCACATCACATTGTACCAAACTGGTACACTTGCTCAGTTGCAACTCAATCTGCCAATCATGTGCTAGCTCTATCTGCTTTCTACAAAGAACTATTTGTCTCACAACCTTAGAGTATGTCCTCTACTCTCTCTACAACTGTTCCTTCTGGAACTGGGACTCTACACCTATAGTTGCTCTTTCTGAAGTTGAGAATGACTGCTCCATTCTCATTGTAGTTCTTGAACTATGATAGTAGCTCCTCTTATTCTATCATGGAAACAACTTCATCTGAAACTGAGAGTGGCTCAATAACTAACACATAGGGTAGCTTATCCTCTTTCTCTGGAGGAAACTCAATCTTATATTGTAGACATGTCTCCATGGATTGACTCATGTACAACACCAACTGGTACTGGAGATAACTCAATCTAAAATAAAAGGATTGTCATACCCGCTCTCTTTGAATCTCATACTATGGCATCTTATTTTAATGATTCATGTTTGTTCTATATATACTTCTTCTGATTACTAGAGAAAGTGTCTCGTCATAGTCTTCTCCATTTTGCTGGTAGAATCCTTTGGACACAAATCATGTTGTGTACATCTCTATGAATGGTCCTAGGGAGGTTGCTCCTCCTTACTGGATCGCGAGAGCTGACTCCCTCTAAAATATAGCTCCTTTTGAGATGGTACTTGGTGGGGCCACCTACCTCACCACTGGTGGAGCCATCTTCTCATGATATGGCTCGTCAATGCTATATGGCTTTGCATCCTGCAAAGTGTCATGGGACCATACTAATCTCTTCTTGGTTACTGTAATGATTCTGGGTATTCCCTTCTGGCTCTACTAACTCTTCCTCATGATATGAAGAGTGATCAACTACACTAGATGGATTTGTTTTGTCATGTTTGGAGCTTTCTTCTCCTCATGATCTATCTTCATATGGGATGTTATGTATCTAGCAAAAGTAGCTTCTTCTTCTTCTTCTTCGGTACATGGATGTATATGGTCATGTATACAACTTGGATAGTATTCTCCATGTCTCATCTAATATGTTTCCTCCTGCAACCATCACTATATATGCCTCAGGGTTATCACCTGTGACCTTCCCAGAACAAGAACAACAAGGGAGAAACAATAGATAAGAATAATTTACTCTTTATAATAATAATAAAAAAAATAGCGAGAACAATCGTCATAGTAACTCCTTAAGAGATATCACTTGTGACCTACCTAAAACAAGAGAAAAAATTAATAAATGGAATAATAATAAATGAGAGAAGCACTCTTCTAGTGTTGCGATGAATCATTCCTCCATTGTAACCTGGAAACAAAACAAAAAGTTTCTCCTAGAGGAGATGTTAATTATATCTAGTAAATAACTACAATAAGCATTTATCTCAATAGTGACCACATCCTACCATGTATTCAATAATAAAAAATTTCAAAGATTGCTATCACAACTATAGTGTTTAGCAGTTATCAAACTTGATATGAGCAAATTTGAATCTTATTAATTTAATCAATCAAACCTGGAACCTGGAGTCGTTTCCTCAAGAATGAGTGTGTTGTTTTTCTTCTGAATCTTCTTCAGCAAGTATTCTCTTCAACCTGTCCTTTGTACTAAGATAGTATGCTTTCTTGACAGAAATCTGAGTTAGAGAATAAACTCTATAATCTCAACTTTTATCAATCTAATACTTTGACTTTAATTTTGACCAATGGTTAGTATGATAATCTCAACTTTTATCAATCTAATACTTTGAATTTAATTTTGACCAATGGTTAGTATGATAGTCATAAATTCAACATATCATTCCAACTAATACTCAATACAATCAAATCAATAGAATCCAACTAATACTTGATCATTCCAACTAATNAATATTATGTGATGTGATTCCTATGGATGTCTGTCATATTTTATTGGGAAGGTCACGACAATATGATCGAAAGGTTATTCATGATGGAAGAAAGAATACCTATACCCTAGAAAGGAATGGTAGGACACATATGTTGTTACCCATAGAAGACGAAGAGGAAGAGTCAGAAGCTAGTCCAAGAATACTTCTCATGGGTGGGAAGGATCTCTTAAAATAAGTCAAGAAGGAGAAAGAAATGCAGTTTGTTGTAGTGAGGAAGCCTAGAGTTATCCTTACAAATACTTCTGTAGAATATTTGCCTATAGAAATCCAGGAACTATTAGAAAACTTTGCTGATATAGTCGTGGATGAGTTACCACACTCATTGCCACCTATTAGGAGCATAAGCCATCATATTGACCTTATTCCAGGAGCTATTTTACCAAATAAAGCAGCTTATACATTGACACCTAGAGAGAATGAGGAAGTCAAAAATTGAGTCCAGGAGTTGTTGGATAAAGGGTTAGTCAGGGAAAGCCTAAGAACATGTGCAGTACTGACTGTATTGAGCCCAAAGAAAGATGGAGGATGGAGGATGTGTACATATTCTCGAGCCATCAACAAGATAACCATTAGATACAGATTTCCTTTACCGAGGATGGATGATTTGATGGACTGTTTAAGTGGAGCAAGCTATTTTTCCAAGGTAGACTTGAAGAGCAGATATAATCAAATAAGAATGAGAGAGGGAGATGAATGGAAAACAAAATTCAAGATGAATGAAGGATTGTTTGAATGGCTGGTCATGCCGTTTGGGTTGAAAAATGCACCAAGTACATTTATGAGGTTGATGAATGAAGTGTTGAAAGACTTCATCGACAAATTTTTCATGGTATATCTGGATGACATACTAATTTTCAGCAAGACAAAAGAAGAACACCTAAAACATATGATAGCAGTGATGGAAAGGTTGTAGCAAGAGAATTTGCTGATAAATCTGAAGAAGAGTTCTTTTGTGAAGAAGGATTTCATATATTTGGGTTTCGTAATCTCTTCAAATGAATTGAATATGGACCCAGAAAATGTGAGAGCAATCAGAGAATGGTCGTCGCCAAGAAACGTATTTGAGGTGAGAAGTTTTCATGGGTTAGCAAGATTCTATAGAACATTTATTAGAAATTTCAGCGGCATATGTGAACCCATGTTAGACACTGTGAAGAAGAAACACAAGTCCTTCAGTTGGACGGAGGAATCTGAAAAAAATTTCAAAGTGTTGAAAGAGAAAATCACAGAGCAGCCAATTCTGGTTTTGCCAGATTTTGGAAAAACATTCTAGGTGAGATGTGACACAAGTGGATTAGCTGTTGGAGCAGTCTTGAGCCAGGACAATAAGCCGGTTGCTTATTTTAGTGAGAAACTGAATGACGCCAAGAAAAAGTATTCCACATATGAGAATGAATTTTATGCGGTGATTCAAGCTTTGAAAAAATGGAGGCATTATCTAATTCCTAAAGATTTTGTCTTGTACAATGATAATCATGCTTTGAAATTTATTACTAGGCAAGAAAAGTTGAATCAGAAACATGCAAAATGGGTAGAATTCATGCAGAATTTTACTTTTGTTATTAAACACATTGTTGGAACTGCTAACAAAGTTGCAGATGCTTTGAGAAGAAGAAGTTTGATTGTACAGGAATTCCAGGTGAAAACTTTGGGGTTCGAACACCTCAAGGAGATGTATAAAGAAGATGCAGATTTCAAAGAAGCTTACAAGGCGTGCAAGAATCCTTTGTTGGGAGACAGAAGCCCATGGAATGAATATTTGATTCAGGATGTATTAGTGTTCAAGGGGAGCCAATTATGTATTCCAAAGTGCTCAATGAGAGACAACCTGCTGAAAGAAAAACACAGTGGAGGTTTAGCTGGACACTTTGGTCACGGCACAACGTTTGTGCAATTGAATAATTCATATTATTGGCCCAACATGAGAGAATAAGTGAAGAAATTCGTGAACAAATGCAGAATTTGTCAGTATGCAAAAGGAAGACAATAGAACACTGGTTTGTATCAACCATTACCAATTCCAGAGAGACCGTGGGATGCAATCAATATGGATTTTGTTTTGGTGGGATTGCCTAGAAATCAGAAAGGGAGTGATTCCATATTTGTTGTGGTGGAGAGATTCTAAAAAATGGCACAGTTCATACCATGCCAGAAGATAAGTGATGCCACACACATCACCAATGTATTTTCCAGAGAAGTAGTAAGACTGCATGGATTTCCAAGGAGCATAGTTTTAGACAGAGACACCAAATTTGTAGGAAACTTTTGGAGAAATCTATGGAAGAGGCTCAGAACTAACTTATCCTTTAGTTCATCATATCACCCTCAGACAGATGGACAAATTGAAGTAGTGAAAAGGAGTCTCGGAAACTTACTGAGGATTTTAATCACTGAGCAAAGTAAACAATGGGATCAGATTCTGGCACAAGAAGAATTTGCATTCAACAATTCAGTGAACATGAGCACAGGAAAAATTCCATTTGAAATTGTGTATGGTATACAACCAAGGGGGATTACAGAATTGAGAAATTTGAATCAAGATGAGTTCAGAAGTGCTGGAGCAGAATATTTTGCAACAGAAATGTAGAAACTTCATGACAGAGTCAGAGAGCAACTACAAGACAGTAGCCATAAATACAAGAGTAGAGTTGACCAAAAGAGAAGAGAATTTCACTTCAAAATTGGAGATGAGGTTTTAGTTCACTTGAGAAAAGAGATATTCCCAAGGGGAACGTACAATAAGCTAAAGATGAAAAAGATTGGACCATGCAGGATTCTCAGAAAATTCACAGCCAATGCTTATGAGATTGAGTTTCTAGAAAATGTTGGGATATCACTGAAATTCAATGTTGCAGACTTATATCCTTACATGAGAGATGAAAGAGGACGATTAGATGATCAGAAATAAATTCAGTGGGAAGAGCAATTACCCACAACAGATAAACCTCAGATGGAGAGAATTATTGAGAAGAGAGATGGAAAGAAAACCAGGAGCAAGACATATCCTGAGTATCTGGTGAAATGGAAAGATCACCCAATGGAAGATGCAAGTTGGGTCACAAAACCTGATACTTTGAAGCATGGAAAGACAATGCAGGAGCTCATGGACAGAAGTCCATAATTTTATTTATTTTTAACCATGGGAGAATGATTCAGGAGCATTGCCTTCAAGGTCGACAGTGCACATGTGGAGGCAATCAGAAGAGATTTCAACAATGCCTGAAATTCAAATCGAGCATTAACTCATAATTTAATTGGGTTGTTGAGATATTTTGTTGAGCAATTTGAATTTTGTAACTTGTTTGAAAAGTATCTAAGGAATGTAAGAAATCACAAACATGGAGTGTTGACTCTATCTGATAGTAATTAGTAGTTATTGCAATGGGACAGAGTAGCTGACAATTTTAAGTTTGAAATGATAGATTTCAGAACAGGACGAGAGAGCTCATGGAGCCAGTCCTTTTCAATTTGTAATAGAGATATACAGAGTAGAGTATGAAAGGATAGTAGTAGAACCAGAGTAGAATAGAGAAGAGGAACACAATGTGTATTTTTCATTTTTAAGACTGAATAGAACAGACGAAAATTTGTCCCAAACTGGACTGTGTTCATCTGAATGTGATTGCATGAATATTTCATTCTGTATGTGGTATTTGTTTCATTCTCATTCCTATATGAGAGTTCAAGAAGACGATTTCATGAACCTGTAACGAAAGTGGATCGGTTCCAATCGTTTCTCTTTCGAACCATGTATGGAAGGTGTGCATTCACAAACGCAAGGTGTGCGTTGACTGAGTCTTAGAACGAATCAGAGAGAAGGGTTCAGAGAGAGGACAAAGGGAACTTGAGGATCCAAGTGCAAGGAACACATAGAGCCTAGAAGCGACCAAGTTATGAAGGAATAACCTAAGAGAACGCCAGGTGGGCGTAAGGTATTTTCGTTTCAAGAAAATTCCTCAAATCTGATTTATTTGAGATCTTCAAATGCAAGGTGTGCATAAGAGGTCGAATATTCAAAGAGGACAAATCTCAGGAAGGATAAGACTTTTGAGTACAGATCTTCAGCAGGGAAGAATTGAAGGCTGAGGTCTTCGACACTTAGAAAACCTTTTAACTCTGAGAGATGGGAAAGCTCAGGAGGAGGAGCACCACAGACTGTCAGATCTAGTACAGAGGACCGATAGCCATCGGCTCTGGAGGAAGGCACACGAGGTTTAAACCTTGTTTATGCAAAGTGGAACAGACTCATCAGAGTCCTGAAAGCGTCAGAACCATTCGTCGTTATAAAACACGTGGCGAAGATCCATAAGCCACCGAGGATTTATTTACCGGGAGATGAGAGTGAAGGCTCTCCCAAATCGCCGAAAGGAAGAATGTTGAGATTTGATCATGACCGTTGATCATACTGAAAAGATCACAACCATTGATCATGATTAAGAGTTACAGTCGTCCATCGGAGGGGATACGTGGTTGTTGGTCGACGTTTTGACACCGGGGAAATGAAGGAGAAGACCGGGCCAAAATCGCGAAAGGGGATTTCATGAAAGGATCAGAACTATCCATTTTGGAGGACGTGTGGAAAAGATTCAGAAGCCACCAGGAGTTGGGAGGTGAAGAATCTGAAAAATCCCAAAAAGGAGATCGTCGGGATTTGATTTGAGCCGTTGATCAAGTGATAGATATGGACTGTAGATCCGAGAGGTATCGGGTCTCAGGGTTTCGGGGATTTGAAAGGGAAAGGAGGATCACTTCATTGCAATTCCCCGAATCACGAAAGCCAAAGCACTCAGAGGAGTAGCCCTAGGCCACATGACAGGGTCATGTGGAGAAGGCTTAAAGGAGGAATCGTTAGGCCCTTTTCCAGTTTCGACATTTCGAAAGACAGGAAGCCAGGGAGAGCTCGCATGTAGGAGTCTCGAACTTCTGAAACATGAAAGGCGCGTAGTCTAGAGCCTTGGGTCATAGCCCGATGGCACGAGAGAGAAAAGGAGTAAACATAGAGGCATCTGTTGGCTCGAAAAAGAGAAGGTCACCGAAAAGGGTGGAGTGCACGCAGGGCTTCTCAAAGGCAGCGTCAGGGACAAAGCGACCTATGGATCTGTTTGAAGGGTTCCAACCGAAACCAGAGAGCTATTTTGGCTCAACAAGAAGGAACGATCCAGTGACCGGGAGGTCGCGGACCCGGCCAAAGGGTGAGGTAGGGGGTCTTCATCACTGACTCATTTCATTTTGATAGGAAGGCGACTCCTTTTGCAGTGTGCACAAGGCAATTGTAGCTATAGTTTTGGAAGTTTCACTATTTTTGGGTTACTATTTATATTAAAGAGTGTGCCACATTTGGAGAAGCTCTTGCTTGGTTATTCTTGGTCATATTATTGAGGAGCTAGGCCTTGGTGATGCTATCCTTGGGGAGGATCTTCTCTGTATGGTATTTCAGTATTGATGGTGATGTACTAGTAATATCTTGGACTGAATTCTTCTATAGAAAGGTTGTTGGGTTTTCTCCCAAGTTTGGGTTTCCCAAGATAAACTCTTGTGTTCTTGTGTTTATTGTGCATGGTTAATATTTCTAGATCTTGTTATTTCAGTTGCATTTTTATAGTTGATATTTTTAGTGTATAGTTATTCTATGATAATTGTTGTATGAAAGTGAATCTTGTTATTAATCACAAGGAAATAACTATCAAGATTTGAGAATAATAAAAAACATCAACAAGGAGGAGTACAAGGACGTACACCCTCCACTAAATCTCGTTCTTTTTGTATCAGAAATTTTTTAAGCCTTGCTTCAAGGAGTAGAAGGGCCTACACCCTTGTTGCAAAGGGTCGGCTATGGTTTTGTTCCAAGAAGTAAAAGGGCTTACATCCCTGGAAAGTTTTAAACCCTAGTCTTGTCATTCTCAACTCCTTTTATGACTCCATTGCCCAATGAAAAGACACTAGTCCTAGATCTCATATATTGTTTGTGGAAACCTTATTTTCCTCTTACTCTTAACCTACAACTAGTTGTATTGAAGCGAAAGAGAGATCGGTGAGGCAAAAATGGCCTTTCTCTCTCAGTTTCACAATATTTTCACTTGAGCATTGGGACTTTGGCTCTACAAGTGCAAGTTTGTGAGATAACATGGCCATGCAAGCTCATTCCTCCAATTGTTTTCACTATGAAAGGATCGAGATAAATGACAAAAAATATAATGATCCATTCTAGATCACCATCTCCCCTTTATTGTTTTTGCTTCAAGAAACATTCTCTATTGATTTGTCTTAGAGGATCATTTTCCTCTTCTCGAGGATTTTTCACCTTTGAAATTCAAGTTGATTGTTTCCTTAAAACTTACAAAGAAATTATTTTACAAAGTTTAAAATTAGGAATTAATCTAGATCAAACCTCCCCATTCACAAGCTTATGGTCTCCAAAATATTCAACTTGAATATGTAGCATGTTCCATCAAATTTGACTCTTGAAAACCTTGCAAAAATTTCATCCAGGCTTGAAGAGATGTCTTTGATGACATATTTTCTTGATAATTTGTTGCTTGCGATCTACAAGTGTGGAAATATATTATTTCCCCTTGACCTTGAATATCCAAACTTATCTCTTTGATGTATGGTTCCCAAATGTGATTCTATATGAAGGCTCCAACACTTTGCTTTATAATGTCCAGTGAACACGCAATGATAATAAAAATTTATGTGACTGCATGCCATAACTTGGCACTATATTCTCGTTAATGTTCCTTATTTTGCTAATATATTTCTTCCTTTGACAAGAAGCCACTTGGTGGCCTCTCATACCACAAAAGGAACATACACTTAGAGTGACAACAATTATCAACCTTCTATCATTTCGTCTTATAGCATAAATAAACCAAATATGCCTCACCATACTTCTTCCATTTGTTCTTGTGCCTACTGACTAATTTTATTGGTCCCCCAAGTGTGGGTGGATATTTGGGTGGCAAAACCATCCCTTTGTTTCCTTTATTCAATATTATACAAGAATATTAGTATGGCTTATTGTCCACTCCAATTTTCAGCTACCTTTTCGTCAATTGAAATGGATTCTTCTTTGATTCCTGTTGCTTTAACAAAGGTTACCTTGGTGGTTCTAGCTTCAACTATGTTGCAACCATTCACTCTCTATTTTCCACTAAAACCTAGACCTTCATTCTTGACCCTATGTTCAACTACAATGGGGTTTACAATCCATTAACTTCTCTTTCCTATATCTTGTCCATTATAGACCATTTGCCTCATAGATTGGAACCAATGCATCTAGTATTTTTTTCAAAAGAAAAAAAGGGTTCTTGTAGAAGGTCCTCGGAGGATGAAATTACCATGCTTGTCTTGATCATGGTGTTGGTTTCTGTAGTAGCAATAGAATGTTTCTTTTCTTCCTTGGTCCCTAGGACAACTACCTATAACTTGTCCAATGCCTCATGTTTTGATGCCAACTCTTGGTGTAGTTGATCCATCATTTGAGTGAGCCTCTCTTCTTGCCAATCATCTAGCTAGATTAGCTTCTCTCCCAATTGCAAGAGCTTAATTTGTTTCTAGTTTCAATCTACCATAACAAAAGTGAGAGAGTCTCGGCATTTAAAAAAATGGTCCTTTAACAAAGACAACATTTTGGCAAGGTCCTTTTATAGATTTTCAATCCTCTCTTTCAAGTGTTAATTATCTTCTTGGATTTTCACATTGAAAGTTCTTATCTCTTCTAACCTGTATTTGTACTCCAATGCTAAATTTCCCATGACAGGTCTTCTTTCTCATGAAAGTGTGATATCTTCTTCAAAGTCACAAACTCAACCGCTCTAATACCAATATGATCCATAAGCATGGATTTATAACCCACACATTTCACCTACAAGAACCTCCATGGAAGTTGAATCTTGTTTTCTATTCTCGATGAAATTCTAAGTGAAAACTTCTTAGTTGTTAAACATCAAATGGAAAAAAAGAGTTCATTTCCAAATTGTGTTTCACTACTTTAGGTTGGTTTTCAAGCTATGCAAATCCAAAACCATTACTAGCCACCAATGTTAATGCACTTTATCCTACCCATTAGTTAGTGAATCACAAATATGTTGTGCTAGTTGAATACACTCAAATTCAACACCCAATAAGGAACAATAACTTTTTTTCTTTCCAAATTATTACATAACACTCAACGAAAAATATCTCTACCCATTCAATCAATTGAACTAAATACCAATTCTTTCCTATCTTCATAACAACGTCTCCCAATAAATGACCAATGTAAAGTGCATATATGTGTTTATAATGGTGGCTACGTGAATTAACAAAATACTAAGGTCTAAGAACACATTGAACCAAACAAAAAGATCATTGTAGGTATAAATTTCAATATGCATGACTTGAGCTTTCCAACTAATACTACATACATGCAAATCAACCAAGGTAAGTGGGTTGTAGATTTCCAAGAAAAATCAAGTAAATTATGTTACCCATTGAGTGGATTGTGATGGAATTCAAACGATTTTTTTTAGGTAAGGTACCCCATGGTCCAACAACATACACAATCCAAAACAAAATCATTGCATCCTATGGTTTGGTCAGGCTAAACGATGTCAAAAATTTATTGACCCAACCAATGAACTCAATTAAATGTGAAATCGATTTTTGTGGGCAACCAACGATTCAAAGCAAGGGAAATAAGCATTGTATTTATGAATTCCAACATACATTGAAACAACAAGTGAAAAAATAAATACATATTCACTATGTTTACAAGACTAATATTGTTGTAGTTATCATGCAACAATCCAACATAGTAATAAATATAACTAGAACAACTAGAAATACAACATCCATAGTGTAGAGTGCTCACACAACAAATTAATGAGTACACAACATAGGCACCGAGAATTTACCCTAGAAACCCAAATGGGAAAGCCAACATTGAATGGGATTTTTATTAGGCTAAGGAAATGGTTACAAAGGGTTGATTTATACACAAATTCCATGTATTATTACTCACTGGAATTATTGTATATTTCTTTGGCTCATGGACAACCTTCAAAGTTCGAGCATGTTTCTTCTCCCAAGTCCTTTATGCTTCTGTAGTTTCCTTTGTTCTTCCTTGCCTCTCCATCTCCCATTGTTTTTTTTTACATCAAGCAACATTCTATATTAAAGAGATGCCTTGGAATTCCAACCATCAAGAGGATTCATTTATTCTTCTTGAGGCCTTTTTTCCTTTGAAATTTAAGTTGATTGTTTCCTTAAAATTTTCCAAGAAATTGTTTTTATAATGTTTAAAATGAGGAATTAATTCAGATCATGCTCCTGCATCAAGATCCCCTAATAAGAAGAAAAGTGAGCTCACACTCATGAAACTGGTAGAACAAATAGATGAAGGTATAGTGGTTCATTCAAACTCTACATTTGAAATCCAAATGGCTTCTTCCAAGCCCTTGCCTTCACAATGAAGCAAATATTCCTTCATTCTCTAGCTTTTCATCCTTCCCACAATCCTCTCTTCTAATATCTTCATGATCTCATCCTTCTCACGCTATGGGATATCCTCTTTCCAATCTATAATATACTCATCCTGATAGATAATGCCTCCACAAAATGTCTTCAAATCAACCACGTTGAAGGTTGGTGAGATTCTGAAACCATTAGGAAACTTTAGAACATAAGCATTACTTGAAATATTTTTTAAGATCTTGTAAGGACCTATCTTCTTCATTTCAACATTTTACAGGTGCCCTTCATAAACTTTTCCTTCCTCAAGTGTTCTTAAACAAGATCCCCTTCTTTGAATCTCTTCACATTCCTTTTCACATCATCCCTTTGCTTATAACATTAGTTGTTCCACTGTAGCCACCTCTACAACTACTCATGCACTTTCTCCATACATTACTCAACAAATGAATATGCCTCTGCACTCATCTTGCTTACTTCAAGCAAGCATTCCAAATCAATCACTACTCTCAACAACCTCTCATTCACAATATGGAAAATACTCTTCCTTGTAGATTTGTTCACCAAATTCTTGTACACAACTTTATCTGGAGCCAACCCCAAATCCCATTGAATCCATTTGTCTCCAACCAAATAAATCAATGTATTTCCAAGGCTTCTATTAACTACTTCATTTTTCCCATTAGTGTACAGATGATATGAAAAACTAAACTGCATGATTTTGTGTTAATTTTATTCCACGAGGTCCTCTAGAAAATGACCAATAAACTTACTATCCATGTTTGAGATTATGCTAATCCACAAATCATGAAAATGAATAATTTCTCTAAATAAAAAAACAACTATGTTCATTGCATCACTAGTTTTCTTAGAAAGAACAAAATGTGCCATTTTCTAAACTATATCAACAAATACTAAGTTAGAAATTAATTCATGGGGCTCTTGGAAATCCCAAAACCATGTCTGTGTTGATTTATTTTGATGGCACTTTGGATACAAGCAATGGTGTGTACAATCCAATATTATGATTTATTCCCTTTGCATGATGACAAATTATGAAACTTTTAACCCTCTTCTTCATATTCTTGGAAATCCTAGACCAATAGTATCAGTCTTCAACTAGTGCATGAGTCTTGTCCATGCCAAAGTTCCCATTCAATCCACCATTGTGGTAGCTCTCGAATGATGTTTTCTCTCACTATCCCTCTTGGAATACATAACTATTGATTTATAAACATGAATCCTTCGTGGATGAAATAATCCAATAATGGAGTTTAGTCACCAATCCATGGTTCCTTGTTGGTTTTCCATGTTTCAATTGCCCCAATTTCATACAAATTCTGTATTTCCTCTAGCCTTACCAT
>JZKD02S1761909.1:0-17982 GCA_000966675.3 Picea glauca | reverse complement strand
TTCAAATTTATCAATTTATTTTACTTAATTTATAATTCAAAAAACTTTATTTATATTAATGAAATTTTATTTTAATTTTGAATTTATTAAGTAAAAATATAAAAACCAAATTGAAAAATCTTTTTTTTACATTAAATATTAACAATTTATTTATTAAAAAAATCATATATTAAAATATATATTTTTTAATATAATAAAGATATGCATAAAATATCTTTATAAAAATATTTATTTATATTAATATTTCAAATTAATTATTTTTTATTTATTTTATGAAATCTTGACCTCCCTTATCCCTTCACAATTCTAAGTGCAATTTTTTTATCCTTTACAATTCCATGTGCATTTTTCCTAATTTTAAATTGAGCATTAAATGTGAGTTGAAAATAAAAATATGATTAAATATGTACTTTTATAACTCTCCTTACATTTAAGAATGGAAAGTTAATGTGTGATATTTAAAATTGTATGAAAAATAAAAAAATACAATTAAATTTGTGGTTTTGTAACTTCCCTTACATTTTAGGAATGAATAGTTAACATGTGTGATATTCAGTGTTTTTTAATGCATTGTATTATTCCATTAAATATGATGATTATGAGGTATTTAAATATATAACATACATAATATATTGTCATTTTTTTGAACTGTAATGTGAAGACAATTAAGATGTAACTAAATATAATATGTTATTATTATTTTGGAGGAAAGTATGTTGGCTCTAAATTTTTGTTAAAGTCTTAATTTGTTTTTTAACATATTTCAAATCAAGTATGTGCCATCATTTGGAAGGCTCTCAAGGATCATGGGGGTGACATCAACCCTTTTCTCACCTACAACTTCCTTGGTCGTTGGATCCCCCTGACCTATCTTGATGGCTTGTATGTCGGCTTTAGATTTTTCTTAAAGTCTTAATTTGTTGTTTTAGTCCATGTTTCAAATCAAGTTCGTCCCATCATTTGCAAGGCTCTCAAGGATTATGGGGGTGACATCAAACCCTTTCTCACCTACAACTTCCTTGGTCGTTCGATCCCCAGGACCTATATGATGACTTATGGTTGAACCCTTGACACTTTTTGTTGTGCATTCAATTTTGATGGGACCCTAAGATCAATTACCTATGTGTCTTTTCCAATAGATTAAAAGGTGGATGGGTTGTTTATTAGTAAGGACTGTCTACATTTAAGGGGGTGGTTATGATGTTTAAGAGGAAGTGGTGGTTATGATGTTTAAGAGGAAGCATATTGTTTTTGTTCATTAATTATTAATTAGGGGCTGTTGAATATTAGTGGGGATTTAATTTTTGTTTAGGGGTTGTTTAATATTAGTGGGGGATTTATTTTTTGTTTAAAAGTTTTGGAAATGAAAATGGAGGCTCTTTCTCATGGAAAATAAAGAATAAGAATGGAAAATAAATGATAAGAATAGAGGAATATAGAAGAACATTACAACATGGAGTGAAGAAGAAAAAGGAAAGTGAAGCAAGATGAGAATTTAGTCGTAGCAAAAACACAAGCACCTAAGTTAATTAAATTGGTTTTGGGATTCTTCATTGGAATTTGGACTTTTTAGCATGGTGGCTAGGCTCGATCGTTGTAGGAGAATCCTAGATCCATTGAATAGTACGACCCCCCAAATGGTAGCTGGAAGGTAATTTATGACAACCTAAAGGATGTAGACCAAAGCAATTGTGGAGGTTGTACCTCTATCCGAGGAAAAACAATAGTCGAGACTTAGACCAACAACCACTCCCATTTCAATGTTTTGAATAAGAATATTTATCCATGTGGTTATAAACAATAAATGAAGTCCATTGAGGCATTATGCATGTAAATTTATGAAATTTGCAGTTTAATGTAAATATTGGTTGCTCAAATTGGGTTCCTCCCTTTGTGTGTTTATTTATTTTAAAGTTGTGTACTTCCTTTTATTTGTTCTATGCTCTAAGTTTAGATTTGGTAGCCTTAATGGTTGTTGTTTACATGCCAACCTAGGCTACACTAGTTTGGTAGAAGAGCAGGTTTGAGAATTGCATGTGAGTTTGAAGAACCATTCCAGTGAAGCAAAGATTATTGGGTATAATTTTTGTTGGGAGAAAAATAGTTCCAATAAAGAGAATTTGTTGGGTAGAACTATAACAAGAATAATTACACAAGAAAACAATACTATGACACATATAAGGGGGAGTATGAATACCATCATGTGGCATAGGGTAACATAGAGGAGATGAAAATTAGATGACCTACATGTTGAGGGTCATGCTAGCTAGAATGGATGGCATGGAGAAATCTTGGAGAAGAGGCCTTACAATAGATATTCATGATGTGAGTGATGATGAGTGGGAAGCAGAGGCCCTGCAAGAAGAAGGCTAAGGAAATTGAATCCCTAAAAGATAGGCTTATTAGGGCATTGATAGATTGGAGAGGTAGGCCAAAGATGGAAACCCCTTATAACTAGGGAGATTAAAAATAGAAGAACTGATTGATTGGATTGGGGGCATGGATAAATTCTTTAATTTGAAGCAAATTGAATACCCCAAGAGTATAAAAATGCATGCAAAAATATGAAAGGGAAAGAAATTATGTGGTGGGCTAATTTTCAATTAGGTAGGAAAATAAAAGGGAAAGATAAAATCCAGGTTTGGAATAAGATGATTTCCAAGCTAAAGGGTAAATTTCTATTAGTGGTTTACTCTTTAAACATCTTCAAGAAGTTGTAAAACCTAAGAAAAAAGGAGATGACATTGAAGGAAGACATTGAATAATTGTATAGATTGTCCATTAGATATGGACAAAGTGATGATGAAGAAGAGGCTACTACTAGATACATTAATGACCTCTAATATGTGATTCAAGATGAGTGAATTTTGGCGAGAATTTGGTCTATTGAAAAGGCATATCAACTTTCATTAAAGGTCGAAAATAAGATATCAAGAAAACAAAAAATTATTGTGGTAAAGGAATAAGAGGCAGAGGCAAGAACATGTCTAGAAGAGGATAGATAAACAATATCAAAGGAGACTATAGAAGTAGTAGAAGTGTTGCAAAATAAGTCTAGAAGAAATAATGAAGCCCCTATAGGGCCTGACACTCCTAGAGGTCGAGGAGGAATATTTGGAGGAGTGTGCCCCAAGTGTATAACATAAGGGAATAAGGATTATGAGTCTCTCGATAATTTAAATTCCAATAGAAAGTCAAAAGGAAAAAACAATATGTTCAAGGAGTTGAGAAAATGACCAAATTGGTTATTGGAGATAACCTTGATGACATGTAGCGAAAGCATGGGGATAGTATTATGTTTCAAAGAGTGTTGTTGAAGCTACAGATGGAAAGTTGAAGAGAAAGAGATAGAATAGAAAAAGGAAATTTTTAAAACCAAATGCAAGATATGAGGCACAAATGTTGTTCACTGATTATAGATGGTGGTAGATTTGAGAACTTGGTGTCTAAATAAGTTATTGAGAAGATTATTTTGAAATGTGCCTTCGGAATTACCATGGCCATGCATTATGCAGTGTAGTGCCAATGGGAACCTACCATTTATTGTTGGGGATTCCTTAGCAGTTTGACCATAAATTTGTTCATGATGGAGTAAATAATACCTTTTTTCTAAAGAAGGGAAAAAGGAAATTTAGATTGCTACCCATGAAGGACGAAAAATGAGAAAATGGTAACAACAATGAATATAGTAATAGTAGTAAAATTATATTATGCATAGAGAAATAATTCTTGAAAGAGAAAAAGAGGGCAAGCTTTTTATTTTCCATTTTGCTAAAGAATTTATTATTTAGCAGTGAAAATAAGTGACATAATATAAGAGGTTAGTGAGATGTTAAAATTTTTTATAGAGGTTATTTCCAATGAACAACCAAAGGCACTGCCAAATGTGACAAGAATTTCCCACTAGATTGATTCTATTCCATGTTCAGTTTACCCAAAAAAGCACCACATATAACTCCAACTAAAAGTGAGAAGATCAATATGCAAGGCCAAGAGTTATTTAATTCAATATTGATAAAAGAGATCTTAAAGCCATGTGCAATACCTATTGTACTAGCATTAGAGAAGGGAGGTAAATGAAAATGCACAACAATTCAAGGGCCATTCACAAAATTACTATCAAGTATCATTGTCCATTATTTAGAATGGATGATTTAATGGTTTTTTTGTGGAGAAAAGTACTTCATGGTTTTTTGTGGAGAAAATTACTTCACGTAGATTGATCTAAAAAGTGGATATCGCCAAATTTGAATCTGTGAAGGAGATGAGTGGAAAAAAGTGATTTTTTACAAAGGAAGGACTATAAGAGTGATCAGTAATGCCATTTGGGTTGATGAATATACCCAGTACTTTTATGATGTTTTAATGAATGAAGTGTTGAAACCTTACATGGGTAAGTTTATGGTGATTTATTTAGATGACATGATATTTTTTAGTAAGACAAAAGAGGAGTAGATGAGTCATTGAGGCAATTTCTAGATCGATTGAATCAAGAGAAGTTGCTCATAAATATGCAGAAAAAATATTTTATGAAGGAATAATTGGTCTAGTTTGGATTTGTAATATCTCAAGGTGGGCTAAATATGGATCTAGAGAAAGCGAGATCCATTATAAAGTGGAAAATTTTGAGAAGTACAAGTGAGATAAGAAGATTTTGTGGCTTAGCTTGCTTCTTTCATGAGTTTATTAGGAATTTTGGTGATGTATGTGCACCATTAGTAGCATGCATGAGAAAAGGAGAGTTCCAATGGAATGGAGTGGAAAAAAAGGGCTTTGAATTGTTGAAGAAGAAGGTCTCCGAGACCCTAGTGTTGTCTTTGTCAAATTTTTAGAAAGCACTTCAAGTGGATTGTGATGCCAATGGGATAGCAATTGGAGTGGTGTTTAGCCAAGAGGGAAAGCTAGTTTCATTCTTTAGTGAAAATTTGAACAATAAAAATAAGAGGTACTTTGTGTAAAATTAGGAATTCTATGTCATAATTTAGGCATTAAGGAAGTGGAGGCATTACTTNACATAATATTTCATCTTTGTAACCTCCTATCTTAAATTCAACTTGGCACTGTTGACTTACCATGACTTGATGCCCTTTCTTCAACCACGATACCTTATATGGCCTTGGGTGTGCATTTGTCTTCATCTCCATCTTTCCCACCATATCCATGGATACTATATTCTCAGTGCTTCCACTGTCTATGATCACTTTGCAAACTCTGTCTTTCGACTTGCAAGTAGTTCTGAATAGGCTTGTTCACTAAATTAGTTCCTCTAGTTCCTTTTCTAGTTTGAGAATAACTTTTCTCATCATGATGTTTCTTCCTCCTTCTGCTGCTTCTGCTTCCACATGCTTCTCTGCTTCAACAATATGTGCTTCTCCGCCTTCTCTTTTTCTGTCAGGACATTCCCAATATTTGTGTCCTTCTTTTCCACAGGTATAGCATTTAACTACGCCTCCTCTGGCTCTTCCTCTTCCTCTACCTCTAGGAAAAGAACTTCTTCTGCCATGTTTTCCTTATTTGGAACTTCCACCCTTCTCATGGTGACTATGTTTTTTTTCATCTTCAGGCTTCGATTTCCAGAAATTTTCTTTGGTAGTTCCTTTGCCTCTTCTTGAGTTTCCACCTCTGGTTCGTTGGCTTTGCCTCCTGGCCAACTTTTCTTCAGCTTTCAAGGCTACTTGATAGGCATCCTCGACTTTACTGACAGATATCATGTTGATATCCTCTTGGATTTCATATCTCAGCCCATTGATGTATCTAGTTGTCTTCTCATCTTCATTCTCTTTATGTCCAACCCTGATGTTCAGTTGGTAAAATTCTTCAGTGTACTCCTTCACTGATAAACCTCTCTGTTTCAGATTCTGCAATCTTTTGTAAAGATTGATCTGGTAATCCTTCGGGATAAATTTTTCCTTCAACTTAGCTACCATCTTATCCCATCTTTTAATTTTCTGCTTACCATTTCTTCTGCGTTCGGCTTGTAGTTCATCCCACCATAACGTTGCATGGCCTTTCAATCTTGTCACTGAATGCTTTACCATATTGTCTTCTTCGATATCTTCGTAATTTAAGTATTTGTCCATGGCGCGTACCCAATCCAACAATTCTTCAACTTCCAAATTGTCTTCGTACATAGGTACCTCTATCCTTTCTCTAGCTCCTATTCGTGAAACAACTTGTATCAAGCGAGCTTGTGCAATGTCCTTTGCTGCATTTTCCTCGACCTCTGCCTCTTCACTTTCAGCCTCACTGATATCACCAGCATCCAGTGCTCTTTTCTGTGCGGTCTCCATGGCGTCTAATATCATTCTGAGTCGCATCATTTATTCTTCCATCTTTTCACTTGCTCTGTGTATTCTAGGCGACATGACTTCACTGCATCACCTACAAACACAAATTGAAAAATTCCTTGATACCAAAAATGGCACCAACCTTCCTCCTTTTCCTTTGTCCGTTGTCTGCAAACAAACTCAAAATATTAGCTCTAATACCACATGATGCAAACCCCCTACCTCACCCTTCAGCAGGGTCCGCGACCTACCGAAATAGCTCTTTGGTTCTGGTTGGAACCCTTTGAACAGATCCACAGGTCCCTTTGTCCCTGATGATGGCTTTCAGAAGCTCTGCGTGCACGCCACCCTTTTCGGCGCCCTTCTCCCTTCCAAGACAACAGATACCTCTGCATTAAATCATTTTCTCTCTCATGACCTCGGGCTGTCACCCAAGGCTCTAGACTATGCACCTTTCACGTTTCAGAAGTTTGAGACTCCTACATGCAATCTCTCCCTGACTCCCTGTCTTTCAAAATGCTGAAACTCGAAAAGGGCCTAACGGCTCCTCCTTTAAGCCTTCTCCACATGACCCTGTCCTATGGCCTAGGGCTACTCCTCTGAGTGCTTCGTCTTTCGCGATTCGGGGAATCGAAATGTAGTGCTCCTCCTTTCCCTTTCAAATCCCCGAAACCCTGAGACCCGATACCTCTCGGATCTATGGTCCAGATCTGTCACTTGATCAACGACCCAGATCAAATCCCGACAATCTCCTTTTCAGGATTTTGCAGAGTCTTCACCTCCCAACTCCCGCTGACCAAACTCTTGGTGACTTTCGAATCTCTGCCACGCGTCCTCCAAAATGGATGGTTTTGATCCTTTTGCGAAATCCCCTCTCGTGATTTTGGCCCGATCTTCTCCTTTGTTTCCCCGGTGCCAAAACGTTGACCAACAACCACGTATCCCCTCCGATGGACGATTGTAACTCTTAATCATGATCAATGGTCGTGATATTTTTAGGATGATCAACGATCATGATCAAATCCCAACATTCTTCCTTTCAGTGATTTGGGAGAGTCTTCACTCTCGTCTCCCGGTAAACAAATCCCATGTGGCTTCTGGATCTTCCCCATGTGTCTTATAACGATGGATGGTTCTCACGCTTTTTGCACTCTGATGAGTCTGTTCCACTTTTCATACACAAGGTTTAAACCCCGTGCATTCCTCCAGAGCTGATGGCTATCGGTCCTTTGTACTAGATCTGACGGTTTTCGGTGCTCCTCCTCCTACGATTTCCCATCTCTCAGACTTAAAAGGTTTTCTAAGTGTCAAAGACCTCAGCCTTCAATTCTTCCCTACTGAAGATCTATACTCAAAAGTGTTATCCTTCCTGACCTTCTTCCTCTTTGAATATTCGACCTCTTATGCACACCTTGCGTTCGAAGATCTCGAATAACTCAGATTCGAGGAATTTTCTTGAAATGAAAATACCTTACGCCCACCTAGCATTCTCTTAGGTTAACCCTTCGAAACTTGGCCGCTTCTAGCCTCTATGTGTTCCTTGCACTTGGATCCTCAAGTTCCCTCTGTCCTCTCTCTGAACCCTTCTCTTTGAGTCATTCTAAGACTTAGTCAACGCACAACTTTGTGTTTTTTGAATGCACACCTTGCATACACAGTTCGGAAGAAAAATGATTGGAACTGATCCACTTTCGTTACAGGTTCATGAAAGTGTCTTCTCGAACTCTCATACAGGAATGAGAATGAAACAAATACCACATACATAATGAAATATTCATTCAATCACATTTAGATGAATACAGTCCAGTTTGGGAAAACTTTTCGTCTGTTCTATTCATTCATAAAAACGAAAAATGCACATGGTGTTCCTCTACTCTATTCTACCCTGGTTCTACTACAATCCTTTCATACTCTACTCTGTATATCTCTATTACAAATTGAAAATCATAATATCTAAGGTCTGGCTTCGTGAACTCTCTCGTCCTGTTCTAAAATCTATCATTTCAAACTTAAAATTGTTACCTACTCTGTCCCATTACAATAAATACTAATTACTATTAGACAGAGTCAACACTCCATGTCTGCAATTTCTTACAGTCCTTAGAGACTTTTCAAACAAGTTACAATATTCAAATTCCTCAACAAAATATCTCAACAACCCAATTAAATTCTAAGTTAATGCCTGATTTGAATTTCAGGCATTGTTGAAATCTCTTCTAATTGCCTCCACGTGTGTGCTTTCGACCTTGAAGACGATGATCCTACATCATCCAGTCACACATTTATACAAATCTAGGTGCCAGTATGGGGACGACTTCTTATTTCTAGGTCTTCAATTAATTTATTGTTTTTATGCAAGGTTGACTTCTTATTTATGGGTCTTCAACTTCTTCCTGGGGATTTTGTAATGGTGTAGATGGGTCTTATTTTACATTCTTATGGAGAATGACTGTCTAAAGTTGCAAATCTCTAACACTCCCTCTCAATGAGGGAAGCATTATCCATACTTGGATTTCTTCTGTCATAGAAAATTTGTCTTCATGAGCCATGTTGATGTGCCATCTTTGCACATGCATTCCATCCTGGAATACGCATGTGATAACATCTCAAGTCCATCCACTCCTTGATAGAAGAAGGACTACACCTAGGCCATTCACCACTAGAAGAGCCCTATGAGTGAATGAATCGATACCCTTGGTCATATTAACACTAGCATAGCCCCACACATGACCAATATGGGATAATGTCTACACAATTCTTATATGGGCCACTCACTACTATCAAATCCCCGTGGATGAGTGAATCATTCTCCTTTGGTCATATCAACACTACTATAGCCTCGTGCATGACTAAATAAGAATAATTTATTCCCGAACCTGGAGAACATCAACATACCTGGGCCATTCACCACTACTAGATCCCTGTGAGTGAGTGTATCATTCTCCCTTGGTCATATCAGCACTAGCATAGCTGCACGCATGACCAATATGGGAGAATGTCTTCTTGATGCTATCAACATACCTGATCCATTCACCACTAGAAGGTCCTCATGAGTGAATGAATCATTCTCCCTTGGTCATATCATCACTAGCATAGCCCTGTGCACAACCAATCTGGGAGAATGTATGCCTGATGTTGAAACATCAACACTCATCACTAACCAAATCAGCATGGGTAATCATGTGTATCATCATCCTTAGCCAAGTTAGCATGGCCACTCGAGGAGGATATATGTAATCTTCTCAACTTTGGATAAGTATTGGAGCTTCACTACTCCCTTTATGTACCATGTCTCGAATGAAGTCCTGCAAGAATATTCTGAAGCCACATCGCTTCATGACTTGTGATACTGGTTGTGATATACTCTGTCTTTGTTGTATTGAGTGCTACAAAATATTTCTTCCAGATTGTCCCAAAAATCGTCATTGATTCCAATTTGAAGCATCACCCTGAGGTGCTCAACCTATTTACTAAACTCCCTGCTCAATGAAAATTTATGTATCTCTGCAGCCTCACTTCATCACTTGAGACAAACAATATCCAATTGTACCATGCTTCACTACCACCCACTGTAAATGGCTTAGCTTCAACCAAATACCGGCTCAGGGTGCTCACTACAAAGAAAATTTATGGCTTGGAATTAACCAGGTACATAAAGTATCAAATCAACTTCTTGTACGTCATGAGATCCACCAAATATGAATCTGAATCTGAATCACTCAAATTCTTCATATTTTTCATCATACGTGTAGTCATGGAATTGCATCCATCATATCGAATCTCATCATTATCCTTTGAATGAGGAAGATATCATCTGATATCATCACACCTCTAATCCCAAGAGTACATCTGACCAGGATCCTCCATCTCAAACTATGAGGACAACTCCCTCTGTCACTGGAGTAAGTCTAGTTGTCTAGTCTACCTCACTAGTTTCTCCCTCTATGACTGAGACAAAATACATACCCAGTCCTCCTGACTGGATTCCTCCACTGTCATTGTAGAAATCTCACATCTCCTTGAAGCCTCCTAAAATCATAACACCTATCTATCAGTCCTGGAATATGTCTCTCTCCCACCTAAATATGAGGGGGAACTCCTTCTGAATGAACGAATATTCCTTTGAGTCAACTGACTCTCTTTGAGATTAGACTCACTCTGATTCTGTAAATTCTTGGTTAAAACTAAGCTCATAAAGTATCCATTGATCCTGGAGTACTATGCTCCCTCTGAAACACGACTCCCTCTGAGTCTATATAATCTATGGAGCCTTCTGCTCCCTCTGCATCTTCTAAAGTCTGATCTCCAATTAACTTTCCTAGGAGGCTACTCCTCCCTACTGGATCCTAAGGGTTGACTCCCTTTGAACTTTGGATTCCTTTGAATTGGTACTAGGTGGGGCCATCTCCCTCACCACTGGTGGAGCCACTTGCACCTCCTTTTCAATCTCCATGTGGAACACTCTATATCCCACAAAAAAGTATCCTTCTTTTTGGAAGGTTCTAACTTTGTCTTATTAACCTTTGGTATATGGATTTATATTGTCATGTATATAACTCCATGTGTGGATATCTTGCTCCATGTCTCAAACTAGAGACCATCTAATATGTTTCCTCCTGCAACTGTCACTATAGCTCCCTCTAAGAGCTATCACCTATGACATGGAGTCTTATATCCTAGGGAGGGTGTGTTATTCGTCTGAATGCACTAGATCCAATTATCCCTTTGGGTAATTGCTTGGACAAGGTCCCTTGTACATCCCCTGCAAACACCCTCATTCTCTGCTCAATGATATAACTTGGAAACATATATAAGTTCATACCTATGAAACTTGTAGCACCATCCATCTTGTCTTCTAATCTCAAGGTTTGTGTAACTGGGAACTAGAAACTACAATTGGAGACTGGAAACTGCAACTATAAATGGAAACTGCAACTGCAACTGCAACTGGAAACTAAAACTGCAACTGGCAACTGCAACTGGCGACTAGAAACTACAATTGTAACTGGCAACTGCAACTGCAATTGTA
The DNA here is from genome assembly GCA_000966675.3 of Picea glauca. Lineage (NCBI taxonomy): Eukaryota > Viridiplantae > Streptophyta > Pinopsida > Pinales > Pinaceae > Picea > Picea glauca. The sequence continues at coordinate 6,666 of JZKD02S1761909.1, read as the reverse complement.
ATTGCAACTGCAACTCTATAGTGCCAATATTTCAAATAGTTATGATACCATGTTGAGGTTTTATATGATTATCATCTCTTGATAGTTATTTCCTTATGATTAATAACAAGATTCACTTTCATACAACACATATCATAGAATAAATATACACTGAAAATATCAACTATAATAATGCAACTGAACTAACAAGATCTAGAAATATCAACCATGCACAGTAGACACAAGAACACAAGAGTTTATCCCGAGAAATCCACACTTGGGATAAAACCAAACAACCTTTCTCTAGAAGAATTCAATCCAAGATATTACCATCACATTGCCATCAAAACCAAAATACCATACAGAGAATATCCTCCCCAAGGCTAGCATCACCAAGACCTAGATCCTCAATAATATGACCAAGAATAACCAAGAAAGAGCTTGTCCAAGTGTGGCGCACTCTCTAAGATAACCAGTAACCCAAAAATAGTGAAACTTCCAAAACTACAGCTACAACTACCTTATGCACATTGTAGAAGGAGTTGTCTTCCTGTAAAAATGAAATGAACCAGTCCTATATTTATACTAATCTTGGTGCCAGTCTGGGGCCTAATTCTTATTTCTAGGTCTTCAATNTTGTAACTCTTAATCATGATCAATGGTCGTGATATTTTTAGGATGATCAACGATCATGATCAAATCCCAACATTCTTCCTTTCAGTGATTTGGGAGAGTCTTCACTCTCGTCTCCCGGTAAACAAATCCCATGTGGCTTCTGGATCTTCCCCATGTGTCTTATAACGATGGATGGTTCTCACGCTTTTTGCACTCTGATGAGTCTGTTCCACTTTTCATACACAAGGTTTAAACCCCGTGCATTCCTCCAGAGCTGATGGCTATCGGTCCTTTGTACTAGATCTGACGGTTTTCGGTGCTCCTCCTCCTACGATTTCCCATCTCTCAGACTTAAAAGGTTTTCTAAGTGTCAAAGACCTCAGCCTTCAATTCTTCCCTACTGAAGATCTATACTCAAAAGTGTTATCCTTCCTGACCTTCTTCCTCTTTGAATATTCGACCTCTTATGCACACCTTGCGTTCGAAGATCTCGAATAACTCAGATTCGAGGAATTTTCTTGAAATGAAAATACCTTACGCCCACCTAGCATTCTCTTAGGTTAACCCTTCGAAACTTGGCCGCTTCTAGCCTCTATGTGTTCCTTGCACTTGGATCCTCAAGTTCCCTCTGTCCTCTCTCTGAACCCTTCTCTTTGAGTCATTCTAAGACTTAGTCAACGCACAACTTTGTGTTTTTTGAATGCACACCTTGCATACACAGTTCGGAAGAAAAATGATTGGAACTGATCCACTTTCGTTACAGGTTCATGAAAGTGTCTTCTCGAACTCTCATACAGGAATGAGAATGAAACAAATACCACATACATAATGAAATATTCATTCAATCACATTTAGATGAATACAGTCCAGTTTGGGAAAACTTTTCGTCTGTTCTATTCATTCATAAAAACGAAAAATGCACATGGTGTTCCTCTACTCTATTCTACCCTGGTTCTACTACAATCCTTTCATACTCTACTCTGTATATCTCTATTACAAATTGAAAATCAGAATATCTAAGGTCTGGCTCCGTGAACTCTCTCGTCCTATTCTAAAATCTATCATTTCAAACTTAAAATTGTTACCTACTCTGTCCCATTACAATAAATACTAATTACTATCAGACATAGTCAACACTCCATGTCTGCAATTTCTTACAGTCCTTAGAGACTTTTCAAACAAGTTACAATATTCAAATTGCTCAACAAAATATCTCAACAACCCAATTAAATTCTGAGTTAATGCCTGATTTGAATTTAAGGCATTACTGAAATCTCTTTTGATTGCCTCCACATGTGTGCTTTCGACCTTGAAGGCGATGCTCCTACATCATCCAGTCACATATTTATACAAATCTAGGTGCCAGTATGGAGACGACTTCTTATTTCTAGGTCTTCAATTAATTTATTGTTTTTATGTGGGGTCGACTTCTTATTTATGGGTCTTCAACTTCTTCCTGGGGATTTTGTAATGGTGTAGATGGGTCTTATTTTACATTCTTATGGAGAATGACTGTCTAAAGTTGCAAATCTCCAACACTCCCTCTCAATGAGGGAAGCATTATCCATACTTGGATTTCTTCTGTCATAGAAAATTTGTCTTCATGAGCCATGTTGATGTGCCATCTTTGCACATGCATTCCATCCTGGAATACGCATGTGATAACATCTCAAGTCCATCCACTCCTTGATAGAAGAAGGACTACACCTAGGCCATTCACCACTAGAAGAGCCCTATGAGTGAATGAATCGATACCCTTGGTCATATTAACACTAGCATAGCCCCACACATGACCAATATGGGATAATGTCTACACAATTCTTATATGGGCCACTCACTACTATCAAATCCCCGTGGATGAGTGAATCATTCTCCTTTGGTCATATCAACACTACTATAGCCTCGTGCATGACTAAATAAGAATAATTTATTCCCGAACCTGGAGAACATCAACATACCTGGGCCATTCACCACTACTAGATCCCTGTGAGTGAGTGTATCATTCTCCCTTGGTCATATCAGCACTAGCATAGCTGCACGCATGACCAATATGGGAGAATGTCTTCTTGATGCTATCAACATACCTGATCCATTCACCACTAGAAGGTCCTCATGAGTGAATGAATCATTCTCCCTTGGTCATATCATCACTAGCATAGCCCTGTGCACAACCAATCTGGGAGAATGTATGCCTGATGTTGAAACATCAACACTCATCACTAACCAAATCAGCATGGGTAATCATGTGTATCATCATCCTTAGCCAAGTTAGCATGGCCACTCGAGGAGGATATATGTAATCTTCTCAACTTTGGATAAGTATTGGAGCTTCACTACTCCCTTTATGTACCATGTCTCGAATGAAGTCCTGCAAGAATATTCTGAAGCCACATCGCTTCATGACTTGTGATACTGGTTGTGATATACTCTGTCTTTGTTGTATTGAGTGCTACAAAATATTTCTTCCAGATTGTCCCAAAAATCGTCATTGATTCCAATTTGAAGCATCACCCTGAGGTGCTCAACCTATTTACTAAACTCCCTGCTCAATGAAAATTTATGTATCTCTGCAGCCTCACTTCATCACTTGAGACAAACAATATCCAATTGTACCATGCTTCACTACCACCCACTGTAAATGGCTTAGCTTCAACCAAATACCGGCTCAGGGTGCTCACTACAAAGAAAATTTATGGCTTGGAATTAACCAGGTACATAAAGTATCAAATCAACTTCTTGTACGTCATGAGATCCACCAAATATGAATCTGAATCTGAATCACTCAAATTCTTCATATTTTTCATCATACGTGTAGTCATGGAATTGCATCCATCATATCGAATCTCATCATTATCCTTTGAATGAGGAAGATATCATCTGATATCATCACACCTCTAATCCCAAGAGTACATCTGACCAGGATCCTCCATCTCAAACTATGAGGACAACTCCCTCTGTCACTGGAGTAAGTCTAGTTGTCTAGTCTACCTCACTAGTTTCTCCCTCTATGACTGAGACAAAATACATACCCAGTCCTCCTGACTGGATTCCTCCACTGTCATTGTAGAAATCTCACATCTCCTTGAAGCCTCCTAAAATCATAACACCTATCTATCAGTCCTGGAATATGTCTCTCTCCCACCTAAATATGAGGGGGAACTCCTTCTGAATGAACGAATATTCCTTTGAGTCAACTGACTCTCTTTGAGATTAGACTCACTCTGATTCTGTAAATTCTTGGTTAAAACTAAGCTCATAAAGTATCCATTGATCCTGGAGTACTATGCTCCCTCTGAAACACGACTCCCTCTGAGTCTATATAATCTATGGAGCCTTCTGCTCCCTCTGCATCTTCTAAAGTCTGATCTCCAATTAACTTTCCTAGGAGGCTACTCCTCCCTACTGGATCCTAAGGGTTGACTCCCTTTGAACTTTGGATTCCTTTGAATTGGTACTAGGTGGGGCCATCTCCCTCACCACTGGTGGAGCCACTTGCACCTCCTTTTCAATCTCCATGTGGAACACTCTATATCCCACAAAAAAGTATCCTTCTTTTTGGAAGGTTCTAACTTTGTCTTATTAACCTTTGGTATATGGATTTATATTGTCATGTATATAACTCCATGTGTGGATATCTTGCTCCATGTCTCAAACTAGAGACCATCTAATATGTTTCCTCCTGCAACTGTCACTATAGCTCCCTCTAAGAGCTATCACCTATGACATGGAGTCTTATATCCTAGGGAGGGTGTGTTATTCGTCTGAATGCACTAGATCCAATTATCCCTTTGGGTAATTGCTTGGACAAGGTCCCTTGTACATCCCCTGCAAACACCCTCATTCTCTGCTCAATGATATAACTTGGAAACATATATAAGTTCATACCTATGAAACTTGTAGCACCATCCATCTTGTCTTCTAATCTCAAGGTTTGTGTAACTGGGAACTAGAAACTACAATTGGAGACTGGAAACTGCAACTATAAATGGAAACTGCAACTGCAACTGCAACTGGAAACTAAAACTGCAACTGGCAACTGCAACTGGCGACTAGAAACTACAATTGTAACTGGCAACTGCAACTGCAATTGTAATTGCAACTGCAACTCTATAGTGCCAATATTTCAAATAGTTATGATACCATGTTGAGGTTTTATATGATTATCATCTCTTGATAGTTATTTCCTTATGATTAATAACAAGATTCACTTTCATACAACACATATCATAGAATAAATATACACTGAAAATATCAACTATAATAATGCAACTGAACTAACAAGATCTAGAAATATCAACCATGCACAGTAGACACAAGAACACAAGAGTTTATCCCGAGAAATCCACACTTGGGATAAAACCAAACAACCTTTCTCTAGAAGAATTCAATCCAAGATATTACCATCACATTGCCATCAAAACCAAAATACCATACAGAGAATATCCTCCCCAAGGCTAGCATCACCAAGACCTAGATCCTCAATAATATGACCAAGAATAACCAAGAAAGAGCTTGTCCAAGTGTGGCGCACTCTCTAAGATAACCAGTAACCCAAAAATAGTGAAACTTCCAAAACTACAGCTACAACTACCTTATGCACATTGTAGAAGGAGTTGTCTTCCTGTAAAAATGAAATGAACCAGTCCTATATTTATACTAATCTTGGTGCCAGTCTGGGGCCTAATTCTTATTTCTAGGTCTTCAATACTTTATTATTTTTTTGTGGGTCGACTTCTTATTTATGGGTCTTCAACTTCTTCCTGGGGCTTCTGTAATGATGTATATGGGTCTTCTTGTGATTTCTTATGGAGAATGACTGCATGAAGTTGAAAATCTCCAACACTTCTAGGGTTTCATAATCATATTTATTTTAATGAAGGAAAGTAATTGGAAAAATATACTTGTAAGATTCAAGAAGTTATATGCAAAAACCCTATTTTACCAAATATCATCCACATATTATTATGTGCATCATTCAAGAAGTGTCTCATTATTATCTGCATTAATAGAATGCTTGACTCCATACTTCTTTTTCTTGAGATGACCTTGTCACCTAAATGTTTTCATTACCCCAGTAAAGGAGAGTCATCAAATCGGGACAGAACCTTCCAATTTCATCAGTTTAGTTACTCAAAACAGAGGAAGGTGCAACCAGAAGAAATTGTCCCCATATGAATTAATAATTATATTGCTTGAATATCCTTACTCAAACCCATTTCCTCAGCTAGGATACCATTCACTCTATGTTCATAACAATTCACAAGCCACTGTAATCATTGGACTCGGAGGTGTAGTCAAAGAAGGTAGCGTGTGACTAGTCATGAAATTTTGGTGCCATCCACAGTGGATAACAAGCCATTTTAGTGGTAGGTCCTAGTTTGGAAAATTAGGGTCTAGAACCTTCTAGAGTCGTTTTGAGGCATTAAACTATTTTTTGGGGGGTTATAATGACTAGAACTTGTGCACGCCCCCTTGACAGTGTTCTACACTTAGATACATTTCCAATGGCGTAGACCGTGCATCAATTAGAGTTTGTATGCAAAAGTTATGTTATTTTTGCCCCACAAGTTGACCTACCATGTTAACCACCATGGTACAATAGGAGGCCATGTCATCCCCCACTACTCATGCATATGGGGCTAGCCACGTATGTAATTTCAAGAATATTTTAGAAGGTTCAAAACCCTATCACAATTGAGGGTTGAGGAAGTCAAAAAACTATCCCTAGATGGCTATCAGGCTATGTTAGGTACCAGACCACTAGGAGGAGAAGGGGGTTCCATTATTTTGTATTGTATCTTGTTCCATAGATGAGAAAAAAATATGAGAGTGGTATTCTATGAGAATAATAGAGGAGGATGGATTATGTAGCATCCATACAAGCCATAGGTTGAAGGTAACTCCACAGAGAGTGCCTCTTTCTTTGTACTTGCATCATTTCTATACCAAGGAAAAGCGAGTAGAGAAACCTCACCTTCTAGCTGGGTTTTCTCCAGTATTGGGTTTCCCAGGTCATATCTTGTGTTTATTTATGGATTGGGTGTGTATTTATTTATGTTCTCTACTTTTCAC
>JZKD02S1761908.1:646140-661812 GCA_000966675.3 Picea glauca | reverse complement strand
TCTAGTGTTATTTTTAGGTCGACTTATGTCTATGTGTCATGCCAATGTTAGGAACGAACATTACACATATCCTAGGATAGACTCATCTTAACTTTGGATTTGTCAATTTCCCATAGCGATCAAATCCCTAGATGTGCAAACATTTCCTCCAGTTTTTCAATCTAAAAAAAGGTTTGTAGTTCAATGGATTTTATCCCTCTCGGTGCTTGATAGATATGGAGTAAAGATGGAACTATGATGGTTTATTTTATTATAGTTCATTTTTAAACTATTTTGTATATTCCACCAAACAGTTCATCGCAATAGATCTTACAAGTTTTTGTAATATATTATTATGTAGTGCTTTACTCGATACTAAGATTTAATATCACTATCTTAATGCATGAAAATGATGAATAAACTGAAACTAAAATGAAAGAAGATTAGAAAATAACACACCATCCACACAATGAACACAAAATGTACCTTGGGAAAACCTAATATAGGAAAAACCTAGCTAGAAGGTGAGGCCTATGGTTTTATCTTTTCTTCTTAGTTATGAAATAAAAATACAAAGAAAGGGGCTCTCACTATGTAGTTTCCATGGACACTATGACTAATATTGTTGCTATAGGATCTTCTACTTCCTTTGTTATGCTTCAATATCCCACTCCCAAATGCTTTTGTCAACTATGGAACAATAAACAATAAAATAAGAATGGAACCCCTTCCTTTCTTAGTAGCCCAATATTTAGTAGAACTTAATAGCCATATAGGGTTAGGGTTTTTGTATGCCTCAACTCTCAATTAATGTTAGGGTTTTGGACCCTCTAGAATCTTATTGAAAGTACACACATGACTAGATCCACATGTTTGAGTAATTTGAGTTGACGTGGAATCCACTCAATATCATGGTAGTCAACGGGATAGTTCAACTTGTGAGAGGTCTAAATTCTACATATAAAATTCGATTGAGATAATATTTATGCCGTTGGAAATATTTTGATGTGTAGAATAGATTTGGGAGGCTAGAAACTTTGTTTACAAAGTTTTGACCACAAAAAATGGCCATTTAAGGCCTCAAATAGGCTTTAGAAGGTTCTAGACCCCAAATCACCAAAGAAGGACCTACCTATAAATGGGCCCTACAAGCCAATCGCTCCAATTTTTCCACCCATAAAGTACCAAAATAGAAGACAAATTATATAAAGATCCATTTTAGATCATACCTCCCCATTTAGGGAGGATTTTGGTCCCAAAGATTTTATTGAAGGAGGTGAGGAAATTTTTCCTCTACCTTCTCCCTGGAGTGCCATTTAGGCTTAATTTGAAGTTGTCCTTTCAACCCAATCTTCCATAGTGATGCAGGAGCATCGCCGGCAAAGCCCATGTGGAGGGACAAATCAGTGCCATAGCATGCCTTTTTAATTATTTGGAATCTAAAAGCTGGTGTTTTCCTGTAGATCCATTTTGAACGAATGATTGAAGAAGAGTGAAACGCTCAGAAACTAAATGATCGCAAGAGATCTGAGAGTTTCACTCTCAGACTTTAATGTAATGGAGCTTGATTAGTTGTTAGCTATTACTTCGATAGGAGAGCTAGTCGGAGGGGACCCTAGAGGATCTCTTGTATATGTGGATGCATTGTATTCCCAAATGAGGCAGCTAGAGGAGTATTGTTACTGAATAGGAGGCAGTCGCAAGTTAGTTAGAAATCCTCGGAGGAGGAAATAGGACATAGAATAGTTTTTTAAGAGAGATTGAGAGAGGTGAGACTCTGTTACAGTCCAGCCTACACATATTATAATCATACATGCATCTTAATAGAAACAAAGTAGTTTTTCTTGCATATGAACTTTCTATGTGTTTATGTGTATCTGATGAATGTTATCTGTGTGTGTTTATGTATGTTGTAGATGCATGATAGGTTTCATCTACAGTAGGAATATATACTTCTTTATCTTCGTTGAGTTTGAAATATCGTTCTGGGTTCTTTAGGCAGTGCAAGGAGTACACAATAGAACATCGGAGGTTTTTTAGCCAAAGCAAGTAGTGTGCATTTGAACTATGTAGAGTCAGAAAATAACGTGCTAGGGGGGCGCAACAGAGTGATAACAACTCAAGGGAAACCTCAAGGTTGTTGAATACCTTAGAGGAGAAACTGTGTAGAGAAATCACAGAGAGATAGAGTCACTGAGAACTCTGTAGAGCTCTGCCAAGTGGGCATCGAGCAGGTGCAAGCATGCACAAAGAGAACTCTCTGTCGATTTCAAAGAGGGGAGTATTAGAGGAGGGTACTCACTGAGTTGTTGAACACTTTGTAAAAATCTGCAAGTGTGCATTGAGAAAAATTTGTCGAGAAGGCCCAAGAATCCCTTTGAGGAGAAAAGGGACTAAAACCTTAGAAATTGAGTAATCAAAGCTCAAGAGAGATAACACAAGGAGTGCACGTAGAAGTGAACTTATTCCAAGATTCAAAATATTAGGAGGAACAGTGCAATTTTGCACGCAGAGCATGTCAAGTGTGCGCCCAAGTCGAAGACAATCTTCATTGTCAAAGCTACGGAGGAAAAGCGAAGATGAGACTCTTTCAACCGGTTTCCCAAGTGAAGGTTCAAAGACCAAAACCTTTGAACACTTAGAAATTTTTCGAGTCCGGGAGAACAAAGAAGCTCAGGAGGAGGAGCGAAAGCAACCGTCAGATCGGTTGCAAGGAGAAATCTAGACTGTTAGATCAGTGTCCAGGAAAGAGAAAGGAGAGCACGAGGAGGAATAGATCCCAACTGTCAGATCTGAGCGCAGAGAATCGATAGTCATCTGATACAAGTAAAGTACGCAGGCCTTAACCCTTGTGTACATAGAAGGATTGACTTGCCAAAGTCCCGAAGTGATTAGGGATCCTTCATCGTCAAGAGGGGCAGGTGGCGCAAGATCTACAACTCCAGAGAGGAAGCACTTCAGAATTTTGTAGATGAGGAGAGAGAGGAATCATTGAAGACCCGAAATAGATCTTGGTCTTTGGTCGCCAGGGGGGTACGTGTCAACAGATCTGGGTCTTCGGGTGAAAGCACTCCGGGAGGAATGAGTGCATAGGAGTTTGAAACTTCTAAAACCCAGAGAGATGAAAAGAATCTAGATTGTCAGATCCATAGGGTACGTGTCGAATAATCGTGATCTCTAGGAGAAAGAGAAGGTGGATTTTTGAAATCGTCGAAGCCCGAATATCTGAAGCAGCTGGGAACTGTCGATTCGAAGGTGGACACGCGCTGCCAGATCTAGAACTCTGAAGGAAAACGGAGGGGGAAAACGTTGAAACCCATAAGGAAAACTCGATCGTTGATCGAGAAGGGGGTTGAAGGACCGTTGATCTGGTTGAAAGGGCCAAAGTCTCGAAGCGGAGGTAGAGCCGTTGATTGAGGAGGACACATGGCAGATGATCTTCCATTTCAAGGAAATCACTCTGGAAGAAAGGGGAGGTGTTGAACAAGAAATCCCGAAGGCAGAGAGTCGGAGTTCATCTAAGCCATCTGTTGGTTGAGCATAGGTGTCAATAGATCTTCCACTTCGAAAGATTGTTGTGCGTAGGAAGCAGGAGTTGAGAGTTGAAACTCCCAAAGGCCGAAATACAAAATCAATCACGACCATTGATCGAAAGGGACACGTGTTGACAGATCGTGGAGATCTGGGATATCGTGCTCTGGGGAGAAGGAAGAAAAAGAGAACAGATCTTAGTCATTGATCAGGAAACACCGCTGAGGATAGAAGATTGACGGTCAATCTGGATTGCAGGGCCAGAACATGCTCGAACTTTAAAATTCTTAGAGCGGGCCGCAATTGAAACCACGGTAACGCCAAAGGGATATGTGGCGCTTTGTAGCAAATTGTGGGGAGAAAAGAGGGTTGGTCTCAAACCACCCTTAGTTGCGCCCAATCACATACTTACGTGAGGTCATAGCCTAGGGCCATATGAAGGAAGGGGCTAATGAAAAAGGAGCTAGTGCATGAAACTCGTCATTTCATAAGCATGCAGGAAAGAGTTTGCGGGCTTGACAGAGCCTACACAAGATAAGGAAAGGAGACCTGTGTAAACAGAGTTGGAGTTTAGCAAAGGCCCGAAGATTCGATACGACTCCTTGATTTGAACGATCGTATACCGGGAGGTCACGCAGCCCCGAGGAGAGAAGGGGGGTCTGCATCAAGTGGTATCAGAGCTAATTTTCGTCTGTAGATTTCAGGCGAAGGAGATGAAGGATATAGTCTGACTACATCAAGTAATATCAAGAGATTGAATTTTTCTGTAGACAACAGGAAAAGGGAGAAGAAATAGTATTGATGCTCTGTGGATGATGGTTGCACGTACGTAGCAAAAATTGGACAACGAGGTAGGCTGCAGGGAAAAATTGGAAATGCTCTATGTAATAGAATAATTCACAGACTTTCCAGGAGGTCAAGCAGAGGGTGAAAATGGCTACTGGAGGCCATAGGTGTGGTCAAGATAAATACCACCAACAGATGAATAAAGAACAAGTAGACAAGGAGTTCAGGGAGATAAGAGAAAAGATGAAAAAGCTAGCATTGAAGATGCAGCAGGAGACATAGGTACACTAGACATATGAATGGCCTTTGAAGAGGAAAGAGAAGTGTCATGTCCAAAAGTTGTTAGCCAGAAGGCAACAACAAGTAATGAGGAAGTGGTTGAGGCATGCTAAAAACCTCAGTGGCATAGAGGAGAAAGTGATTCACATCTATGAACCAGAGATTGGGAGGAACCTCAGTGATGAGGAGGAGGTGAGATCAGTTAAAGGTCTCATAAACTGCCAGGAGGGCAGAGATGAATTTTCATATTGCCAGGGGGCAATGAGATGAGATCAGTTGAAGATCTCATAGACTACCAGGAGGGCAGAAGAGAAATCCCAGATTGCCAAGTGGGAAAGGAAGTAGAGAGGAAACTATATGAAGGTCTCATGGACTCAGTTGAGAGTTCATATCAGCAAGGAGAGTTGGTGGAGGAGGATCATAAATGCATTTTGATCATTGGGGGAATTCAAATATTCCTGCCAAATAGTCCAGCAGAGGCTAGTACAAATGTTTCACATGAGGAGGTGGTGCAACAAGAATCCAAGAAAGAGGCCATGGGGCCAAATGCTTTTAAAGCTAATTGTGTCTGTGATGTAGGTGCAGCAGAGGAAGGATAACCAACTATCATTTTCATGATCAAGGAGCAGATATCAGAATCTGCCCAAGGAGAAAAGGAAGAGGAGAATTCAGATGAATTTCTCCCTCAATGGAAGCAAGAGTTGAAGATGTTGGAGGATTGGTTGAACAATCCATAACCACAAAAGGACTACCAGGATATAGTCATGCAAAGGGAGACAGTCATGCAAATTGCATAAGAAGAGAATTCAACCGAATTGCTCAAAAATTTCAGCCCGGGAGCTGAACAGGAGATGACTACAGCACTGGAGCCCGCAACAGAAATGAAAGCAGACATCATAGGTTTTTTTGAGTTGTATGAGGAACAAAAATATCTGGAGATAAGGGTGATAGTGCAAAACATGCACACCCAAAAGGCTAAGTTGGAAACAAGTGGAGGAGCATACCATCCTAGAGAGAAGCTGGAGGAAGTTGGAGTTGAACCAACACAAGAGGAGATGATAGAAGTCAATCTATCAAAGGAGGAAGCTAAGAAACAACTCAGTGGTGAGACTGCAGAACTGAAATCTGCAGCAGAATGGCCAGCTAGTGCCACAAGAAATGAAGATAACATGAAGGAGAAAGAGAAAGAGATTGATCATATTGGTAAGGAGGAAAGAGCACACATTTCAATGTGCCCAAGAGATGGAGAAATAAGAGAATTCAGTGGAATTTCTCAAAAATTCCAGCCAAGGAGATGAACATAAGGAAACTGTAGAATTGGGATCTACAACAGAAGGAGACGAGCATTCAAATGAATGGCTCAAAAATTTCAGCCAGGAAGCTGAGCAAGAGATAACTGTAGAATGCGAACCTACAACAGAGGAAGAAGCAACAGATAGCATGGACCTTGCTGATCTCTGTGAAAAGATGGAGGCCCTGGATGGAAGGGTAAAGATACAAAGGCATCTTATCCAACAATTTAAGTTTGAAATTGATGGAGAGAAGATGCAACGGAGTGGATTGCATGAGGAGAGCTAGCCAGTGGACAAGCTGGACAAAGAAATAGATGGTATTAAGAGATTGATGTTGGAAGCAGCACAAGAAGTAGTCAGCAGAGAAGGATGGAACAGAAGAGGACCTGCAGGAGCAGCAGGGTAACAGAGACAACAAGGAAGATAAGCGAGTGGACAGCTCCAATTTCAGGTATGGGACCCTGGAGGATCTCAACAACATAGCAGAGGGAGCCTTGAGCAAGAGCTCGTGATTTTTCCAGCAGTGGAGTATGATGCAGGAGCATTGTCAGCAAATCCCACGTGGAGGGAAAAATCAGTACCATAGCGCACCCTTTTAATTATTTGGAATCTAAAAGATAGCGTTTTCCTATAGATCTGTTTTGAACAGATGATTGAAGAAGAGAAAAATGCTCAGAAAATGAATGATCACAAGAGATATGAGAGTTTCAATCTCATACTTTAATGTAAAGGAGCTTGAGTAGTTGTTAGCTATTACTTCGATAGGAGAGCTAGTCGGAGTCAACCCTAGATGACCTCTTGTATATGTAGATGCATTGTATGCCCAAATGAGGCGGCTGGAGGAGTATTGTTACTGAATAGGAGGCAATCACAAGTTAGTTAAAAATCCTCAAAGGAGGAAATAGGAGATAGAATAGTTCTTTGAGAGAGCTTGAGAGAGATGAGACTTTGTTACAGTCCAACCTGCACATATTGTAATCAGACATTCATCTTAATAGAAAGAAAGCAGTTTTTCCAGCATATGAACTTTCTGTGTGTTTATGTGTATCTGATGAATGTTATCTGTGTGTGTTTATGTATGTTGTAAATGCATGATAGGTTCCATCTACAGTAGGAATATATACTTCTTTATCTTTGTTGAGTTCAAAATATCGTTATGGGTTCTTTAGGCAGTGAAAGGAGTGCACAATAGAACATCAGAGATTTTGTAGCCAGAGCAAGGAGTGCGCATATGAACTCTGTAGAGTCAGAAAATAATGTTCCAGGGGGGCACACCAGAGTGATAACAACTTAGGGGAAACCTCAAGGTTATTAAATACCTTAGAGGATAAACTGTGCAGAGAAATCTTAGAGAGACAGAGTCACTGAGAACTCTGTAGAGATATGCCAAGTGAGAATCGAGCAGGTGCAAGCGTTCACAAAGAGAACTCTTTGTCAAGTTCAAAGAGAAGAGTATCAGAGCAGGGTACTCACAGAGTTCTTGAACACTCTGTAAAAATATGCAAGTGTGCATTGAGAAAAATTTGTCGAGAAGGCCCAAGAATCCCTTTGAGGAGAAAAGGGACTGAAACCTTAGAACTTGAGTAATCAAAGCTCAAGAGAGATAACGCAAGGAGTGCACACAGAAGTGAACTTATTACAAGATTCAAAAGCTCAGGAGTAACAATGCAAGTTTGCACGCAGAGCGCAAGTGTGCGCCCGAGTCAAAGACAATCTTCATTGTCAAAGATCAGGAGGAAAAGCGAAGACAAGACTCTTTAAATCGGTTTCGCAGGTGAAGCTTCAAAGACCAAAACCTTTGAACAATTAGAAATTTTCCAAGTCCAGGAGAAAAAAGAAGCTCAGGAGGAGGAGCGACAACAACCAGCATATTGGCTGCAAGGAGAAATCTGGATTGTTAGATCAATGTCCAGGAAAGAGAAAGGAGAGCGCGAGGAGGAATAGATCCCAACCGTTGGATCTGAGCGTCGAGGATCGACATTCATCCGATCCAGGTAAAGTACACGGTCCTTAACCCTTGCGTGCATAGAAGGATTGACTTGCCAAAGTCCTGAAGTAATTAGGGACTGTTCATCATCAAGAGGGACAGGTGTCGCAAGATCTACAACTCCAGAGGGGAAGCACTTCGGAAGTTTGTAGACGAGGAGAGAGTGGAATCGTCGAAGACCTGAAATAGATCTTGTTCGTTGGTCACCAGGGGGTACGTGTCAACAGATCTGGGTCTTCGGGTGAAAGCACTCTGAGAGGAACGAGTGCGTAGGAGTTTGAAACTCCCAAAGCCCGAAGAGCTGAAGAGAATATGGACCGTCAGATCTAGAGGGTACGAGTCGAAAAATCGTGAGCTCCAGAAGAAAGCAAAGGTGGAGTTTTGAAATCGTCGAAGCCCAAATAGCCGAAGCAGTTGGGAATCTGTTGGGCCCGAGATATGATGATTTTTATGACGGTTATTATACACTTTTGTCACATGTACATATGTGTTTTTAACGTTTGGAAGGATCTTTTTGAAGAATTTCATGACAAAACGATATGATCGACATAAGGTACGTATAATTCATGTTTAATGATTCTATTGAGTATAATTCATCATGTTTTTATGTTTCCAAGAGCTAATTCACGTTTTTTTGGTGTTATAGGGAAAAACGCACTACATTTCTAGTTATGGCACTTGACCCAGCACTCATTCCAGCACTCGTTCCGGTACCCGATCCGGCACTCATTCCAGCACTCTGTATTGCACAAAAGCACAGGGTGACTTGGCGGTTAAGGTATTGGCGGCCAGTGATGGGAAAATCGAGCACATGGGTTTTCTTCATGATCGCCCCCTCCAGCTACTAAGCTCCAGACAACTCAGTTTCAGTTGTCTAAAGAGGGCGATTATTGACTTGCTCTGTTTCGGCAGTTAGGGCATCATTTATTGTAATTTGTCGAAATTAGAAGTGGTTAGACCCTCCTGTGGTCGACCACTTGGTCTGTAAGCTTATAAATACTACTAGGATGATCATAAGATTGTTAACCAAGGAGAAGAACCAGTGTATTAGAGACAAATTCGTTTTTTCTCTATTTTGATATTATGCATTGCCAGAATTGTGCCAGAACTGCATTTTCAAGCTTTAATGGTGGACTCGCCTTGTTAAACTCGTGGTGTGCTTCTAAAGAGTGACCACGACTTGCTAGGGGGCCCACCAGCAGTCTGGTAACTCTTCTTTAGTTTATTTATGCATTTTTGTAGTTTAGTTGTCTCTCTTTATTTCTTGTACATGCATTTTTCTTTTGTTATTTAACTTATTGTTGTAGTTTAAATTAATTTAACTCTCTTTTGCAGGTTAGTATGAAGGCTTGTGCTAACATGAATTGATTTTGTAGTTAGGAACGGATCTGTAGATCCCTAGACTAACGCCATGTGTAGTTAGATATTAGATTACGTTTTCATTTATAATTGTAGAATCAAGTTTAAAACAGAGTTTTAATTAGAATAGAACAGAGTTTTTTATTGGGGTTTCTTTGACAAGGGTTTGATGAATGGATAGAATTGATTTCAGTTTTTAATCATAGCTTGCTTATTTCATTTTTATGTAGAATTGGCTTAGCTAGTTGTTGGTTAATGTAATTGTTAGTTTACTTTTAACATCTGTTTTTAAGCATTTCTTTCTTGCAGTTTGAATTGTTAGAATAGATGTAGTATAGTTTCATTTATGTAATTTCCTTTCCTAGGATTAAAATGCAATTGAATTTCTTAGTTAATGGTTGAATCTAGTTTTGCTTATGTAGTATAGAAGTATAAATGATGTTCTCGTTATATTATTGATGGTTCATATATGAATATGCAGGGTATTTAACATTGTTTTGTCATGGCTAAACTCTCATTGGATTGTTAATCCATACCTTTCACTTTGCCATTGAGATTAGTGTTGAACTCATACCACTGGAATTATCCTTTGTTGTAAAGTGCCATTGAGATATCATCTGACACCGAAGACATTCACACAACCACCAACATTATATTTGAATTGTCATAGGTTAAAAGATAGTTTTCCTGCTTTCATAGATATAGTTTCTTACTTTCATAGGTTAGAATAAAGTTTTATTGTTGTTGTAGGATAGATAGACTTTGCTTTGATAGATTAGATAATAGTTTGCTCAAGAATTAGTTGTTAGTCTTTCTTGCTCTCAATAGACTAGATTTCCTTTCATGCATTGCATTGAGCATTTAAATTTCCTTTCATGCAAGAGAAATAGTTTTGCATTAGGCATTTAGTCCACTTGCCTCTTAGGCTAGATAGTTGTTCAATGAGAATTTTTGCTTACAGTAGTTAGTTTCCTTTGCTTACTTGTCTTTTGCTTTCGTAGGTTAGTTAGGTGTCTTTGCTTGCTTGTCTATTTGCTTTAATAGGTTAGATAGGTGCTTTTGCTTACTTGCTTATTTATTTTCTTTCATAGGGTAGTTGCTCATTGAATGCAGGTTGGCAAGTTAAAGAAGTTTTCTTTTGTCATTTGCTTAGATAGTTGCTTATTGCTTATTGTTGAACTAGTTTTATTTACATAGGGTTTTACTTGTTTTCTTAGGAACTATCCATCAATCCTTGGTCAAAAGGTACTTAAGTCACCTAGTTTCAATTTTCTTAGTAGGGTTTGCTCATTAGATAGATTTGCTTGAGTAGATTAGCCTTAGATAGCTACCTTCCTTAGTTATACTATACTCCTACCAGCCTTCTACCTTTGGCATATATTTTGCTACAACTCTAAGTTTACTTACCCCGGCTTGACAATTTAATTGAGGGTTTTTACTGTGTTTTTTGTGCATATATAACACCCATCAGAATCGTCGATTCGAAGGTGGACACGCACTGCCAGATTTAGAACTCCGGAGGAAAGCGAAGGGGGAAAACGTCGAAACCCCGAAGGAGTTCTCGATCGTTGATCGAGAAGGGAGCTGAAGGACCATTGATCTGGTTGAAAGGGCCAAAGTCCCGAAGCGGAGGCTGAGCCGTTGATTGAGGAGGACACATTGCAGATGATATGCCATTTCGGGGAAATCACTCCGGAAGAAAGGGGATGTGTTGAACAAGAACTCCCGAAGGTGGAGATCTAGAGTTCATCTGAGTTGTCCGTTGGCTGAGGACAGGTTTCAGTAGATCTTCCACTTCGAAAGATTTTTGTGGGGAGGAAGCAGGAGTTGAGAGTTGAAACTCCCGAAGGCTGAAAGACGAAATCCATCACGACCGTTGATCGAAAGGGACACGTGTTGACAGATCGTGGAGATCTGGGATAGCATGCTCCAGGGAGAAGGAAGAAAAAGAGAAGAGATCTCAATCGTTGATCATGAAACACTGTCGAGGACAGAAGATCGACAGTCGAGCTATATTGTGAGGCCAGAACATGCTTGTACTTTAAAATTCTTAGAGCGAGCCGCAATTGAAACCACGGTATCACCAAAGGGATACGTGGTGCTTTGTGGAAAATTATGGGGAGAAAATTGGGTTGGTCTCAAACCACTCTTGGCCATGCCTGCAATCACATACTTATATGAGGTCATATCCCAGGGCCATATGAAGGAAGGGGCTAATGAAAAAGGAGATAGCGCCTGAAACTCGGCATTTCAGAAATGCGCGGGAAAGATTCTACGGGATTGATAGAGCCCGCACAAGAGAAGGAAAGGAGACCTGTGTAAACATGGTTGGGGTCTAGAAAAAGCTCGAAGAGTCAATATGACTCCTTGATTTGAACAATCCTAGACCGAGAGGTCACGCAATCCCGAGGAGAGAAGGGGGGTCTTCATCACATAGCTCATGTTCCCCCCCTCTAGTTGTTATGGACTTCTTCTACAAAACAATATCTTCTACTAACTATGTTTAATCCTCTAATGATAATTCATGTATCATAGGTAAGACCTTCTCATTAGTTTCTTGGTCCAATGTGGAAGGATAATAAAGTTTCATATTCTCCACATTTACCCTTAAGTAAATGCACATATATGGGGGTAGACCGAGTCTACAGGAATTATCACCCACCTTCTCCAACAATTAAAAATTATCATACCCCAGAGCCTTGCTCTTCTTACCAATACCTTGTAGCCTTTCTTTGTTTAGATACAACCAAAATCCATCTCCCACCTTAATTTTTTCTCAATTTTATGCTAATCATGTTGGTCCTTGTACTTTTCTTGTGACTTCTTCAATTTCTCCTATCCTTGCAAATGGATTTTCCTAATCTTATCAACAATATTTGTATCCTTCAATGCTTCTCCCATGGTATCTTCCTCCACTCCTCCTTGGTGTCCATATACAATATCTAAAGGAAAAGGTCACAAATACCCAAAGAAAGTTTCAAAAGGGGGCTTACTAGTAGAAGTATGAACTGTTGTGTTATAAGAGTGATCAGTATAAATCAAAATTTCATCCCAAGTCTTTGGATGCTTCTAATTGAAACCCCTCAAAATTTGAACCATTGTCTCATTCACTACTTTCATTTTCCCATTTGTCTATGGATGGAAAGTTGTAGATCTCTTCAACTTGGTGTCCACCTTCTCGCAAAGTGTAGACCAAAATACACTAAGAAATATTGTATCTCTATCTGAGATGATGCTCCTTTGTATCCCAAAGTGCACCCAAACATTTTGAAAGAACATGCTTGTTTCAGCTTGTGCCTTGATGGTATTTTTACAAGGCACACAAATGCACATCATGCTAAACTTGTCAACCCAAACATATAATCATGTTCCTTCCTTGCTTTTGGAAAACCACCACGAAATCCATGTAGATGCTCTCCCAAGGTCTAGTAGGTACATGGAGGAGATGATGATTGGGTGCAAGCTAATGATGGTCTCTCATGACGCATTAGTGACAATGAAAACATGAAAAAAAAACATTTTTTTAACTTGCAAGGATGATTTGAGGTACGTTCACAATGAATTTGAATATCATGTAAAAAGATGAAATGTAGGAAATTGAATTAAATTTCCAAATATATTATTTTTATTTATCTAGTTTGTGTATGGTTATGTGAAATTTGAGTTTTTATAATAGTTGTATGCTATTTTTCATGAAAAATATAATACATGTCTCCGTTAGTGCTGGTGTTTAGTGTTGGTGGCTATCACGCACCTAAAACGAAGATCTTATGAAAAAGTTATGACCCTAAGAAGTTAATGTACTAACTTACCCAAACGGGGCCCACATGACTTTTGACGTTTCGTATCCTAGGGTTAGGTTTTTGGATGTCTTGGGTTTTGGAATTCATATTTATCATAAAAAGGCCTTCATAGCCTCATTGTAATGATCTTCTAGCGAATGAGTGTAGCTGTCACATCTCTTCTCAGAGATAAAGTTGCCACCTTTCTAGTGAGTCTTGCACTCTATATTTTTACAGTCTCTTTACAATTCTTTCATTAATAGAAATCAAGTATTGTTGTATTTCTTTGTTTTTGGAAATTTTCATGAGTATTTCATTGTAATTTCTCTGCTTTCATTTCATTTGAAAATAAATATAGATCATAAGAACCTCAAGACTTGAGAGCATGCACACTAAACCTCAACGCTTCAGAGTGTGCATGCTAAATCTTGAGCTAGATTTTGGTTCTATATAGCCCCGTTGCGACTCAAGGGGCCTTGGTGAAGAAAAGTACCCTTCGACATTGGCAAAAAGATATATGGAGAGTCTACTCAGCATTCAGAAAACATCAACAAAGTTTCCACAATGATGACGATGACTTGACAAGGTTTCAAAAACATTTGCGCAACATCCAACGATCCTAAAGAAAAGGTTGCATCCAACAAAATTAATCCATCTGGTAATGATATCTCTATAATTATCTATAGTTATTTTATGGCATTAGTTTAATTTTGTAAAATAAAAATTGATCTAAGGAAGTTCGTGGTTATGTTACTCTTCGTAATTTATTTTTGCATAATCATGTGTAATGAAATTCTAAATTTATGGAATACTATACAATATGTTTATAAACATTATTGCGTCGATTAGAACTGGTGTAATGGTTCATTGTGAAAATCTGATATCTTGTACATTTTGTATAGTTTTATTTTTATTTTTATTTTTATGGATGATTAATTCTAAGCTTGATAGTAGAATATTATAACGAGAGAAATTAACAACGAAGATGCTTATAATTGTTTTTTAATATTTTAATATAATAGTTGTATGTAGTTCAAAACTAATAGTTAAAGCAATTATAATAATTGTATGTAATCCAAAACTAATAGTTAAAGTAATTATAAACACTTAAAACTTGTAATAATTAATTATTTGTTTATAATTTTTAATTAATATTTATTTACATATAAATGTGTTATTTTTAAAGTTCATGTGTACTTTTGAGTTTCCATTTAAAAATATGTATTATCCATTAGCAATATAAATGCAATATATTGTTGGATTTGAGATCAACCTTATATAAATTTCTCATTTAAAATATTTAAAATCAAAATTTTAATAAAATAATAATTTTAAAATGTTAATTTAAATGAATATTGTAATTATTTTCAAAATTGTCTAATCCATCTATGCAAGCCAAATTTGAGTTGTCAAATTTGTAGCCCGGTGAAATCCTTGAGAAATGACCAAAATGTTAATTATAAAGCTTTTTTTTGGTAAGAAGTCACTGGTCCACAAGTCTAAATGTTGTTAGGATGTGATGTTAATTAGTTCGAGATATTTTAATATCTAATAAAATTTCATGGAACTTGGTAAAAATATTTAAAATACACAGGTAGTAGAATTTGGTAAAAATATTTAAAAATTTAATTGATAGATTTGAAGGCTTTGGTCTCTGCCATACTATTATTTTTACTTATTTTTCTGATTTGAACATTCATGAATAACTAAGTTTTCAAAATAATGGTTTTAATGCTAACTTAGTGATTTGTAAATCTTAATATCTGAAGAAATTTACAGACCACTATGGCTAATCGACCAACTTTTTCTAGTTATTTTGTAAAAATAATTAGAGGTTAAACTGGTAAAAATGATGGAAATGAAGTAAAAATTGATTTGGTTAATGAAATTGCATATAAGATGAATAGATTGCATAACAAAAGTGAGAAGTGAAAGTTTTTTTTTTTCAATATAAATTTTTTAGAGAGCTAAATTTATCTATACAATTGAAATCAAAGGGAAGTGATGAGTTATTTTTTCAATGTAAAATTTTGAGAGAGCTAAATTTATCTATACAATTGAAACTTACAATTTTAAAGAATAGATAATACGAATTATATTAAATGACAAGACTAAAGTAATAAGTACTATCAAATCAATGAAGTACTAAGGTATAAATTAATGGAAGATAAATAGATTAAAAAATGATATATTTTACATCAAGAAGGAATTAAAATAATAATATCTCTCACATCAAGAATGGTCACATTAAATGACAAATTAAAATGATAACTAAATAGCATTTTTGAGGATTTTTTGAATTTTTAATTTTTTAATTAAATATTTAAATCTCACAATACCTATTAAAGCCACATAAAAATAGTCACATCACTCTCTTCAACCAATACAAAATTAAGAATTTAAATTTTCATAAAACAAAAAATATTTTTTATTTAAAATAAAATAAAAATAATATTTTTTTTTTTATAAACTTTATAAAGATGTATGTCATTACAAGCAACTAATTAAAAATTAAAAAAAATTAACTCCTAAACAATTACAATATACACTACCATAAACCAATATAATAAAAACATGGTGAATTTTATTGATTTAACTACATCGCCTCCACATGATCAATTCATAAGGAAAACCCAAGCAAACAATACATCTTAATCTTTGACTTAAACAAACAGTA
>JZKD02S1761908.1:630720-646090 GCA_000966675.3 Picea glauca | reverse complement strand
ACATTAAATTGGTGTGAGATTTTTTTGTTTGTAAAATTAAAGATGGATTTTTTCGGCTCAACGATTTAATTAATAAAATTTATAAAAGTATACATATATCTACTCTATTCAAATTATAAAAATATTATAATTTGAGATATTTTATTGTTGTGGAAATTCTTAAAATAATATTAACAATAAAATTCATCTAAGATGGAAATTAAATTAACGGGTGTGGAATTACCTAGTAATGGATATTGAAAATGGCATACTTTTTTTTTAATAAGTGAGGTGAATGTTAGAAAGTGATATTACTAGCACAGTCGCAAAGTGGTCAGATAATTGAAACTCACATAGAGCTAAGGAAATCTAAAAATTAATTTCAAATGTGGTAATTCCAAAGGTTAATCAGTTAAACTTGGCAATCATATGGTGGTACAGTTAGGTAAATGTTATGAAGAGTAAATCACATTTATTGATTTGGGAGGACGACTAAGAATATGCCAGCATCTTCAATTGTTAGCCATCAGATTAAAATTTTAGATTAAAAGGTGATTAATTGTGCCCATCTCCAATAAGTATACGCCTTTCGGCGTAATTAGTAATTAGAAATTTGTTAAATTCATTAAATGTTAATTTTAAATGGTTAATAAATTAATATTGAAATAATGTTATCATTGAAAAGTTGTTAGGTATGGTAAATATTTATGGGATACTCTTGTATTTTCTATCAAGATAGATATCCATAATGTTAATAAATTGACATGGATTAAATTATAGAGTTATATGTGAAATTGACTACTCTATACATTATAAAGTTAAGTAATCCTTTGTATTAAGGAGCGATGTCATAAGACACGTTATATGGTTAAATGACATCAATCATCATTGCAATTTAATAATAATGGAAGAAATATAGTATACGTTGTATTAATTAATGTCTTAATTTGAATTATTAGTAACTTAATTAGTTATGGAAGTTATGTTTGCATACAATATATAAAAGAATTAAGAATAAATTAAAATTTAAATCATGGATGTTTTATAAAAGACATGGATGTTAAAAAAAAAACCAAAAAAACAAAGATAAATGTTATTAATATGTAAAGTGGGCAAGCCTTTGTGTAAGGTTGACGAATCTTCTTAGTTAATCACGTAAAGGTTTGCGTAAAAACCTTGAGACTGCCAATCTTGAGACCTTGAATGGTGAAAATAGGAGGAATCCATGATTAGGAGTGTTGCTTATGTGTATTTTGTTAGAATATTGAGACATATGAATAAACATACAACAATATTAAACACAAGAATCTTACTAGTCTATCATCCTATTCATATAACAACAACATTTGCTTACCTCTAAAGGATAATATTATATTATTATTTCCAAAAGGCTAAGGCTGGCATAATCTTTGTTGTCCTAAGTTCCTGGAGAAAGGGAACGAGTGTTAAGTGGAGCTCATGCAGCTTCGGGAAGACATGTGTCAACATGGGCGCATGCAGTTTATAGCTGGGAAAACCAGCTCGTTGGGGGTTCTCTCTTACCATTCTCACGATCGTCGCCATTCTCGCAAGTTTTTCATCTTACCTGATTCACCACTGATTCACGAAGGCAGCCATTGCCTTCCTCGTCGACCCCTACATCACTCGTGCATCCCTGGAACTATGGGCATTTTGAGATACCCCGTACTTTTCTTGTGAAGCACAACACCCCTGTACCTTTCCTAAGTCGTATTGTGCCTTAACGGTTTGTTGTTTCTTCCCATGCAGTTCCTTTCCTTAGGAGCTAGACTGAAGAAGCAAGTTTTCAGGCCTGTGGATTTGAAGAGGTGGGTTGTCAGGCATGTGGATTTGAAGAGGTGGGTTGTCAGGCCTGTGGACTGAAGAAGCAGGTTTTTAGGCCTATGGATTTGAGGAGGTGGGTTGTCAGGCCTGTGGACTGAAGAAGAAGGTTTTCAGGCCTGTGGATTTGAAGAGGTGGGTTTTCAGGCCCGTGGACTGAAGAAGCAGGTTGTTGGGCCTGTAAGAAATTCTCTCCAAGTGAGAGAGGTTGTCGGGGAAGCGATTTTCCCAGAGGAAGCCCAACGACAGCTATAGTGCTCTGAGAATTCCTGTGCGACCTATTATTGAAGCCCTAGAAGGGAAGTGGAGCAGTTAAGGGACTATTAAGCAGAGAAGGGGCACACTTCCTGGGGTTGGACAAGGGTGTGGGGAATGAAAGGTTGTAGGTTGTTAGTGTGAGTTGGCTCCTGGGATGAAATCCTTCCTGTTGATCTCTACGACTTTCTTGTTGTTCTTGCCAAGCCTAGGAATCCCTTGTTCGGTGGATTTTAGTCATAGCTCGGGGGTGACCCACTGTTGAGCGTGATGAGCAGCATGGTCTAAGGCTGGAAGGTTCGTGGGAGGTATGCACGCAGTTGGTGGTCATATATTAAAAGATAAGTACCAAATATTTGTTCTCTGTATGATGTGTATCTTGAAATCAAGTTACAATGTTGTTAAAATTGTCTCTGTATGATGCCTATATGTTTTAATGTTATTTACGCATGAATAGTAGTATGACCATAATGCTATATCCATTTAATTGCATTAGATAGATATGTATATAAATAAATATGGTATCAAAGCATGAAAGTTATTCGGTGGCATGGCCTGGCCTGTTGGTTTAAGGCCGGGGTGTCACAAAATGGTATTAGAGCAAGGAGAGACGTCTCGGGGGTGACATTGCTTGGCTTGTTGGTGGTTGGGGACATTAAAAAATGGTATCAGAGCCATGGTTTCAACACTGAACCTGGATGGGCCATGTTAGTGGAAGTTGAAGCAAAAGTTTCGGAAAATAATTGTGGTCGAAATGGAAAAAATTCAAGTTCAAAGCCCATGGTTTCAACACTGAACTTGGATGGGCCACGAATGAGGAATTCAGAGTAAAAATTCCAGAGAATTTTGATATGCAGAGTGCCATAAGGGCGTTGAGAGAACAATTGGACTATGTTCAGAATCACAGGAGGTGTAATGGTTTAAGAAATGGCCACAGAGAAGGAAACCACAACCTTCATGGTGATTATGCCATAGGATCTGTTCGGGGGAAGGAGGGTCCTTCACAACCGTCAGATCTGGAGAAAAGTGCATGAAGGTTAACCTCCTAGTCATTTGGACTTCGCGACTTCGGTGAAAGTTATGGGTTATAAGAGCAAAAAGATCTGAAGCCTGAAGTTCCGAAGTCCCGAAGAGAATTTACATCGTAGAGCTGGGGGGGTGTTCACCGTTAGATTTGATCAAGGATGGATCAACTTGATTTGGGAGTTTGAAGTTTATGAGAATTGGAGTGTGATGATGCGCAAACCGTCGAAGCCCGAAGTCCCAAAGAAAAAGAGAAGAAGTGGAGTGGCAGGATGACGCCGCTAGTGGTGATGTTGGCCTTTCCTAGACATACCACGTACCACCACCTTAATTGTTGACAGTTATACTATGTGGACCCCGAAAAGTAAAGTAGTTCGGAGTTCAAAAGATTTGAGGAAGGCAAGTGTAAAATTTTCTGAATCCCGATGGCTCGAAAGCCCGAAGTTCCAAAGTGACGTGACCTACTGACATCACTTGAAATGACTGGACACATGGGATGTGTGCCATGTGTCAATGATTTAAGCACCTTGGGATGATTGAAATGCCAGTTACAACATGACACGTGTCACCTGTTTGATTGGGCCACGTGTCCGCTTCTAAATTTCTCCATGTAGCCCTCCTCTCGAGCATGGATGGTGGGGCCTATGATGGTCACAGTGGAGACGTGGCAATAGATCATGAGGTCTAGAGACTTGACACTCCAGAAGAAATGGTTCATGATGGAATGGAAGGAAGAAATTTATGAAGTTTCATAGCGTCGAAGTAACGTATCGTAATGACGTCACCGGGGGTGACGTGGAAGTATTTGGAGATTTGCGATTCAGGAGTTTTGGGATGTCCAAAGGTGAAATCCTCTGAAGTCCCAGAGCCTCGAAGATCCGAAGGCCCAGAGCCCCAAATCTTGGAGTTCCATAGCAAGTATCAGTCATTGGATGCTGGGAAGTTGTGGACCGTAGATCCCTCATTCTTCACACGCTTGTCAGTTCGTTGTTCTGTGATGTTTGGGATGCACGGAAAAAGGGAAAACTCTGAAGCTCTGGGGCCCGAAGTTTTAAGGATCTGGATAAGTGCCCAAATAATTAGCACTGGGTCATAGCCATGGTCACATGTCAACCAAGGGATGAAGAAGAGGAACTAGCGCCCGTAAATTATTGAAGAACGGAGCTGGGCTTAGAGATAGAAGCTTGAGAGGTTCTTGATCGACCAAGACCCATTGAAAATGGAGTCAGACATTATTTTTTTGAACCATATTAGTTTATATTATTCTGGAAAATTATTAAACTTAATAGCCTTACAAAAATTTGGTTGACTGCACATTTTGCAGATTCAAAAATTGACAGAACTGAACCGAATTTTCGCATAGTGTAGAGAAATGGAGGAGGCAAAAAATGCTTATAGTTCAGAGAATGAAGCTAGAGGAATGGATTTCCATTTTGGATTTGAAGGAACAAACTCCAATGGGCATGGATAAGAAATAGATAAATACGTGGGCATGATGAAAATTATAAAAGAATTGTAAAAAGAGGTCCAAATTCACTAAGCATATAACAAAAATATTATGATATCTAGGGAGAAAAAAGGAGACTTCAACATGAAGTTGATGCAGAGCCTGGAAAGAATAGAAAATAAATTGGATAAGGAGAGTGGCTCAAGCAAGTCAGGATGTCACAAGTCTCCTGATGAGAAAAGAAGAACAAGAATTGTTAGCAGACATCACCGCCACTCCCTGAGGCATTCCAATAAGAGAGAACATAGTAGCTCAAGTCCATCCCCTGTCAGAAAGCATAAGAGGTATGGGGTGGATGA
Organism: Picea glauca; assembly: GCA_000966675.3. Taxonomy (NCBI): domain Eukaryota; kingdom Viridiplantae; phylum Streptophyta; class Pinopsida; order Pinales; family Pinaceae; genus Picea; species Picea glauca. The sequence continues at coordinate 641,188 of JZKD02S1761908.1, read as the reverse complement.
GCTATGAGGAGAAATGAACAAAATAAAACCTTCTACATTTTATGGTGAGCACAAGAAGGATGAATATGCAGAGACATGGATGTTGGGTATGATAAAGTATTTTCAATTGCATAATTATTCTTCTCATGCAAAAGGAAGAATTCCCATCTATCAACTCAAAGGAAAGGCATCCATGTGGTGGGATCAACCTGTGTAGGTGCAATGCATTAAAGAGAAAAATGTTACATGGATGGAATTCAAGAAGTATTTCGAAAATAAATACTTGACTAAGAGATATTATGACAAGAAAATGAAAGAGTTCTTTGAACTCAAGCTTGGGAGTATGACAATAGATGAATATGAAAAAATGTTTTTATAATTGTTGAAGTATGTCTCTTTCATCAAGGATGAGACAATCAATATTCATAGGTATTTAAGTGGTTTTCCATCATTCATCAGTGACAAAATACAATACGATGATCCCAAAAAATTGGAGGAGACCATAAGGTGAGCTAAGTGCCTATATGATCAACAAAAAGCAAGGCCAACTTTCCAAAAATATTGGGAAGACAAGAAGAAATTCAAGATGGATCAGAGGAAGAATGGAACTAAGCCACCATTCTTCAAAAATAATACTTAGGGACAACCAACTTCTAGAGAACCCATAACGACTGAGACAGGTGGTCAAAGGCCAAGACAACCACCTATTCAATGTTCAGGTTGTAACGAAGATAATATGTTTGGATATTGTCCTCACAGAAGTGACAAAGTGAGAGTTTTTCACAATGTAAAACGAGATGAAACGATGGAGGACATGGGAAGAAGTGATATATGCAGCCTTGGACAACAAGAAAGCACAGTATGAGTCACATATGATTGAAGTGGAAGGTATGATCCACAACCGAACCATTACTATTTTAATTGATTTAAGAGCTAGTCATAGTTATATAGATCCTAAGATGGTGGTAAGTTTGCATTTTCCAAGAAAAAAACATGGAAAATCTTGGTTGGTGTAGCTAGCTATCGGATCCAAAAGAAAAGTTAATGATATGGTTAAGTCATGTCTTATGGACATGAATGGACTAAGAACAAGGGAAGCTTTGAATATCCTGCCTTTGGGATCATATGATTTCCTAACTGGTATGGATTGGTTGGACCAACACCATTTCATACTAGAATGCCATAACAAGGCATTCACTTTCTTGGATGAGGAAGGGAACCTAAGGACGGTGCAGGGAATTCCTAGGGCAGTGACTATCAGAGAAATTTCAGCAATGCAGTTGAAAAAGTATTACAGGAAGGGTTGTCAAATATTTGCAGCCCATATGGATGAACCATCTAAGGATAATATGCCAAGTATGGAGATCATGCAGTCCTGGAAGCTTTTGAATATGTGTTCAAGGAGGTACCAGGACTACTCCCAAAGAGAGATATTGATTTCTCTATAAATTTAATGCCCGAAGAAGCTCCAATATCAAAGACTCCTTATAGAATGAGTACACCATAGTTGAAGGAGTTGCAAATTCAACTTGAAGAACTTCTGAAGAAGGGGCATATATGCCCGAGTGTGTCACCTTGGGGTGCCCTTGTCTTGTTCATGAAGAAGAAATATGGGGCATTGATATTGTGCATTGATTTCAGATAGCCGAACAAGGTAACTATAATGAACAAGTATCCTCTACCAAGGATTGATGATATCTTCAATCAATTAAAGGATGAAAGGGTATTTTCAACGATAGATCTCAGGTCAGGATACCATTAGAGTTAGAAAAATAGAATCGCAGAGAAATAAAATAAAACAAATGCGGAAACAAAACACAGAAGATACACAATACAATAGAGACACAGATTTGCGTGGTTCACCCAGTGTGGGCTACGTCCACCAGAGAAATTGCCAAGTCCTTCCTTTATTATTATCCAGCAAATGAATGGATACAACCTACAGAAAAAACCGATGTAACTTCCTCTTCTTTCTCTCACAGTTTCCTCTCTCAGAATACAATACTTGCCATAATGCATAGCCGCAATACATTTCCCTCATAACAGAGGGTTTCCCTCTAGGGAAAAAAACCATAACATAATTTCTACCGTTAGATCTAAGACCTTATAATGAATGGTCCAAATTTACAATGAAATTACAATATACATTTACAAGGCAATTTTTCTTTCCGAGGCTTCGCCCCCGAACCCTCGTCGGGGGCCCGCTTGCCCCCGATGTTATTGATTAAATCGGTGAATGTGGACATAGAATAATCCCCCTAGATCCACCTATATCTATAACAAAACACGATAGGAGATGGCACTTTCCCTAGGCTCTAATCATCGAATTTACTACCAAACAAAATATGATAGACATACCTTTAAATGTCGCTTCCTTATGTCTTTGTTGTTCCTGTTTCGCTCCGGTGCTCTTGTGATACTGATCCTGCAGTGAGACACAAACCAACCAAAGTGAAAGCAATAAAGTATATTCAATGACAACCTATGCATATGATCAAGGAATTATGCAATAAAAAAAGATAATTCTATGGGAAAGAAACATGCCACTGTATTATATTAAATAATAGGAAGAGAGATTACAGTCGGATGCCTTGATGTCATAAGGTTCCTTCCAACAGTTCCTTGCTTCCCACACACTTCTTGCTCAGGAATTATGAGACTATAGATCTGACATCTATCTTGACAAAAGAAAATATCAAAGCCACTCTAACCAAGCTAATAATTCCAAGCCAAATCCAACTCCTCAAATTCAAGCTCCAAAAAAACAACTAACTTTCTCCATGAGAGCCCCTCTCCTTTTATAAGCTGAAAAGGATAAGGTGAGGAGGTTAGGATGATCCCACTAAATCATGAAAGTGAGTAAGATCCAAACCATTCGGAGGCCACCTCACCATAGAAGCTTCTCCTTCTAGAAGCATCGAGAAAATGCTCATTTTTCCCATGTACGAAGGCCACCGCGACCTAACTATAGTGCAGCCTGCGGAAACTCCACACCCTAGCTATAGTGAAGCCTGCAGAAATCAGGCATTTCCGCACCCTAGCTATGGTGTAGCCCGCAGAAATCATCCAAAATAAGGTTTTTACAGAGGAAAACACAACTTCCTCTCTCAGGAAAATTTCTTCTCCCTTCTTTCTTTAAGAATTCATGCCACTGACCCTTCTGAAGGAAACAAATAGGTTTACATCATTAACAGTCATAAGGGTGATGGAAATAATGTGTAACAGAAAGCCCCCCAAAGTATGAAGTTAGAATAGAGTGATAGCTGAAATACTTTGTCGAGTGTGTGTAGGGAACAAGGAACACGTCAGTCGGAAACCTGTCAACAAACAAGGAAATACAGTACAATAATATATCATCACTGAGGTAGGCATTCCCATATTCAGAATAAAAATGACTCAAAGCATAAATGATGACATGCAAAGATCCATGTCAAGTAATACAGATCATGGCCACCAAACATACACTGTGGATCCATGCCATTATGACTCAAATCTGAACATAGCCACCAAAAATACATTGTGGATCTATGTGTTAAAGACTCAAATTTTAACATATCCACGAGACATACAATGTGGATCTATGCAACAATACAAAGTGAATATACTCCAATGAAACCTAAATCTGTGAGGAAAGATTCAGGGTCTTCATCTCCACCACTCTATAGTATGAATCTAACCATGCAAATACATGTGTTGAAGTCGAACATGGTAGAAACCACTTGATTACCAGTCATTAGTGAATACCGTTAACAAATGTGAGAGAAATTACCATTAATTTCAATGACTCCCAAGGTACTCTAGTACAATCCAACGATTGTGAATCAATGAGTTGAAGTCAAACACTCGGCGGAATCTCCCGATCAGGGGTCAATAATGAAAACCCATTGTCGAAAGCGAGGAAACCTGCCATTGAGGCATGCAAGTTCCAAGGTACCAATTAGTTTCTAAGTCTAATTCCTGGATAATGAGTTGAAATTGACAGGAAAAGACTCGTCACAGGAGGGCCTTAATGTATCCCCCATCAATGACACGAAACGGGTAACAAGATTTGAAGTAGATCAGAGAAACAAATGATTTAGGACTGAATCAGGGATGGTCGATGCAATAGAAGGCTTAAGGACTGTATAAATGGCCGACGCAATAGAAGGCTTTCTGGGTTGAATATCTCTTTGAACATATTGATGATACAACAATTGTCTTGGAAAAACTGACTCAACAACAGGGACCATAGACCAATTTGTAATCTTATAAAGGGGTATGATCAAAAGACAAGCGGATTTTCCAACCTAGACACAAAGCAAGTGAAAGGGTGTCATGTTCAAAAGTGACTCTTCCATGGAATATAGGTTTAGACACATTTCTTTCCCAATTCCCCCCCCACCATTTCTGGCGAGTACCTCTTTATTTTTATACAATCTTGAGGAGGATAACATATGCTTGTAATGTAAGCTCATCCTTCAGACGAGTCCTTTGGAGTATGTTTAACGAACCCTAAGAAGGAGTGGTTCGGTCCCATATGGGCCTTTCAATGTTTGTTTAACGAGTCCAAAGAAAGAAAACTAAGGGGTTTTTCATGTTTAGAGAGTTTGAAAAACACTTAAAGAGGACTCTCTCAGTTCCTTTTCCGTAAAGTAGTCTGATGAGATCGAAAAAGAAATAAACTATCGCTCAACAAACGTTTTCTTCAAAAAAAATTAACGAGCGTGAAAAGAACAAGGTTGCTCGGCAATATTTTCATGTTTAGAGAGTCTAAAAAGAACTTAAAGGGAACTCCAGGGGGTTCCTTTTTCGTATAATCTTTATGAGTCTGAAAAAGTGATAAAGGTAAACTCGGTTACATTCTCATTGATTTACGAGCACGAGAAAGAACAAAGACTAAGCTCGGTAACTTATTATCATGTATTTATGAGCATGAGAAAGAACAAAGACTAAGCTTAGGATTGTTTTCATTTTTACGCAAGCTTTAAAACAAAACAAAATTGTTCTTGGGATAGATTTTATTTTTTACACAAGATTAAAAACTAAACAAAAACTATGCTTGGACCTGGTTTCATTTTTACACAAGCTTGAACCAGAGGAAACTATGCTTGAGGTAGGTGGTTTCATTTTTACACAAGCTTGAACCATAGAAAACTATGCTTGCGACTTCCCAATGCATGGTTGGTACTTAGCCCCTAGCTTAAGAAGCTAGTGGTGCAACTTTAGCATGAATTCCAGAGGCTGGAAGCATTTCCCCCCAAGCTTCATTTCTTCCAACTTCAAAGGCGAAGGGAAATGAATCTTCAAATACTAGACAAAGGACTTGACTCAACAAAGAGGGGGAAGTTGTTTCATGTTTTGACGAGCTTGAAAAAGGATAAGAACTATGCTCAAGAATCCAAGTTCAAACCCTAGACATTTGTTTCATTTTTTAACGAGGTTTCCACAGAGACGAAAAAACTATCCTCATAACTGGTTTCATTTTTTAATGAGCTTGAAATCAAAAACCATGCCCAAAGCTGGTTTCATTTTTTAACAAACTTGAAATCAGAAAATCATGCTCGAAGATGGTTTCTTGATGATGGATTCCAAGAGGACAATGCTCTAGAAGGACACCATGTCAAGGGACAAAACTCAGTCATGGCTTCCAAGAGATCTTCATTTGACGGAAGAAACACACTCTGGAAGGAACACATGGTGAGGGTCGCAAGAGGGGTAAGGAGGTCATGCTCCAATAGCCCTACCAAAGAGGTCATCATGTCAAATAAGGGATCCAAGTCATTGTCATCGATAGGGGAAGGAATGGGAGACAACACCACATAATTTACCTGTGGCAGGGGCGATATCGACTGCATATAAGAACTGTTTAGGGAGTTCATTGAGTTGATGGTCAAGTCAGGGCCAACAAACGAAAGTTGATCAATAGTCACCATTCTCCCATTGTCAGGGAAAGATATCACGTGAAAAAGAGTGGACACAATAACTTTCATGGCATAGACATAATCTCACCCAAGAAGTAAAGAGAAATCCAAGGGGTCTTGGACTACCATGACATCAATAAAAACAAATTTTCTTCCCAAAGTTACAGGAAACTAAGGAAGGGTCCCTAAAGGTTGACTGGTTCTTCTATTGAAAGCTAATAGATTCTGCGTAACCAGGGCAAGTTGAGGACAACCCAAATATTTCCAAGCAAAAGAGAACAAAATACTAACGGACGAACCTTCATCTATAAACGTCTAAGGAATGTCCTGGCCAAAAACTTGCATTGTAATCTAGAAAGGAATGTGAGAGGGAAGACAAGGTCCAGTCAGCACACCCTAATCAAAACGGATGGCCTCATTACTTGTAGGGGGTTCCACGAGAGAAGGAGGAATACCCCCCGACATGGTAGAGTCTGTATCAATGATAAAAATGTGGGTAGTATCGGGTTTACTCTCGAGCGCGAGAGTAGGATCGACCGATAACGAGATCAGATCGACCACTTGGGTCACATTCTCCAAGGGGAGAATGGGGTCGATGGGTGGAAATGGATTGACCGCTTGGGTTTCACTCTCTAACGGGAGAGTGGGATCGACCGAAGATGGGATCGGAGCGACCACTTGGTCAACTGGTTCAACTAAGGACATGACCAGATTGACTACTTGATCAACCAGACTGACCGACGGGGGAACCAAATTGATCATTCCATCAACTACAGGTGGGTTGAGAGAAATCTTACGATAATCAGCTGGAAGTTGCCACTGTGAAACAATCACGTCTTCCAGTAATTTTGAAGCTTCTTCAATATGAGGGAAAAGATGAGTTAGATGACGCCCTTTGCATAACATACACAAGAACTTGACTCTAATTTTATTTTTCCGAACTGTATCGTGACTAGTTGACGAGAGATCATCAGCATGTTGTTCAGAGGCTGACGACATGGGTTGGCAAGGGTGTGTAGACCATGCTTCTATACCCTTGGATAAACCAGGGCAATCCTTAAGAAGATGGCTACCCTTGAAAATCCTGCAGGGGTACTTGGGCTTACGGGTTGTTTGGGTGATCTTGACATCATCAACACTCCCAGCACGATTAATAGTAACTGGTTTTTTTCCAACATGTCTGGCAGTGGTTGAAAGTTTGGATCCTTGCTTATTTTTCTTCTTCTTAGTCTTCGATTTCTTCTTCTTCTTAGCCACCAGGTTGCTAGCTTTAGAGCTTTCACTCGGCGAAGAAGATGAAATGGAAGAAGTCCTTACAAGGGAAGAAGGTGAAGAATATATTACTGGTGAAGAAGGTGAAGGATCAACATGAGGTTGATTTCCTTGGGGGGAAGTACTTACAACCGAAGCACCAACGACATTCGGGATTACCTGAGTGGAAAACAACCATATCGGTAATCCAATTGTGAGACCCGGAAGACTCAAAATAGCGATGTGAGGAGGACCAATGTTTCCATAAGAAGGAAAAACAAAAGGTTCCCCTGGAGCAGGGGTTCCTTCATTGGTCATTTTGGGAACTGACTCCATATAAAACAAATGCAACCTAGAGACTGCTAGGGAAAACAAACAACACATGATAAAAATCTAGGAAGCAAGCAAACAAACAAAACCTTCTCACAATGAGAACACTAGTTGGTGATGAAATCGAACGTCACGAAAACAAAGTAAGAAGGGGCTGAGATAGAGCGGGTGGAAAAGTTACGTTGATGACCTGCTTAACGAACTTACATCCTGGTGCAAGCTCCCACACATAAACGTGGGTATACTCTCCAAGGAGCCCGAGTGAGTTTGGCCAACGTCGATTCTAGGTACCGTGAAGACTTGACCCTCCACAGTCACCTTGTGTAAAGACCCTAAAGAGATAGGCCACTAAGGTTACCAATCACTACAGTGATGCCTGGGGAAACAATCGACAGTCCGATCCATGCGCAAGGGCAGGGTATTTAGCCCGAAATCAACTTGAAAGGATTCCACTCATCATTGTGCGTATACCTCTCAAGAGACCCCCATAATACACGCAATCTCTACACCAATACCAACAAAGCAGGGTGAGTAACTTTGTCAGTATCAATGCGATCTCGTGATTGACCCTTGTGTTAGAAGGGCTTCCTAGGACAAAATCTAATAAGTGGATTTCACCACTCCCTAAGTCAAGATTCTATGTTTGTTTGCAGCTTTGGAAAGTTATCTTTCACACCTATTCCAAAGCCCTACAACTAATCTGATGTAGGTTTTCTACCATAAAATATAAAAATGTCTAATTAATTTTTATAAGCGCTTTATTTTGTGGCTGTTGTTACTCAAGATGAAAATGGTGTGAACAATATGTTGTTTTGACCGACTCGAAAGTTATGCAAAGAGATGAAGATGCAATCTTTTCATTTCGATGAAAGCTATGCTATGAGAAGGAGAAAACATTTATCATTCCTAGATGCAAAATGCCCCAAAATTTACTAAACTCATCCATATCAAGATTTTCAAGAAATGAGACAAATAGACCATACACCAATACATGATTCAAATAGACTGTACACCAATACACGATAAACAAAAATCATGCAATTTCACTACTTCAAATGCAAATATGCCCCCAATCTAATGCAAAGAAAGAAATAAGATTTTTGTTTCAAAGATAGCTAAAATAAATAGAAAATCACTTCAAAACAAAAACAACCTAATTAAAGTTTCTCTTTTACCGTGAGTTATTTAGAAAAAAGAAGTGTTCTTTTCACTAAACAATTCTAAAGAAAAATAGTGCTTTGTTACTAAAAGACACTCAAAGCAAGAGACTAAATCTTTCAAAAGAAAACAAAGCAAAGATGGATAAAAGAAGTTTCAAAGCTGTCAAGCAGATTGTAAACAAATCATAATCAAACCCAAAAATTCACCCCAAAACCAAATCCAAGGTCTGGGCAGGGAAAACCACCAAATACAAATTCTTTCACAATTTCCGCAGGCTGGAAGACTAGCACAGTGCGGAAATCACTTATTTCCATGGGCCAGATATGGGTATGGCGCGACGTTTCCGCACTGGTCAAAATAGGTAGGGCGCGAAAATCCTAAGTCACCGCACTATCCCTCAAAGCAGGGTGCAGAAATCGATCAAAAATGGAAAAAATTAAAAATTGAGAAGGTTTTCCCATGAAGTTTAACAGTCAGAGAGTCAAGTTGGATCTTCCAGTGACTCGGAAAACAAAAACCAAGCAATCAAAGAAAGAAAACTAGGAAAACTAGGAAAACATTTGTTTCCCCAGTGGAGTCGCCAATTTTGTTATCGGGTAAATCGATGAATGTGGACATAGACTAATCCCCCTAGATCCACCTAGATCTAGAACAAAACACGACAGGAGATGGCACTTTCCCTAGGCTCTAATCATCGAATTTACTACCAAACAAAAGACGATAGACATACCTTTAAATGTCGCTTCCTTATGTCTTTGTTGTTCCTGTTTCGCTCCGATGCTCTTGTGATACTGATCCTGCAGTGAGACACAAACCAACGAAAGTGAAAGAAGTAAAGTATATTCAATGACAACCTATGCATATGATCAAGGAATTATGCAATAAAATAAGATAATTCTATGGGAAAGAAACATCCCACTGTATTATATTAAACAATAGGAAGAGAGATTACAACCAGATGCCTTGATGTCGTAAGGTTCCTTCCAATAGTTCCTTGCTTCCCACACACTTCTTACTCAGGAATTCTGAGACTATAGATCTGACATCTATCTTGACAAAATAAAATCTCAAAGCCACTTTAACCAAGCTAATAATTCCAAGCCAAACCCAACTCCTCAAATTCAAGCTCCAAAAAAAACCTAACTTTCTCCATGAGAGCCCCTCTCCTTTTATAAGTTGAAGAGGATAAGGTGAGGAGGTTAGAATGATCCCACTAAATCATGAAAGTGAGTAAGATCCAAACCATTTGGAGGCCACCTCACCATAGAATCTTCTCCTTCTAGAAGCATCGAGAAAATGCTCATTTTTCCCACGTATGAAGGCCACCGTGACCTAGCTATAGTGCAGCTTGCATAAACTCTGTGCCCTAGCTATAGTGAAGCCTATAAAAATCAGGTATTTATGCACCCTAGCTATGGTGTAGCCCGCGGAAATCCTCCAAAATAGGGTTTTTACAAAGGAAAACACAACTTTTTCTCTCAGGAAAAGTTCTTCTCCCTTCTTTCTTTAGGAATTCAGGCCACTGACCCTTCTGAAGGCAACAGATAGGTTTACATCATTAATGGTCATAAGGGTGATGAAAATAATGTGTAACACCCGAACCCCCCAGCCGGGGGGATATCCCCCCTGGACCCCGCAGAGGAGGTACCCCCCTTCTACACTCCCCCATGTGGAAGAGTGTACATACTTCTAGGGTGTAAAGTCTTCATGGGGTATAAACATAGCTGAAAGTAAGGACCTTTGAATCAGGAAGATAATCAGGCTCCACAACCAACAATCTCCCACTTGGAGACTGATCTCAACAACTCCACCGTTGTTGTATATGATGGACTCTGAACCTTCTTGGA
>JZKD02S1761908.1:610860-627355 GCA_000966675.3 Picea glauca | reverse complement strand
ACAAGATTAGAAGAGCCCTAACCTCATCATCAAAGTCCACTTTTACAGAACTTAGTTGATTAGTAACCGTTTTAAATTCATTTAAATGATCTGCAACAGACCCACCTTCTGACATATCCATATGAAATAATATCTTCATTAGAAATACCTTATTAGACGCTGAGGGGTTTTCATACAATTTAGCCAATGCGTCCATCAGATCCTTCATTGTCTTTTCTTTCAAAATATTGAAAGCCATCGATGCTGCCAAGCTCAGCTGTATTGTTCCTAGAGCCTTTCTGTCAAGAATCTCCCATTTTTCATCCTTCATGGTCATCTGCTTCTTTGCTACTCCGCCCAATGGTAGGAATAGATCCTTCTGATATAAATAATCTTCCATCTGCATCTTCCATAACTGGTAGTTTTGGCTGTTAAATTTCTCGACCCTAAACTTTCCATCTTCTGACATTGCTCCCACTCGAACTAGGAACCCTCTTTTCCTGCGAGTTACCTTTCGCTCTGATACTAGTTGTTATAAAAACAGGACCGCGGAGCAATAAAATAAAACAAATGCTGAAACAAAACACAGAATATACACAATACAATAGAGACACATATTTATGTGGTTCTCCCAGTGTGGGCTACGCCCACCAGAGAAATTGCCAAGTCCTTCCTTTATTATTATCCAACAAATGAAGGGATACAACCTACAACAAAACCCGTTGTAACTTACTCCTATTTCCCTCACAGTCTCCTCTCTCAGAATACAATACTCGCCATAATGCATAGCTGCAATACATTTCCCTCATAACAGAGGGTTGCCTTCTAGGGAAAAAAACCCTAACATAATTTCTACCGTTAGATTTGCGACCTTGTAATGAACGGTCCAAATTTACAATGAAATTACAATATACATTTACGAGGAAATTTTTCCTTCGGGGGATTCACCCCCGAACCCCTCGGACCCCACAGAGGGGGTACCCCCTCTGCACTCCCCTGCGTGGAAGAGTGTACATACTTCTGGGGTGTAAAGTTTTCATGGGGTATAAACATTGCTGAAAGCAAGGACCTCTGAATCAGGAAGATAATCAGGCTCCACGACCAACAATCAGGTAAGGATTAAAGAGGAAGATATTAGAAAGACTACCTTCAGGACAAGGTATGGTCATTATGAGTTCATAGGGGTGCCATTTGGGTTAGAAAATGCACCATTTGTTTTCATGTGCCTAATGAATGGTGTTTTCTAGGAATATTTAGACAAGTTTGTCATTGTCTTCTTGGATGACATCCTTGTATATTCCAATTCAGAAGAAGAGCATGAGCATAATTTGAGGAAGGTGTTGCAAGTGCTAAGAGAGCATCAGTTGTATGCCAAATTGAGAAAGTGCTCATTTTATCAAAACAAAATTCGCTATTTGGGACATATCATATCTGAAGATGGGATAACAGTGGATCCTGAGAAGATATAATCCATTAGAGGGTGGACAACAACTAAGAATGTGACATAAGTTATATCATTCATGGGTCTAGCTAGCTACTATAGATGGTTCATTGCATGGTTTTCAAGAATAGCTCATCCCATCACTTCCTTGCAAAAGGAAGGGGAAGAAGTTTCAATGGACAAAAGACTGTGAAAAGAGTTTCCAACAATTGAAGCAATTGTTAACCAGTGCTCCAATTCTACAGATTTCTAATCCAAATGAATATTTTGTGGTTTGCACAGATGCATGCAAAGAAGGACTTGGAGGAATCCTTAGTTATAACAGATTTGTAATATGTTTCGAGTCCAAAAAATTGAAAGAGCATGAAAGGCTCTATGCCACTCATGATTTGGAGTTGGCAACCATAGTGCACGCTTTGAAGAAGTGGAGGCACTACCTCATGGGAAATAGGTTTGAGCTAAGGACAGACCATAATGGTCTGAAGTATTTGTTTGATTAGCCTACTTTGAATGCTAGGCAAAGAAGATGGTTAGAATTCCTCTGTGAATATGACTTCGATATAAATCATATCAAAGGGAAAGAGAACAAAGTAGCCTATGCACTCAGTAGAAGAGTGCATGAATTGCATGATACAACCATTAGCATGTACCAATCAGATTTGAAAGACAAAATTGTGGAGGCTGCAAAATCAGATTTACAATACATGGAATTGGTAACAAAATTACAACAAGATAAAATGTAGTAGAAAGTTGAGGATTATGAGTTGGGAATTGATGGAATTCTCTTGTACAGAAACATAGTTTATGTACCCAATTATCCTAAATTGAGGAGTGTGATTTTAAAATAAATGCACAATGTACCTTATGCAGGAAACCCAGGATATAAGAAAACAATTTCAGTAGTCAATAGCCAATATTATTGGCCAGGCATGAAGAAGGAGATTTCTAATTTTATTTCCAAATGCTTGGAGTGTCAAATGGTAAAGGATGAGCATAGACACCCAGCTGGTTTGCTACAACCATTACCCATTCTTGAGTGGAAATGGGAATTGGTGACAATGGATTTCATCATAGGATTGCACAGAATAAGCAAGCAACATGATGCAATCATGGTGGTGGTGCACAAGCTTACTAAAACTTCCCATTTCATTCCTATGAAGGTTACTCACAAGGAAACCAATGTTGCTGACATTTATATGAGGGAAGTAGCACGCTTGCATGGCATACCCAAGACAATTGTGTCTGACAGATACCCAAAGTTTACCTCAAAGTTTTGGAAGGGGTTATTCAAAGGGTTCAGAACAAATCTGAACTTCAACACCGCATATCATCTTGAGTCGGGAAAGAAAACAGAAAGGGAAAACCAAGTGATAGAGGATATGATAAGGATAGATGTGATGGACAAACCATCTAAATGGGGAGATTATATACACTTGGTATAATTTGCCTACAACAATGGGTAGCAAGCATCGCTAAAGATGAGCCTGTTTGAAGCACTGTATGGAAAAAAGAGAAACACCCCAGTAAGCTGGGATAACCCAACTGATAATGCAGTGGTTGGGCCAGAGTTGCTTAAGGAAATGGAAGAGAAAATGATGAAGATTAAACATAATTTGAAGGTTGCCCAAGACAGGCAGAAAATATATGCTGATAAGAACAAAACTCGCAAGGAATTTAAAGTATGGGATCATGTATTCTTGAAAGTGAAGGCCAACAGAAGCTCCCTGAAGTTGGGAAACTATTCCAAGTTGGCAGCCAAATATTGTGGGCCATTTGAAATCCTAGAGAGGATTGCTCTAGTAGCTTATATGCTTGCGTTTCCTACATCTATGCCTACACATAATGTATTTCATATGTCATTGATTAAGAAATATATACCTGATGGCAATCATGGAATGTGATTTAGGTGGATAAATAAAGCATTTTTCAGGTGCATCTAGTGCGCATATTGGACCGAAAAAGCAAGAAACTCTAGAATCGATCCATAGGGATTGTAAAAGTCCAGTGGACATGGTACGGTCCTGAGGATGCAGCATGGGAGCATGAAGATGCTATGTGGGCAGAGTACCCACATCTTTTTTAAGATTTTGGAAATCTTGTTGTTGTGGTGTAAATAAGTTGCACTGAGGATAGTGCAAAAATAAGGGGAGGGGATTGTAACACCCCAAGGCCGAGCCCCTGCTGAATTGTAATTATGTCTATAGAATGGTGAGCCAAGTGTTTATAAACTGGAATACTTATATGTTTATTAGGCCGGAGAGCCTAGATGCTTAAGGCCAGTGAGCCTATTTTTGTATATGTAAATACAAACATCATTTATAAAATTACACCGCTGCATGTAGACTAACCACGAAGAAATATTTATGGGGGACTAAGCTCCACTAGGCAGGGTAAGGGAAGGGGCTAAGTGTCTAGGAATAGGGGCTAAGCTAGAGGGATTACCTCTAAAGGGATAATATTTTATTATTATGTCCAAAAGGCTAAGGTTGACATAATCTGTGTTGTCCTAAGTTCCCGGGGAAATGGAACGAGTGTTAAGTGGAGCTTATGAAGCTTCAAGAAGACATGTGTCAACCTGGGTGCATGCAGTTTATAGATGGGAAATCCAGCTTGTTGGGGGTTTTCTCTTTCCATTCTCACGATCTTCGCCATTCTCGCAAGTCTTCCATCTTACCCAATTCACCACTGATTCACAGAGGGAGCCATTGCCTTCCTCGTCGACCCCTACATCACTCGTGCATCCCTGGAACTGCAAGCATTTTGAGCTACCCTGTACTTTTCCCGTGAAGCACATCACACCTGTACCTTTCTTGAGTCGTATCATGCCTTAACGATTTTTTGTTTTTTCCCATGCAGTTCCTTGATTGAGTGTGGCTTGTTGCCATCATCTGCTCTATGCCAAAAAAAATTATTTCCATCACCCTTACTTGAATTGACTTAGGAGTTGGACTAAAGAAGTAGTTTGTCAGGCCTGTGGATTTGAAGAGGCGGGTTGCCAGGCTCATGGACTGAAGAAACAGGTTGTCAGGCCTGTGGATTTGAAGAGATGGGTTTTCAGGCCTATGGACTGAAGAAGCAGGTTGTCAGGCTTGTAAGAAACTGTCTCCAGGTGAGAGAGGTTGTTGGGGAAGTGATTTTCCCAGAGGGAGCCCAACGACAGCTATAGTGCTCTGAGAATTCCTGTCTGGCCTATTGTTGAAGCCCTGGAAGGGAAGTGGGACAACCGAGTGATTGTTAAGCAGAGAAGGGGCACACTTTCTGGGGTGGGATAGGCATGTGGGGAATGAGAGGTTGTAGGCTATTAGTGTGAGCTGGCTCCTGGGATGAAATCCTTCCTATTGATCTGTGTGACTTTATTGTTGTCCTTGCCAAGCCTAGGAATCCCTTTCCCGATGGAGTTTAGTCCCAACTCGGGGGTGACCCACTGCTGAGCGTGATGAACAGCGTGGTCTAAGGATGGAAGGTTTGTGTGAGCTCTGCACACAGTTGATCATCATCTATAAAAAGATAAGTACCAAATATATGTTCTTTGTATGACATGTATCTTGAAATCAAGTTATAATTTTGTTAGAATTGTCTATGTATGATGCCTGTATGTTTTAATGTTATTTATGCATAAACAGTAGTATGAACATAATGCTATATATGTTTAATTGCATTAGATAGATATGTCTATAAATAAATATGGTATCAAAGAATGAAATTTATTTGGTGGCATGGCCTGGCCTATTGGTTTAAGGTCGGGGTGTCACAAAATGGTATCATATCAAGGAGAGATGTCTCGGGGGTGACATTGCTAGGCCTATTGGAGGCTGGGGAAGTTACACCTTATCCCACAAAAAATGGGGTCTCATACACCATTTTGGTGTCTGGCTTGGTTGTGACCTATATTATAATTTATTATGGAAGGTTCAACAAGTAACACACACTAAATAAGCACTTAGAACACTTAGTAATTGTTACAACAAAAATTACTAACACATTGTTTGATAACATAACATAATGATGACCTAAACATAACCATCAAAGACAAAATATAAAATCCATTTAAAATAATATGAAATTGATCTAAAACCATCAACATGTCTCGATCAAATGGTTGGATCTTTAGATTTGAGTGATTAAGTCTGTATAATCCAAGTGCCCCAAGGGTTTTTCAGCATGGTGAACCCATTTATGCATTCACAAATGCAATTTAAACAACAAAAAATTATGATTTTGCCAAGATTTATGTCGTCGGATTCCAACGAAAAAAATTTCAAAACATAGAACATTTAGACAACACTACACACACACACACACACACACACACACACACACACACACACACACACACATATGGGAGAGTAGAGCTTATTACACACAAGGATGCGTTGAACACTCAATTAAATCAATGTAATGATACATATAAATACATGAAACATTGTTTCAAGATAGATAAACTACGTTGATCACATAATCAACTAGTTGAGAGAATATCTCAACTACACACTAGAATAAGAACAAACTTAGTTGAACCAATCTTCTCAAATTCAACTAACTAACAATATCCTAAATAATAAACTAAGATAAACATCATCTCTAACACTTCCCCTTAACATTTATGTTCTGATTCGATCTCCTTTTACTTGTTCGTGTTTGTTGTCCTAGTATTTGTTTGAGTCATATCCTCATATTTAGCTTCTAACTTCATATGGCTTGATGCATTGTCTTCACTTGGGATTTCTTCACTATGGGATTCATCTTTGAACTTGCTTCTTCTTCTTCTTTTGTACCTGCATAAAATTGATCATTGATGTCCATATAAAAATAAATCCATCTACCAAGATACATTGGTACCATCTGTTGTACTCACCAATTCTCTAGGAATGATTTTCATCTATGTGGTTAATTAATATATTAAATTCTCCCTTCATCATATGTTGGTCCCACACACTTTGAGACTCAAAACTTAGTCCCACACACTCTGAGATTATTCCATCTCACATTCCCCCCTGAATCGAAGACTCTCTCTTATTCAACCTTCATCAAGTTTATTGTTAGGGACCTAACCTACCTAACCCCTCAAGTGGGTAGAACAATATATTTCCATGCAATAAAGGTCAATATTAATAAGGCCTAGAAATAAGGAGGAATGAGTCAATTGTAAGAAGACCTAATAGAATCTTCTGCTTCTAGAAGGATCTTCCTCTAGATTGTTCTTTGGGATAGATAGATATAGTATAAATAAGAATAGAGGATATGGGAAATTTTATCTTGGAAAATTATTGTAATAGATCTCTCCTCTGTTGGAGGTTGCCCCATTGAAGAGGCAAGCGAACATTGTTTCCTATCGATAAAGGTATAACTCTGGTGTTGTGGTTCCATATAAATTGTTGTTATGTTGTTATCTCTACAATATTTTAGTATTTTTTTGCTATATCAGTGATATTATCTGCATTATTTCTCTATTCTTCTAATATAATAGATCTGGTACCTTACAAGTGGTATCAGAGCACTTTCCTCAGAAGAAATTGTGGGTTAATTTTTTTCCAGGGTAGAGACGTATTCCGATGTCTTTAAGCTACAAATATCTTTCATTACAAGCATAAACCTGTGGTCGGGGAGTAATACATGCATTAAATACAAGTGGTACTTAAGAACACATTTGTTTTCCACCCTTTTAACCCTTGTTGGTACCCCTTCGAGTGGTAGCGCATGAGACAACACCTGTATATGGATAAGCCTAGATCTCCTTAATCCCTCCATAGATAAACCGATTGACCACCTAACTACTATAGTGCCACCGAGAACAACACCCGAGAAGATACTCTCTAGTACCTGGGTAGTTGAGTAGTACGGTTAATGGCACAGTCTAGCCTCCTTAGTTGGTGCCCTGAGATATTGGGTTGAGTACTACTGCTGGATCCTGCATGTATATCATAGAGCTATAACATAGGGAAAACCCTTGAATGTGGAACCCTTGAATACCCTAACCCTTGGGACGTAAAAAAAATAGAACATACAAGATCTATTGCCATGCAACTATGCTTTCTGCATTTGGGTTGCGAAATTACTACACATATCTTCCTATTAAGCATTTGGGCATTTTTTCACTGCAATATTCTTTAGGTCGGAGTATAACTCCACATGAGAAAAAAAAAATGAGAATAGTAGTCCTGCTGGCACACTTATTTTGGACCTATCTCATTGGATTCCCCTTTTCTCCTTGATGGCAGTCATACCCTTCATTTAAAACTTTTTTTATTTCAATGGACCCGACTCCTTCCCAATTTCCCTATTTTGTCACCTATTCCATTTTATTTCCCTTCTCGCACTAATCGTCGTGATACCTATCGCTTATAAGTTATTTTTTGTGGTCCCGCCCACCCATTTTCCCTTCCCCGCACTTCCCCTCTCCAAATGGCCACCACTCACAACCAAAACCTCCAAGCTTCCCTCAATCAAGCCCACGCCTCCATCGAAAATATGACATCCGATATTGGCTCTACTAATTCCCACATTGCAAAAGTAGAACACAAATTTGACACAATGGAAGCCAACTTCACAACCCAATTTACCGCCCTCCAGTCTGTTGTCAATCAATTGTTGAACTTCCCTACGGTTCCTTCCTCATCAGACAAACCCGATGTTGTTGATTCCTCTCAGTCTCTACATTTTCACTCCAACTCCTTTCATCGTGAACCCCATCTTCCCCATGTAGAGGTCAATAAATTTGATGGCTCTGACCCTACGAGTTGGGTCACTCAAATGGAGCATTATTTTTCTCTGCATGGTATTACTGACGAGTTGGTCAAACTTCTCTATGTTGTCCTCTATCTAGATCCTGAACGCTGGCAATGGTGGAAATGTTGTAAAATTTCACGTCAGGGGTATATTTCTTGGACCTAGTTTGTTACATAGCTCTATGCCCTCTTTGATACTGATTCCCACGATCTCGGTCTTTTTACCAAATTGAAACAGTCAGGCACAGTGGAATACTTTATCAGTTCTTTTGAGAATTTGTATTTTTGGACTGAGGGAATGACAAATGCGTTCTTCCATGAATGCTTTATTAGTGGCCTCAAGGATGAACTCAAATCCTGGGTTCTCATGGCCCGCCATCAGACTTGGTTGGACGCTACTACATGTGCTAAAGAGGCCCAACAAGTTGTTTTTTCCTAGAAAAAAAACCCTCTTTTGTTCCTCTCCCTCGACCCACTAATCCTAACCCCCCTATCACTCCCCTCAAAGTCCATAAATTAACTAGGGATGAAATGGTTGAATGCCAATTGAAGGGTCTTTGCTATAATTGTGATGAAAAATATTTATGGGGCACAAGTGTAAGGAACACAATTTTTTATGGCCATTTCCGAAGATGTTCCTGAAGAAGATGTGGTCGTTCCACTTGTTGAAGATCCCTCCCTTACCAATGCTACCCCGGAGCCCACCGACTCACCTAAATTTGAACCACTCATTTACTTGCATGCTCTCACTGGATTCTTTGCTCCTCAAACTCTCAATCTCATTAGCTATATTAAGAACAGGAAGGTCATCAACTTGGTTGACAGTGGTAGCACCCACAATTTTATTCATCATCACATTGCCCAAGAAAGCAATTGTTGTATTCTTGTTGTCAATAATTTTTAAATCATGATAGCCAATGGTGATTCCATGAAATGTGGTGGGTGTTGTGAAAATGTACGTCTTCAAATTGGACATTACCACCTGAAATCTCAATTTTTTTCCATAGAAATGGGCGGGTGTGACATTATGCTAGGTGTTGAATGGTTGCACACTTTGGGTCCCATTCTTATGGATTTTAAGGAATTAACTATGCAATTCCAACATGAGGGAAAAAGGTATCACTTACAAGGTCTCACAGCTAGTTCTCTTGAGATCATCAGTTCCCATTGCATGGATAAACTCCTCAAGAAAATCCACTCCGATATTATTTCTCAACTCCATTCTATTCATGTGGTTGAGACACCCTCTGTTCATCCTGACCTCCAAGATATTCTCTCCAAACACCAAGCTGTTTTTTTCACTCCTTAGGGACTTCCACCTTCTCATGGTGTTCATGATCACTCCATACCCCTTGTTCCTGGCATTTTTCCTTCCAATGTTCACCTTATCGTCATCCCTTTGCCCAAAAGAATGAAATTGAGAAAATCGTGCAGGAATTGCTCCAAGTGGGTGTTAACCGCTTCAATACCAACCCTTATTCTTCTCATGTGATCATGGTACTTAAGAAATAAGGTACTTGGCGCATGTGTCCTGACTTCTGTGCACTCAATAAACTAACCATCAAATACGAGTTTCCCATTCCTGTCATTGATGATCTCTTGTATGAGTTGAGTGGTGCTCAGTATTTCACCAAACTTGATATGTGTTCTGGCTACCACCAGATCCATATACAAGATGCTGACATCCCCAAGACTGCTTTTTGAACTCATGAGGGTCACTATGAGTTCTTGGCCATGCCCTTTGGCCTGTGTAATTCCCCCTCCACCATCCAAATCCTCATGAATCATGTCTTCCATCCTTTTCTCTGTCATTTTGTCTTAGTTTTCTTTGATGATATTCTCATCTACAGTAAAACTTGGCAATCCCATCTTGCCCATGTGAATCAAGTTCTTCATCTACTCTCTCAGCATCAACTTTTCCTCAAACACTCTAAATGTTCCTTCGGCGCCTCAGAAGTTGAGTACTTGGGTCATATTGTTGGCAAGGCTAGTGTCCAGGTGGATCCTAAGAAGATTGAAGCCATGCAAGATTGGCCTCGCCCCAAGACTATCAAAATATTGCATGGTTTTATGGGTTTAACATGGTATTATCGCAAGTTTTTTCATAATTATGGAAAGATTGCGGTGCCTCTCATTTCTCTACTTAAAAATAATTCTTTCACTTGGACTCCCGTAGCTGATTAGGCCTTTCAAGCATTGAAGGCGACTATGTGCACTACTCCGGTATTGGTCCTTCCTAATTTCACAAATACCTTTGTCCTAGAATGTGACGAATCTGGGAGAGTTATTGGAGAAATCCTTATGCAAGAGGGAAGACCTTTGTCCTTTATGAGAAAACAATTTTCAGACTGCCATTTGGGCCAATCAATCTATTAAAAGGAAATGTTGGCTATTCTGCATGTAATAGATCTCTAGCGCCCTTATCTCTTGGTACAATGCTTCCAAATTAAGACAGATCATCAAAGCCTCAAGTATTTTTCGGAGGAACGACCTTCCTCTCCAGAGAAGCAAAAATGGGTAACTAATCTCTTTGGATATGATTATGAGATCATTTACAAGAAAGGAAAATAAAATGTGGTTGTTGATGCTCTTTCTCGAAAATATGAATATGAAGGGTCACTTTTATCACTATCCTTCATTGTCCTAGATTGGATTCAACCTGTTTGCCAATAATGGATACAAGATCCTAAAAATTTTCATCTGATCCAGCAGTTGTAAGACAATTCTCGAGTGTCCCCAGGGTACTCTTGGCACAATGACGAGCTTCTCTACAAAGGTCGTTTGTATTTAATTAAACAATGAAAACTTAACTCCACGATGCTATCTGAGCTTCATGCTACTCCCACAACAAACCACTCAGTGTTTACCAAAACCTATGACAGGGTCAAATGTTATTTTTTCTAGGATGGTATGAAAAAGGACGTTCGCACTTTTGTGGTAGAATGTGATGTTTGTCAACGTAACAAGGGAGAAAAAATCAAAGCCCCTGGAACACTCCAACCACTTCCGATTCCACCCACTATTTGGAGGGACATCTTGATGGATTTCATTGTGGGATTACCTAAATCAGGAAATAATTCAGTAATCATGGTGGTAGTTGATCATGTTTCCAAGTATGCTCATTTTTGTGCTCTTCAACATCCATTTACTGCAACCATTGTGGCTCAAATTTTCATGGATCATGTATTCAAGCTTCATGGCATGCCTCATTCTATTGTTTCTAATCAAGACCCCACTTTCACCAACAATTTTTGGCAAGAATTGTTCAGACTACTGGGAACCCAATTGCATCTCAGCACTGCCTATCATCCCCAGATTGATGGTCAAACTGAAGTTGTCAACAAGTGTTTGGAGACTTATTTGAGATGTTTTTCCTTTGAAAGGAAAAATCAATGGGCTCAATGGTTACCATTAGCTGAATGGTGGTACAACGCTTATTACCATACAACTACTCACATGACTCCTTTTGAAGCAGTATATGGACAAAATCCACCTTTTGTTCTCTCCTACATGCTAGGTGTCTCAAAGGTTCAGGCGGTTGACCAAACTCTTACAGTTCGAGAGTCTATTCTCTGTACCCTCAAAGATAATTTAGTAGTGGCTCAGAATCGCATGAAGCAACAAGTCGATCAAGGTCGCTCAAAATGTCAATTTGTTGAAGGCAACTAGGTATTTATTCATCTACAACCTTATAAACAAACTTCATTCAAGGTTGAACATTGTCAGAAACTGGTGCCCAAATTTTATGGTCCTTACACGGTTCTCAAGCATGTGGGACAGGTGGCCTATTAGTTATATTTTCTTATTTCTTCCAAGCCCATCCTGTTTTTCATGTCTTCTGCTTAAAGAAGGTGATTGGAACTAAGTGACAAACTCAAAACAGCCTTCCCGAGTTGGATGAAGAAGGATCCATCTGGTTGAAACCATGAGCAGTTTTGGACCAACGTGAGCTTCGTCTTTGTCAGTGCACCATCAAGGAAGGGTTAGTTCAGTGGAAAGATACAAATCCAGTCGATGCCACCTGGGAGCCAACTAGAATTCTGTAGCAATTTCCTCATCTCAAGCCTTGAGGACAAGGTTGATTTTAAGGGGGAGGGAATGTTAGGGACCTAACCTACCTAACCCCTCAATTTGGTAGAATAATATATTTCCATGTAATAAAGGTCAATATTAATAAGGCCTACCAATAAGGAGGAATAAGTCAATTGTAAGAAGACCTAATAGAAGCTTTTGCTTCTAGAAGGATCTTCCTCGAGATTGTTCTTTGGGATAGATAGATTTAGTATAAATAAGAATAGAGGGTATGAGAAGTTTTTTCTTGGAAAATTATTGTAATATAGCTCTTCTCTTCTAGAGGTTTCCCCCTCGTAGAGGCAAGTGAACATTGTTTCCTATCAATAAAGGTATAATTCTGGTGTCGTGGTTCCATATAAATTATTGTTCTATTGTTATCTCTGCAATATTTTAGTATTTTGTTGCTATCTCGGTGATATTCTCTGCATTATTTCTCTATTATGCTAATATAACATATATGGTACATTACATTTAGGCTATGGGTACGCCTGTCACCCTAGTACCTCTCATAATGGTCTATTCCAAAACTTGATCCACATCCTCTTTATGCATAAGAGGGATAAAGTTGTGTGAATCCACACCATGACATGTATGCATGAACAACAAAGATAGGGATTACAACAAACTAGAGGAAATTAAATATTTCATATGGATAAGCTTTACAACTTGGACCAAAACTCTGGGGTGTTGAGCACAACCGATCATGCACCCCCTGCATCACATATGCATCATTAATTTAGGAAATGTTTCATGTATTTATATGTACCATTACCTTGATTTAATTGAGCATTCAACACATCCTTGTGTGTAATAATATCTAATCTCCCATTTTAATATGGTATCAGAGTGAGACTAGGTCTAACTCCCTCACGGGATAGCCTAGGAATATGAAGAAAGTAGAGTAGGTATTTTGAGAGTGGATTGTTATGTGATGAGCATTTGTTTGTCCATCATTTTATGATATTGTGGTAGTGTTTAAGAAGCCCCATGGTGGTTCGTGTGTCTTTGGAAATCCCCTCCAAGTTCGTGGTTATCATCCATGAATCAGTTCAGTGCTCTCAGTGGTAGTGGGCTTGTGATACCCTACTCAGCCTATTAATTTCAATCTATGTGTTAGTGACTGCTCAGAGATTCTGGTTCACCTGTCAATATGCATGAGGACAACGATATACAAATATAAAAATGCAAGTATATGGGATATTGTGTTTGTGTGTGGATCATTTTATTTCATTTCAAAATGAAGAAGAATATGCCTTGTCTGGAGATCTGAGCTGGATCCAGGAGAATTGCAGAATCCATGGGTATTCCCTTTGGTAAACTCAGGATTCGACGTGGAGGAAAGTACTTGATTCTAGAGGGATTCGAAGTCCAAATATTGGAGAGGAAAATGATGTGGGATGTTCATGCATTGTAGCACCAATTGTGTTTGTAGAGGCATTTTCTTCAACAAATTCATGGTATTTCTCACCAACTAAAAACCTTTTGTTGGGTCTCTGAAATTGAAGTAGAGTGAGCATGTCTACCAAATGGATGCATGGAAAACCCTACCTCACTCAACTTGATGGATCGACCCCTTAATATTTTGTACTTGATCCACTATGTTTGGGCGTCAAACCTGAGAACTCAGAACACTACAAGGAGTCTGAGCTGATTCTTTACAAATGGGCATGCATATTTGTTTGTAGGGCCAATTTTCAATTACTATAGTTCAATGGGATATTCATTGTTATTGAAAAGTTAGAATTCCACCTGGTTATTGGAGTACAAATTTAAGTGTGGAAATTTAAAGCTGGGGCCCACTAGTTACCCATGGGAGATCATTTTAGGCTCGATTATAAATGAATTGTTTCTGGCCTGTTCTAGTTGAAGCATCGAGATTTGGTGTGTATAGGATTTTATTTGTGGATGTGTTATTTTTTCCCGCATATTTGTAAATGTGTGAGATGGGTGAACTACTGCCTAATAGATATGTGGGTGGTGGCTGAGTCATTAACTGCATAAGTGACGGAGGTGAACTCGTGTGTAGAAGACGAGAAGATTAGGTGAGAAGTGTTGCAGTGTCTAGATGCAAATATCAATTTATTCTCTCTTGAATCTCTTCTCTATTGAATAGATTGAGTGCTCAATTCTCATGGAAAGCAGATCGAGGGTGATTTCCTAAGCCTTGGAGTCTTTCAGACAATGACAAATCTGCTTATTTAATTGAATGGGAGACTTCTTGGGACAAAAAGGGTCCATTTGAAATATTTGTGTGAATATTATCTGTTTCTAAGTCTTGGAATTATTTAAGTTAGCATACATATTGAGCTTTGTGACCTCATTATATCAATATTTGTTTTTGTTAGAATTCATGACTCTAAAAATTGATAGGTAAAATATGGATATCCAAGACATTGAATCAAAAGTTGAAAATGCAGACGAAGATTCCTAGTATGTGAACGAATTTGAAAGAGAAAGAATAAGACAAAGAAGGAAAATTTGAGATGAAGAGGTGAAGAAAGTGTCATGGTAATGAGATGAGAATGATATTAGTGTTGTAATGGACATATATATTGGGTATATGCAATGGGATTGTAGTTTATTGAGAGTTCTTGAATGGTTTTTGTACTTGAATTAATGATACATATGCGATGTAACGGGTGCATGATCAGTTGTACCCGACACCCCAAAGATTTGATCCAAGTTGTAAAGCTTAGCCATAGGAAAGCTAATTTCCCCTGGTTTATTGTAAGCCATGTCCTTGTTTTTTAGGCATAAGTGTTGTGGTGTGTATTTGCATGGAATTATCCCTCTTATGCATAGAAAGGATGTGGATCAAGTTGTGGAATAGACCATTGTGAGAGGTACAAGGGTGACAGGTGTACCTATAGCCTAAACTTGATGAAGGTTGAAGAAGCGAGAGTCTTGGATTGAGGGGGGGAGTGTGAGATGGAAGGATCTCATAGTGCGCGAGACCAAGTTATGAGTATCAGAGTGAGTGGGACCAAAGTACGATTAAGGTATAATTTAATATATTGATGAACCACGTAGATGAAAATCATTCCTAGAGAACTGGTGAGTACAACGGATGGTACCCATGTATCTCGGTAGATGGATTGTTTTTCATCTACGTGGTTCATCAATATATTAAATTCTCCCTTAATCATACTTTGGTCTCACACACTCTCAGACTCATAACTTGGTCCCACACACTCTCAGATTCTTCCATCTAACATTCCCCCTAAATTGAAGACTCTCGCTTCTTCCACCTTCATCAACTTTAGGCTACAGTTACACCTTATCATAAGCATCCCAACGCACTTTGTGCATTTCCAAGCCACCATTTTTAACAAAAGGTATTAATGATTAGCTTGTCCATAAAAACAAATAACACAACTCTCTTCAAATTAAAGCTCATATACCCTTATTTCGTGCATATTGTACATTTGTTTCTCATGTTGTATGAGTGGGCCATCATCATAATTGTCTCGTTTCCACACAACTTGTCACTCTTGCACTAGTGGCTCCTTCACATGCTCCATACCATCACACTCTACATTTCTCCTTTTTTCGTCTGGTGTGTCGCTCACAAATCCATGTGACCATGTAGGCAACAACTCCTTCCTCCACCTTGGAGTCCTTGATCGCTCAAGAAGATGGATGTAGGTACTTCCCAACTAGCCAAATTCAATCCGCTCACCACACATCGATTTATTCGGGTACACTCTCTTCAATGGCTTTCTCTTCCAAGCCATAATCAGATCAACGATAATCTATCTCTGCGGGGTTGATGCATGGTGGGTTGATTTCACATGTGATCCCTTGCCAACCCCTTCTCTCCACAGACATTGCATACCCTAATACACTAGCAAAGCAATGACTCTATCTCATAGTGGATTCTTATATTCCCTGGTGGTTCTCAAATCAACACACCAAATAGCTTGAACACTTTAACAATTTGACGGACAAACATAAGTACAAGCACATAGCATCAATCCACACAATACTCTACTCCTCTACTCTATGCATGTTCTTGGGCACTCCCATAAGGGAGTCACGCCCAGTCTTGCTTTGATGCCATATTAAAATGGGAGAGTAGAGCTTATTATACACAAGGATGCGTTGAATGCTCAATTAAATAAATGTAATGATACATATAAATACATGAAACATTGTTTCAAGATAAATAAACTACCTTAATTACACAATCAACTAGTTAAGAGAAAACTTAGTTGAACCAATCTTCTCAAATCCAACTAAGTAACAATCTACTAAATAATAAACTAAGATAAACATT
>JZKD02S1761908.1:562482-589953 GCA_000966675.3 Picea glauca | reverse complement strand
GAGTCACCTAGGATTGTCAATTCTTTGATCTGAAGTGCAATGACTAGTTTAAGGCCCATTAATAATGTGTAGTCTTTTGCTTGATTATTGGTCATCATTCCTAGATTCCATTCATATAATTGTGCTACATTTCCCATAGGGTCATAAATGACCCCACCCACACCGACCTCCTAAGAAACACTCCCAATATTATTAATTAAATAACTTATGATACCAATATATTTTTAGGTTACATAACCTATTCATCTAACAAAAAAAATTATTCTTACGTAAATTGTATATTGCATAATGTAGGTACTATTTTAGTATGGATAATACCCAACAATGTTAAAAAGAACACTAAAACTAGGTTAATAGGCTTCTAATATGTCAACATAAATAATTCCATATGAACTTTACACTAAATATGTGAAAATCACCATAGTAATTGTTGGAACGACTAGTAGACCATGTCGACTAGACCCGACAATTGACCATATTAAAAGGATAGTCGACTGAGAATGTAGTCGAGTCTGTAAGTCAATCGATCGACCCAGGCAGTTAGATGGTTACAACGACTTGGTAACTAAATTATGAGTATACATATGCATGTAACAAAGAACAACGTGGTGATATCTTAGTATTGTTGTGATATATAATAAAGTACTTATTGTTGGTCTCTCCATTACCTTGTGTTCTCTTATATCTCTTTTATATGTGTGCGACTATTTATTAGTATATTGTTGTATATTTCTTTGTGTGAAGGAATATTGGTAACATTTGTATACAATTCCCTAGATTACGACATTGGTTCTGTTAGCACCATGATTTTCATAGTTAGAGTTAGAGATTTTTTTAGAGTTTGAAAACCTTGGTCTTGAGAAGACCAAGACATTCCTAATTGATTCACAGTGTGTGGTTTGTCTTATGAGATGGCTAAAAAAATACTTGGGTCATTTTATCAAATAAAGGTAATATGCATGTCAATAGAGAGTTAACTCATAGGTTGAGTCAAAAAGTGTTGTGTCTATCTCATGATACACCATCAAGGGGTATATGAGTCCATCATGCTGAAGATTTGTAAAGGTCCTTGTGTCCCTAAGTTTAAAATCATGTCACAAATTGGGGAATTATGTGTTAAGGTCGAGTCATAGATTAGGGATGAAGGTCATATCAAACGAGGTATCATGGATCATCATCACACCTGATGAGGTCAAAAAAGGGACATGATCACATTCCATGCCATTGTACTGTTGGCAAGTTTAAAAAGGGTTCGTGCTCCTCAATTTTGTTGTGCAAGTTACTCAAATTGGTTTGAGAGGTCTTGTCATGTTTTTGAAGGAATAATTCATACTTGTGATAATTATATGATGAAATTATTATTAATGTAAGTAGACTTATTCTAGAAGTCTATGTATGTGTTATAGCAAGATTTGCCTCACCCTATGCAATCTTGTACAGAAGGCATGTTTCCATTTCCTTATGCAGACTTTTCATCCCTTTTTGCAAATCCCAGAGCTAAAAATACATTTTTTTCCACTTGTACGCACCTTTCCTACTATACAACATGCATATGCGTAGGTTGCACCACTCCAACATTCATACATTTGGATTTGTGCCCAAAAATGAAAAATGGTGTCTGGTTTCCATGTCACGATGGGAGATCTACGATCCTTGGCCTTCCATATACTGGAAACGTTCCAACTCGACCCTTTAGTTCCATTTGAAGGCTATAAATGGGCCAATTCCGAGCTATGGAAAAGACGATAAATAATTAATTTTGAGAGCAAAGTTACTTTGGAGGAATTATTCACTTCACATTGAGTCTGCATCCCTTTGTCCTTTAAGTCTGAACACAGTGTTCATCCCCCAAGCTCTTCCCTTATTGATTAAGAACTTTATTGTCTCTCTTCTCTGAGATTGCCTATGGTGGAGGATTGAAGTGGTGGAGGTCCAACTGGAAGGAACTTAGTTTCTCGGTCCCGAACCGTGCCGACATGTAAGTCTGTAACTTTTTCACTTCTGCTAACCATATATTAATATAAATACTCTTTTCTCGTTCAATTGATATCTTGAAAATATTTGAATTATTATTCCATGGGCGTATTTGTTATGCATATTAATGGATTATGCTATTGAATGTGCTAACATCATATATTATCACCGTATGCTTGTTTTTCTCGGTTGTTGAGGACTAGTTGCATGTATATTGTTTTGGGTCAAGTGCTCAATGGTGGACTTCATCGAACGTCTGGACGAGGTAGGAATTTCATCTTGTCTTGATAGCATATTTTTTTATATAGCATACTTGAGAATAGAGTTGATTTCTGCAGTCATTTCCGTCTGTTGTGGTTTACCCTAGCCATAGAGAGATTTTCTTCATAAAAGAATTGATGACCATACTAGGGATAAAATCTTCTTTCTTAGGGTTTGGAGTGTTTTTCTCCTTAGATTGATCTCATTCCTATTGTGTTTCTTGTCGTGTCATTGCTTGACAACCTCTTTTCACTCTGGGTGTGAGTCTTTCAACCTTCTCCTTTGCCTAGTTGTGTTTTTGAAACATATATGTGGGTTTTTTCTTGATAGTCGCGTATATACGTGTGTTATCCTTCTGCAAGCTGCGTACATACGTGTTATTTCCCTGAACAATCATGTACATTAGCCTCTTTTTCTTGTTTGCTGGATTTGGTGGTTGTTGGGTAGGTTTTGTTGATTGCTTAGTTTTCTTGGGTCTTTGTAGTGACTGTTAAGTGTCTGTGGAATGACAGGGAACCTGTCTTTGGTTGAATTTCTGGGTGGAGTCTTTCTCATCACCTTTTGATTTTGATTGTCCTTATACATTGGATTGGGTTTTTTTCTCCTTGGTATCCTACTTGAGTTGTCTCTTTATATACACAATAGAGTTTTTATATATCAAGTTGTTGTTCAGTCCATGCATTTTCATTTTTCTTATATTGAAAATACAAAAATATTAATCATTTTGATCTTTTGAGTCTTTATCACTTAGCTTAGTGCATGTAATGATAAATTGCATTTTTTTTACTTCAGAATTGCAGAATTGAAATTGAAAATTGCATTGTTTTAAGAAGCATATCTTTCATTGAAAATTGAAGTTAGGACTTTGCATTATATTCATATTTACTTTACTTGCTGAGTCATAACATCATGAGTTTCACTACCATACCTTTTTGAGTAAGCACGCCATTAAAATTAATGCCATAATTTAAAATTGATTAGTCACGATTTTATTTTCTAGGGTGCACAAACTAGCTTAGGATTTAGTGCCTTGGAATAGGATTTTGTGAGTAAACTTCTCCAAGGCTATTAAATCAACATATGTGTCTGACAAAGGGAGTGGAGAAATCCATTGTATAGTTGGTAATATCAGGAGGCTCCACTTACACCAAAGTTAATCATGAGGTCATGCGAGGTTGGTTGAAGGGATATCCCCTCGATACCTTCTTAGTGTCAGAGATATTTCTGGGGATCTATTTGTATCTGGGGATATTGCTAGTGCCCTTACCTTCATGAGAGGCAATGCTTTCAAGGTTTCAGGCTTTGCTACCCTGCCCATACGGTGGACCTGACTTACGACTGCTCTCTTGTGCATCGGTTATACATTGGTTTCTTAGTTGCTTGACTTAGGTGCCACATAGATTACTTGCAGGGGTTATTCTACAAGTACCCTGAGTCAGATAAGGGTCGGACAACACACAACCTTTATGGAGGATTACCTCTCCAGGGGGATCTGACCAACTAGTTGTTAAGCCTGCGAGGGCCCTTATAACTGATTATGTTACCTCTGATCTTTAGCAGGGAGTCTCAGGCCCCTCTTGGGCGAGACATACCTTTTTTAGGGAGGGAGGCCCCTTTCAGCCACTTTACCCCATTTGTGTGCATATTGTCCATTTGATTTTTGGTGTGCTCTTTGATTACTAGTTGGCCCTAGGATTTATTTTTTGTATCTTGAGTCTTAAGTGATCGTGGAGTCAAACCATCCTCCCCACCGGTCCCGTCGCTTGTTACAATTACCATTGGATTTCGAGTCTTTGCCTTCTAAAAGGCGTAGAGTTATTAGATGTGGTACACAGACCTCCATTGTTCAGACTTGTGATTCTACAATGATGAGTACTGAACCAAGTCTTCAGAATACTAGGAGCCCTTTGACTCCCACACCTAATATAGTTAATGGCACCCCTTCGACTCCTGCAACCATAATGGTTGTAGTGCTAGAGGCACCTTTCATTACTATTTCTAGTCCTATAGTGAATTCTCAATCTCTTTCCTCAAACCCATTTGGGTCTCTTGGTCACTCATCAGGCTATAATGTTCAGTCCATCCCTATGGCCTCTAGTCCTTTTTCCTATGGTATGTCAAATTTTACTTCACAGTTTTAAAAATCCATCCCAATTGTTGTCCCTAATGCTAGCATTAGACTTGAGGGCACTACACCTCCTTGTACTCCATTCTCGTTTGGTGGTTCTAAAATCCCTCAAATTAATCCTAATATGGGAGGCATTCCTTCTTTAAACCCTGGGTCTAATCCTCTTGCTTCTGGGTGGAGAAACCAACCTAGCGAACAAGATTCTTCTCAAGTTTCGTCCTATACCTTCACCTCCTCAATGTCTATTCTGAAAAACACATTTGGCATGAAAAATCCACCTCTATCATCTAGATTCACACCTGGAGGAGGTCAGTTTCACACCTTGGGAAACCCCCAACCCGAAGCCACTCCAACTGGGGGCAAATTTTATAACCCCCATCAGAACATTTCTACTGGGATGATGCCCAACCAACCTCTTATGAATCAGCCTGGAGGAGGGTCTTACAATCCTGGGTAGGGCCATGGTGCTTACCAGAACCATGGATGGGCTACAGTTCCTCAAACATAATATTTCCAGGGAGCTTGGGGCCAGATGCCACAACCTCATCTCCCTTTTCTGGCCATTCTTAATATGCCAGACTTGTCGAAGTTGATGAACGACCCTCTGTGTCATGATCCTACATGGCCCCCCATCCCCATCAAAATTCCTTCGTACATTCCTAAATTTGAAGGTAAGAATGGAAAGGATCCTAGTGATCACGTTACTACCTTTCACCTATGGTGCTCCTCGAATTCCCTTAATGAAAATTCCATTCGGTTAAGATTATTTCAACACACCCTCATTGGGGTCACCGTGAAATGGTATATAGAGCTACATAGGGGGGCATATGGGACCTATAGTCAGATGGTGTTAGTCTTTCTCAACCACTTCCAATTGTCAGTTCATTACGATGTTGGCCTATAACTTCTGTCGAATTTATGCTAGGACACAACCACTCATATCTCGGATCATATCCAAGAGTAGAATAGACGAAAGAGGTTGATTAAGACCTCCATACCCCCAACCTTTCTTTTAGAAGGGTTCCTTAAGTATTGGAAACCTCCTATCTCGAAGGATGTTGCTACATTTGGGGTTACCACTGGGGAAGAAGCGATCTTCAAAGCCCAATAGTTAGATCTTATATACGCTCAGTCTGAGATGTTATACCACATTCTTCTAGACGCACCATGATCAACCTATGACCCTAGACAAAATCCCGGACCTCATGTCAATGGCATTGTAGGCTCCGCCAATGTAAAATATGTAGACTCGGTGACAAGCCATTTGAAAGAGTTGTCTCTAAACTAGTCTACAGGAGGGCTAGCTTCACCTGTGTCTTCCAATCCCACTCAGTCGGAAGATGTACATTCTGTGCAGTCATCAACCGACCCAAATGGTAACCAACAACCAGGTGGGAATAAGAAGAAATGACGTAATAATAATCATAAGGGTGGGAAAAATAATAATAAACCCAAGGACAATGGCAATAATGAGAAGATGAATAATAATGTTGGAGAGGGAAAGAAAGAAAGGTGTAAGGTGAATTTTCCTTGTAAGCTTTGTACAAACAATCACCTTACTCATTTATGCCCCAAACTTGCGGAAGTTGGGAGGCTCTTATCTCTATTGCCCGCCATGGTGATGAATCCTTTCCCACATAACCAACACATGGACTCAAGCTCCTAAAATGCCAAAAATGCGTCCGGTGGGAGTCAAAACCCCCCATCGTAAGACAGTGACCGTTTGTGTATCAATATGGTCAATGCTAAAGTTCATGTAGCTACTCGGTCTCATGATTATAGTTATTCACATGCTATACCTGGTCTAGAATATCCTCCTCCTCCTCCGGAGATGACTTTACAGATTGAAAAAGTAGAGCCACCACCTTGTATTCCCAAAGGATTACTCAAACACTCTACCCACAATCCAAATGCTAGAGCCGCTAAAAATTACTCTATTGTTGAGGAACTAGGTCAAACCCTTTGTGCGATGTCGACTATGGAGGTACTCTAGATGTGTCCTTCATAGAGGAAGGATCTCTAGAACCCAGTGGCTCGAAATTTATCAGGTTTGACACCACAGATGTGAAGCCTCATTGCCTTACCATGTGGCATTCCAAATCCACGTGGGGTACTCAAAGTATACCATCAAACGTGCAGTTTTTGATGAAGGTGTTGATACATGTGTGATGTCCCTGATCTATTGGAAAGCTATCAACTCTCCAACTCTTTCTCAATCACCAACCATGTTGACTAATTTTGATAGTCGTTCCTTTTGCCCTCATGGTATTTTTCCTTCCTTTCCAGTCCAATTAGGTGGGAAGATGATAGAGGTGGATGTTGAGGTAGTTTATGCACCTCTTGATTATAAATTGTTACTAGGAAGCAATTGGACCTATGCTATGACTGTTGTCATATCATCCATATTCCACACTCTTTGTTTTCCACTCGATGGGAATATCGTGACGATCAATCAGTTATTCTTTGCGTATGCTAGTACCAATGCATCTGTTGGACCGTCGATCCCTGTGGTTGATAATTATCAGTCGAAAATTGAGAATATCATTGTCTTCATGTATTCTTCCCTTATGGGTACTTTCAACTTCATGGCACCGATTCACCATGTTTAAGCCATGTCCAGTAGGCACATTTCGTCAAAGAGGTATGTTCCTTTCCACACTTCCTATTTTAATGATCTTTGGACCCTACCTTCCTCGAATTCATCTAGTGAAGGTTAGTCACATGCTAGAATTACTAGGCAACTATCAGGAATGAATATTGCATATCAAATAGTTCTTGACTCTTCCACCGATCCCGATCCTATTACCCCGCCGACAGATAAGGAGGATCTCATGTTTAAGCCTGTGTGGGCCACTTCATTGTATTTTTCACATGACTGCCTTGATGAGACTTTTCCCTCGGATGAATCTATCATCGATGCCATGAATGGTTCTGACAAACCTTGGGATGATATGCATCATCACTCCTATTTTCCCCCAGAGCTTGAAAGAATCGAACAAGATGACTTTCAATCTACTTTGAGAGAGATAGTCAGTCACGCCATAGTTCCACTTGATACGCATGACATTTATGCTGAAGGAAATTTGGTGAGTATCTCTCCTACCATCACGATCAATATCTCTCGTACCCCTGGAAATATTGAAAACGTACATATCGGTGCAGATTGTTCGCTAGAAGAAATCCTGATCTACACCGAACTCTTCAAGGAATTTCGAGATGTATTTGCTTGGTGATATGAGGAGATGCCAGGGATCGACCCTCATATTTTCGAACATGATATTAGAAATTATCCGGATGCTAAGCTTGTTCAACAACGTCTTAGAGTTGTCAATCCCTGGAAGGCCTCTGATATTAAGGAAGAGGTAGAGAAACTACTTAATGCTAACTTTATCTACCCGGTTCCCTTGAA
Organism: Picea glauca; assembly: GCA_000966675.3. Classification (NCBI taxonomy): domain Eukaryota; kingdom Viridiplantae; phylum Streptophyta; class Pinopsida; order Pinales; family Pinaceae; genus Picea; species Picea glauca. The sequence continues at coordinate 582,181 of JZKD02S1761908.1, read as the reverse complement.
TGAATGGGTATCCAATCCTGTTCTTGTGAATAAGAAGAAAGGAACCATCTGTGGATGCATGGACTTACATGACTTGAACAAAGCTTGTCCTAAAGAAAATTTCCCGACTACTTTCATCGATCAGATTCTCGATGAGTGTGCAGGAAGCGAAGTGTTTTCTTTTATGGACGATTTTTTAGGGTATAACCAAATTCAAATTAAACATGAGGATCAACACAAGATGTAATTTATTTGTCCTTTGGGTGCCTTCTCATACCGAAAGATTCCTTTCAGTCTTAAAAATGCCGGAGCAACCTTCCAATGTGTTATGACCTTCGCATTCCACAATCTTAAGCATATAGTCGAAGCTTACCTTGATGATATTGTTGCTCACTCTTGTAAGAGATCTGATCACTCTAAGCAACTTCAACTAGTTTTTGAAAGATTTCGTTACTATAGAATCCGATTGAACCCTCATAAGTGCATATTTTGCATTAGGTCTGGTCATCTTTTGGGATTTCTAGTTTCTGAGACTGGGATCATGGTAGATCCTTTAAAGGTTGAGGCAATACTTTGATTGCCTCCCCCACACACTATTCGACAAATTCAAGGTCTATAGGGGAAATGTAAATTTTTAGGTCGGTTTATAGTAAACTATGCCAATATCACTAAGGGTTTCATGCATCTTTTGAAGAAGGACACCCCTTTTATCTGAGATGAGTGAGCCCAAGATTCCTTCGATGATTTGAAGAAAGCCTTGGTATCGACGCTTCTTTTGAAGTCTCCTGACTACAATAGGGATTACTTTCTTTATGTAGCCGCATCCAAGGAGACGATCGATATGGTTTTGGTTCAGGAGGATGATGATCTCTGTGAGCATGTCATCTACTATCTTAGTCGAAACTTAGTCAGTCCTGAGCTCAATTATTCTCATGTTGAAAAGCTAGCTTTGGCTGTCATTCACGCAGTCCAACATTTACGCCATTATATATTTCTTTGTAGGACTACTGTGGTTGTTGATGTTAATCCATTTCAATACGTCCTTACCAGGCATATCATAAGGGGGGGAAATTATAAATGGATTTTCATTTTACAAGAATTTGATCTCAATTTTGCTTCTGTGAAATCCAAGAAATCACTAGTCTTCGTGGAGTTAATATCCAAATTTCCACGATTAGATGAGGATGTTATCCATGTTGATTCATTTGCAGATGAACACATTTTTCTTGTCTCATCGTCTAACCCTTGGTATGGATACATCATTCTCTATCTTCAAATATTGAAGTTCCCTCAACATCTCTCGCGAGATGACCGACGACATGTAAGATACCAAGCTAAGAATTACACTATCATTGGCAAAACTTTGTATCATCGAGGAGTAGACAATATATTGCATCATTGTTTAACTCATGAGGAAGCCAATTCAGTTCTAAATGATTGCCACAATGGTGCTTGTGGTGGTTATCTATCTGGGCTTGCGACAACCCAAAAAATTTTGCGAGCCAGTTATTTTTGGCCATATATATTTAAAGATTGTGTTGAAGTGGTTAATAAGTGTCACCCCTTCTAGGTGTTCACTCCGAAAATGCACTCGCATCCGACCCCTCTTCACTTAGTCATTACCGTCGGTCCCTTCACCAAGTGGGGGGTGGACTTTGTGGATTGTAACCCAACTTCGGTTGGGTGGAATCAACACATTATCGTGGCCATCGAATACTTTACTAAGTGGAACGAGGCCATGTCTATAGTTAAATACGACATGAATACTTCATCCTTCTTCATATGCAATCAAATTGTCACCCGGTTCAATATCCCAAGTGAGATTATCATTGACCATGGAAGTCACTTTTAGAACAAAATGATGGAAGAAATAGCATCCAAGCTATGATTTAAGCATGATCATTCTTCCCCTTACTATCCCCAGGTAAATGGATAGGTAGAGGTCATCAACAAGTCTCTCAAAACCATTTTGCAGAAAAATGTTAGCCAGAGTAAATCTGACTGGCATATTATGCTATATCCCGTGCTCTGAGCATACTGAACCTTGGTCAAGACTGCCACCGAATTTTCCCCTTTATAGTTAGTACATGGTGTGGAGTCGATATTACCTATTTAATGCGAGATCCCTTCTCTTAAGTTGGCCATCACACTCCTACCTAACACTTCCGATCTCGAACGATGCCTTGTACACCTAGAGAGTCTTGATGAGTAGCGTCGAGACTCCTCTACATCTATTGAGGTGAACAAAAGATGTATCAAGGTCCAGTATGATAAGTCTATCTATCCTTGGTTGTACACTGAGGGTGACTTGTTCCTCTTATAAGATCAAGCCAAAGAACTGTTGGGGGCAGGAAAGTTTAAACCCATGTGGCACGGTCCCTATATCGTGTGACGTGTCTTAGAAAAATGAGTTTATGAGTTAGAAGATTATGAAGGGAATATGTTGGTCGAGCCCAAGAATGAGCTCTACTTGAAAAGATATTATGCTTGAGCCCCATGATTGGGAATAACTCTTTGTATACTAATGTAATTTATTGTATATATCTTTTCCCTTTCTTTTTGTCTTCAACTTGATTATCGAGTTTTCCCTTGGTTGGAAGATGTCAACGGAGTCTTCGATCTACTTAGGATTTGCCAATGGAGCAAGTCGTCATACATGGAACTTGGCTTCCGCCACTTGGGTGGTTTACTCACCCAAGAGTTTATTGGTGTCTTCAGGTGGCGTATGCATAGGGCCATCCACAAATAATGTGGTTGAATATAACCTCGTTATAGAACTTTTGCACAATGCTATCTCATATGGTATTCGTTGTTTAGAGGTTCGCCTAGATTCCCAGTTAGTAGTATGTCATTTGAATGAAATTTACCACATGCATGATCCTACTTTACTCTGGCAATTCCTATGGGTACGTCTTTTAGAACGACAATTTGATTTTATTACTTATTATCACATACCTAGGAGTTCTAATTATGTGTGCGATGTTTATGCTAATTTCGTTTTAGATTGGAATTTGTCACATAACTAAACAAAATAAAACCATCTCATCAATGTACACATTGTAATATAAGTAAAGCCGAAGATCCCTGTTTTATATATATTTCAAAAAATATGGTGTTTATAGTAAAAAATTGGGGCTAACTCCCTCAATACACATATGCAACTGATAATACAATATCCATGACATCTACTCTTGTGGTGCCGGATGTGTGTCATGATAACAAACTACAACGTTTGCAAGAGACCGAAAGAGTCGCACCCAAGCTCTGGGCACACCAACCAATTGTCGTTGCATGGACTCCGACATATACTCTACCTAAAACATCAAAATCCTATGAGTCAAACGAGACAGGTTTCCCTGCACGTTTTGAAGGACTCTCTCTACTTCTCCTCCTACCACCTCATCTCCCCGGTGCCTTCGATGATGTCGTGGAATCCCATCAGTCTGTCGCAGAACTACGTCTGCGTCACACAAGTGTCTAGTGAGTACTTAAGAATCATCGGAAAATATTTTTGTTTTACTATACAAAAATACAAAAAAATGAAATATTTAAAAACATTTGACATACCTATGTCCCAGTAGGCAGTCCTTGGTGGCAGTGGAATGTTAGGGTCCCCTCTGAAGTCAATCCCTGCATAGGGGTAGTCATGTAGAGTAATGAACTGTCACCTCCACCAGTAGAAGAAATCCTCGTTGTAGGGTGTGGGCACCCTACCTCCCCTCTACCGTCTCATTACCTTGGTCCATCGTGCCATGGCTGGATCGTGAGGTCCTCTCAGAATGATCTCGACTCTAGGTCCCGAACCCAGAACCCTCTCGAAGAAAAAGCTGCATAAGATAGAGGCAAACCCGAAGTTCCTCTTCCCACCCTGTTTACAATCTGTCAACTGGCTCTTCATATTATCTAGTAGTGAGGTACACCAATCATATACTGTGGGTCTCAATCACTCTATAGCATAGAACATGAGTGACCTCGATGCCTGGTGTAACAAAGCTGATCCTGTTATCCTAGTCAACATGAGGAAAATAATCTCGAGGCTAAGATTGTTTATCTCTTAGATGGGGAGTTGACTCCCGACCTTCGGGGTCTTTTCTACACAGTGAGCATCTATTTACTCCTCTATATTCATACCACTCCTAGATCCTCAGGCTTTGAGTTTCACCACCTCACCCCGACATGATAACCCAGTAAAAAAGTATATATCCTCAACTTCAATCCTTAATAGTTTCCCATCGAGGTTGAAGCTCTAACTGTCAGGATCCCAATAATCCACAAGTATCTCAAGAAACCTCACCTCGGCCCTCATCCTTTTGAGTGCCCAAAATTTATACAAGCCACATATTTTCAAGGCCATTTGGGCTCGCGGATCTCTGTCCATAGCAACATCCCCTCCTCGTGCTCCCTTTCCCACCATTCTAGCACCATCCTACCAGATAAAAGTCAATTTTTGAGTTAGCAACCATAGAAAACATTGTTTACAGACTTGTACATGGGCTTCTGCATTCAAATTCTCATATAGGGATGAGTACACGCTCCCTATATTTTACACAGTCGCATATAACCTCACGTATACGTGACCCGATGAATGGTATCCCGCGTGCACCGATATACTCAATTTTCTCCTTAATTTACTCAAATTTTGAAACCTAATTTAAAACTCTAATCCACTAGAAAGGCAGAGGAGGGAAAGAGGAATTACCTAGTCCAAACGGTTTCTAATTTCATCGCCCGACACTCCTGTAATCACCAGTTGAAGATCAGAGGTATTTTGGTCCAATTTTCACTATTTGGGTAAAAAGTCAAAATGACATAGTAATTTTTGGTTTTGTTACTATTTATAACAATTTTTACCCACTTTCTATAGTTTCAAGTCATTTTTTTTCCTAATGGACTAATACAACAATGGATTGAGTTGGTTTTTGTAGTTTTCACCAGGGATTCTTGCAGATTTCAATGTTATGTTGACCGTTCATAACCACGTGAAGGTATTTTCACTACAATATAGGATAGGTGTCCATTCCACCATGCACTGTTGCATTGTCTTATAAATGTCACTCATATGCCTTAGGTATGAACCCATTTTTTGTGACACATAACCTTCCAGCCACTATAAGATGCGTCGTTATCAAGTGATAGAGACTGACCAAACATGGGTGCCCTAGTTAAATCCTCTGCTTCATTTAGTGCCCATGCAAAGATTTTTTCCATAGGACCGGGAGTCACTTATAGCTAATATGTGAATTTATGTTGAGCCTCATTCCTCACTCATAAACATGGTTCCCTATACCTAGAGGACTCCCAACCGAGTTTAATTTAAACTCTTTTCCAACTCATTTTCAAAAAGCAAAAAGATTTCTGAGTGAACTTGTTTCTTCCACACTCGTAAATCAGATTTGAAATAACATCTATTTGGTACAAGTTTATCCCTTTTTCAAACCAAGTAGACTAAGATCCTGAAAAAAGACATTTTTTGGCGTTAAGTTGTGATTTCATCTCATACCCTTGCTTGCAGTATTTAAGCCTATAGTTGGTTCTCGCTTTGCGTTATAAATCGTTTGCCTCAATAGTTTTTGCATCCTCAACCAAGCAGATCCTCATCTATATCCTTCGCAATTTGACACCCTATACCCAGGAGGGAACATTCCCCCGAATGTCCATATCCCACATGCATCTCCTTGCATTGAGAATAGGTATGTTCCACTGCTAGAACTAGTTTTGCTTACTTGCGACACTCATTTCCTCTATGTATCATAACATTCATTTGTCTATGAAAAAACAAAAAAAGACGGGCGGGAAGGGAATACTATCTTATATTGACAGCCATGTATGCAAATTCAGTGCATAATGTAATGGGAAACTAGTTTTTCTAGATGGTTCCCCATCACTCTAGTTTTGGGTTTTTATTATGTATTTCGACCATCGCAGATACTCCTCTAACCTCACACATTAGGGGGCATTTGTTATAGCAAGATCTTCCTCACCCTATGCAATATTTCACATAAGGCCTATTTCCATTTCCCTATGTAGACTTTTCATCCCTTTTTGCAAATCCCAGAGCTAAAAATACATTCTTTTCCACATGTATGCACCTTGCCTACTATACAACATGTGCATATGCAAGCTGCACCACTACAACCCGCATACATCGGGAATTTTTCCCAAAAATAAAAAATGGTGTTGAGTTTCCATGTCACGATAGGAGATCTATGATCCTTGGCCTTTGATATACTGGAAACGTTCTGAATTGGCCCTTCAGTTCCATTTAAAGGCTATAAATTGGCCAATTATGAGCTATGGAAAAGAGGAGAAAGAATTCAACTTTGAGAGAAAAGTTACTCTTGAGGAATTATTCACTTCACATTGAATCTGCATCCCTTTGTCCTTTAAGTGTGAACACAGTGTTCAATGCCCAAGCTCTTCCCTTATTGATTGAGAACTTCATTGTCTCTCTTCTATGAGATTGTCTTTGGTGGAGGATTGAAGTGGTGGAGGCCCAACTAGAAGGAACTTAGTTTCTCGGTTCCGAACCATGCCGACACGGAAGTCTGTAACTTTTTCACTTCTACTGATCATATATTAATAGAAATACTATTTTCCCATCCAATTGATATCTTGCCAATATTTGAATTATTATTCCATGGGCATATTTGTTATGTATATTAATGGATTATGCTATTGAATGTGCTAACATCATATATTATCACTGTATACTTTCTTTTCTTGGTTATTGAGGACTAGTTGTAGGTATGTTGTTCTGGGTCAAGTGCTCAATGGTGGACTTCATCGAACGTCTGGACAAGGTAGGAATTTTATCTTGTCTTGCTAGCATATTTGTTTGTATAGCATACTTGAGAATAGAGTTGATTTATGTAGTCATTTTATTTCTGTTGTGATTTACCCTAGCCATAAAGAGATTTTCCTCGTGACAAAATTGGATGAATGTCATATCAAAGGAGGTATCATGGATCATCATCACACCCGATGAGGTAAAAAAAAGGATCATCATCAAATTTGTTGTGCAATTTACTCAAATTGCTTTGAGAGGTCTTGTCATCTTTGTGAAGGAAAAATTCATTCTTGTGATAATTATATGATGAAATTATTATTAACGTAAGTAGAATTATTCTAGAAGTCTATGTATGATCAAATATGAGGACAATGAGTGAAGTTAGGGATGGAGATATTGTGGAGATAGTTGTGGAGATTGTTATGCTATATTGGACATCTCGTTATGAGAACCTCAATTCTATATTATGAGGCCTCACAAATGTATTGTGTGTAAGAGAGATGTATCATTATTTTGTACATGAGTTTTGTATGTATTTTTGCTTTCTTATGATGATTTCTATGTGTTATTATTTGTTGCTCTGCTGCTCATAATTCCTACATTTGGTATCAGAGCCATGGTTGTCACATTGTGCAAGTAAGGTATTAGTTGTTGAAAGAGTACATGAGTGAGAGGCTGACCTACGTGAAGGATCTTTCCAGTGGTTTCTCAAGCGTGTTTTTTGTAGAGTGGGCGACAGTGTATTGCAACGTCGGCTGGTATATCGTAGCGTGAACTAGTGCATGGAAGTTTGAGTGGTGAGATATTCAGATTGGTGCATGGATAGAATGTTGAGCGGTGCAAGTGAAGTGCATGGAAATTTGAGAACAAGCTAGAGAGAGACAACAATAAGATTTTGTTGTGTGTAGTGCATGCACTTGAAGACAAGCCAGAGAGAACTTGGATGTAGAATTTAGTATTTACATGGACAACATATAGACCAACGCATGAAATTATAGAGAAGGAAATCAAAGAAGGAAAATCAAAGGAAGATTCATATTTTTGTTTTGTTGCATGAAGGAATTGTAGATTCTAGAGAAGGAAAGCAGTTGAACGTGGGAACTCCAATTATATAGTGCTTGTGTTAATAATGTCTACTCTCCACTTGTTGTAATATCGGTGGCATGTGGTTCCCATAATCAACAGATCTGAGATAGAAGAGATATAATCCACCAACAAGATGAACATGTAATGGATCCATATATAGTTTAACAGTAAGAGCGTGGGTGTCTTTCCCGCCATTTCTCGGCCGCAACAATTGAGTCAATTAATGGACTCGATGGAAAAACATGAAACCACATCCACGATGCACCAACTATGAAGCTAACTCGGAGCTGACATTCACATTGCATATTAGAATTTATCCCATTGGGAGAATCACCCAATACCAAGAGAGAATATATATTGGCATGGTCAGTACCAATCTACAATTTTCAACGACAGTAATAAGCTTTTTGCTACATCAAAGAACGTGGTGACTTCAGGTTTTTTTGCTACATCAAAATTCATGGTAAAAGTCCAAATGTAACTTGCCTCCCATGTAGTTGAAAAATTAATGAAGGTAAATGAGTGAGATATATGAAATGAATCCACGTAAAAACAAAGGACTAAAGAAGAAGTTTTATAAAAAAATGTCATTGTTTGAAAGAAATACTTAGTTGAGAAATGACATAAAGTAAAAAAGTAAAAACATATTTCGCCTGGATACCTACGTGGATTATCTGCGTCTGATCGTTTTCTATGAAGAGATCGAGTGGAGTATACCTCGAGTTTTCATGGAGGAGTTTGTTGCTATGAGAGATAAGTGCTCTTAAAGTTAACTTATTATTTTAAGTCCAAAAGTTAGGAAGTGTGAGTGAATTTTGTAGGTCAAAGTAAAAGTAAAAGTTAAGGGATATAAAGATTTAAGAGTATAGTCTTGTTGTAATATCCAAAGTTAAAGTCAAGATAAATTTAAATCAATATTGATATAAAAGTGAGTTTTGGCTTATAAAGTATTTTAAGTCTAGAGTGAATTTGGGTTTTGAAATTTCTTGACGTATAGAGTTGATAAAGTTAACTGAGTTTATAAATATTTGAAGAGTTTGATGTCAAGTTAGAGACTCAAGTTCAAGTATGGGTTGTAAAGTGAATTTTGAGTAAAATTTAAAGTTGAAGTTAGGTATTTGGTGAATAAAAGGTTCATTAAAGTTGAGTCAAGTTGAGGTCACAATTTGTAATTGCACTGTAATGGGTGCATGATCGGTTGTACCCAACACCCTGATTATTTTGTTTATTCTTCAACAAGTGAGCGTGATTACAGGAGAGCGTGTTTCCACAATTCATAATGGGCAAAGGAGGAAAAAAAACTTCAAACAACTAATCAAGAAATTGAATTATTACAATAAGACCTTGAATATGCTTTGCAAGAAATAGATAGATTACAAAAAAAACTCATTCAATAATTGGAAAAGTTGCAGAATTCAGGACACGAGACAATGAACTCTATCATGAATTTGTTTGCTCTGCTACAAAACACATTGACACACTAGAAGAAAAATTGAAATCATTAGATAAATTTAAGGATGATATTTTTAAAATTGAAGATCAAAAGGACAAATTGATAGAACCACTACAACAAGAACTATTGGCAAAGGAGAATGTATTGTCAAAACTCGCAAATGAAGTCAAACAACTACAATAAGAAAAAGTAAAGTGTGATGCAATGTGTGATACTAGTGACTTGATTCAGAAGATTGATAGTTCGGGTGATTCTTGTTTTCTAGTTGATGATAGTAATGTTGATGTACATATATATCTCTCTTGTTCGGAGGCTCCAAATGATGTTCCAAATGATGATGCTCAAAATGATGATGATCATGATGATAGTTATGATGTTTAAATAGATTTCTTTGAAAAACATACTAAAGGAATAGATTCAAAACTTTTGAATAAAATGGGTTATGATGGTAAAGGTTTAGGAAATAATTCTCAAGGTATCCAGAAGCCCATACAAGTATATGTAAGACTAGGAAATTAAGGCCTTGGTTATGAAGTCAACACAAACAATGGAGACATAAAATTTGTGAATGTAGAATCATCGACAACAAATGAATCATCTACAAGTAGCAACAGAAGCAATGAACTTGGTGCAACAACCACAACATCCAACCAAGTAAAAAATCATGAGAAGAAGAAGAAAGAATGTTGCATTCAGTGTGGAAGAAAAGTACATGCCAACGAAAAATGTTGGAATTTATATCCATGCAGTGTTTGTGGTCTTAAAAATCATGATCATCAAAAGTGGTGGAACAAAGAAATTTCAAAGGATCATATACAAGTATAATGTGGATGGATAGATGTCCCTGAATGGAAAAATGTTTTGTTCATGTTGAAACGATTTTACAGGTTGAAGTGTTCAAATGTACGACTATATATCCCATATAAATTTCATGAGTTAGTTGGTCCTCAAAAGGTCAGTTGTCATTAAAGTCAGTTGTACATGTTTAAGAAAGAGTTGTTAGTTTATTGAGTCATTGATTTGAGTCATTTTATTGGTTTGTGGTAACCTAAAAACCACTTTGTAATGTTAGATGTAAGTTTTTGATCAGGTGAAATCACTTGATGTAATGAATGGTTCGTGACAATGCAAAACCAGTTTGAGTTTGCAATGGTTACGGGTAAGTCGAGAAAACCCAAGAGATGATGTATTGGTTGAGGGTAAGTCATAGAAAACCCATGGGAAGGTCAAGGGTAAGCTATTAATCCTTGATATGAATGTGATGTAGTTCAAATGATTGAATCAGATATAGCTCAGGAAGACAACGTCAAATGAAGAAACAAATGTAGATGAAGAAGAGTGAAGATGATGAAGAGAGGATGAATAAGACTAAAGGTGATGCAAAATACAAAAGACACAAATGAAGACAAATCAGATATCCGGTTTGAATCACAAGTATTCATTAAGAGGGAGTCTGAAGGAATAATTTATACTTGTGATAATTATATGATGAAATTATTATTAATGTAAGCAAACTTATTCTATAAGTCTACGTATGATCAAAGATGAGGACAATGAGTGAAGTTAGGGATGGAGATATTATTGGAGATATTGTGGAGATAGTTGTGGAGATTGTTATGCTATATTGGACATATTGTTATGAGAACCTCAATGATATATTATGAGTCCTCACGAATGTATTGTGTGTAAGAGAGATGTATCATTATTTTGTACATTAATGAATATGTGATTTTTGTATGTATATTTGCGTTCTTATGATGATTTATGTGTGTTATTATTTGTTGCTCTGCTGCTCATAATTCCTACATTTGGTATCAGAGCCATGGTTACCACATTATTCAAATAAGGTATTATTTGTTTAAAGAGTACATGAGTGAGATGGTGACCTGCATGAAGGATATTTCCAGTTGTTGGGAAAGCGTGAAGTTTGCAGAGAGGGCGAAAATGTATTGCATCGTCCACTGGTATATCACAACGTGAACTGGTGCATGGAAGTTTGAGTGGTGAGATCTTCAGATTGGTGCATGGATAGAATGTTGAGCAATGCAAGTGTAGTGCGTGGACATTTGAGGACCATCTAGAGAGAGCCAACAATAATATTCATGAGGACAAGCTAGAGAAAACCTGGATGCAGAATTTAGTATTCGGATGGGAAACATATAGACCAGTGCATGAAATTCTAGAGAAGGAAATCAAAGAAAGAAAATAAAAGGAAGAGTCATCGTTTTGTTTTGTTGCATGAAGGAATTGTAGATTCTAGAGAAGGAAAGATGTTGAACGTGGGAACTCCAATTATATAGTGCTTGTGTTAATCATGTCTACTCTCCAATTGTTGTAATATCGTTGGCGTGTGGTTCCCATAATCCACAGATATGAGATAGAGGATATATAATCCATCGAAAATATGAACATGTAACATATCCATATATATTTTAACAGTAAGAGTGTGAGTGTATTTCCCTCCATTTCTCGGCAGCGACAATTGAGTCAATTAATGGACTTGGTGGAAAAACACGAAACCACATCCATGATGCACCAACTATGAATCTAACTCAAAGATGACATTCACATTGCGGTTTAGAAGTTATCCCAATGGGAGAATCACCCAATACTAAGAGAGAATATATATTGGCGTGGTCAATACCAGTCTATGATTTTCAACGACAGTAACAAGATTTTTTCTACATCAAAGAACATGGTGACTTCAGTTTTTTTGCTACATCAAAATTCATGGTAAAATTCCAAATGTAAATTGCCTCCCATATAGTTGACAAATTAATGAAGGTAAATGAGTGAGATATATGAAATGAAGCCACGTAAAAATAAAGGACTAATGAAGAAGTTTTATAAAAAAATTGTCATTGTTTGAAAGCAATGCTTAGTTGAGAAATGACATAAAGTAAAAAAGTAAAAGCATATGTCGCCTGGATACCTGCATGGATTATCTGAGTTTTATCACTTTCTATGAAGAGATCAATTATAGTATACCTCGAGTTGTTGTGGAGGATTTTTCTGCTATGAGAGATAAGTTCTCTTAAAGTTAAGTTATTATTTTAAGTCCCAAAGTTAGGAAGTGTGAGTGAATTTTGTAGGTCAAAGTAAAATTTAAATTTAAAGGATATAAATATTTAAGAGTATAGTCTTGTTGTAATATCCAAAGTTAAATATATAACTTACCCTCAACCAATACATCATATCCTGTGTTTTCTTGGCTTGCTTGTAACCATTACAAACTCAAACTGGTTTCTCATTGTCATGGACCATTCATTACATCAAGTGGTTTCAACTGACCACAAACTTACATTTGACATTACAAAGTGGTTTTTGGGTTACCACGAACCAATAAAATGACTCAAATCAACAACTCAATAAACTAACAACTCTTTCTTAAACATGTACAACTGACTTTAATGACAACTAACCTTTGGGGTACCAACTAACTCATGAAATTTATATGGGAGATATTGCCATACATTTAAACACCTCAACCTGTAAAATCCTTTCAACATGAACATACAATTTTTCCATTTAGGGACATCTATCCATCCACATTGTACTTGTATATGAAGCTCTGAAATTTGTTTGTTCCAACACTTTTGATGCTCATGATTTTTAAGACCATAAATACTGCATGGATATAAATTCCAACATTTTTCTTTGGCATGTCCTATTCTTCCACACTGACTCCAACATTCTTTCTTCCTCTTCTCATGTTTTTTTACTTGGTTGGATGTTGTGTCTGTTGCACCAAGTTCATTGCTTCTACTGCTACGTGTAAATGATTCATTTGTTGTCAGTGATTCTGCTTTCACAAAGTTGATGTCGTCATTCCTTATGTTACCTTCATAACAAAGCCCCTCATTTATTGGTCTTACATATACTTGTATGGGCTTCTGGATACCTTGAGAATTATTTCCTAAACCTTTACCATCATAACCCATTTTATTCAAAAGTTTTAAACCTATTCCTTTAGTATGTTTTTCAAAGCAACCTATTTCAACATCATCACTATCATCATGATCATCGTCATTTTGAGAATCATCATTTGGAAAATCATTTGTAACATCATATGGAGCCTCTGAACAAGAGAGATATATATGTACATCAACATTATTATCATCAACCAAAAAACAAGAATCACCCAAACTATCAATCTTCTGAATCAAGTCAGTAGTATCACACATTGCATCACACTTTACTTTTTCTTGTTGAAGTTGTTTGACTTCATCGAGTGCTAAAAATACATTCTCCTTTTCAAATATTTCTTGTTGTAGTGATTCTATCAATTTGTCCTTTTGATCTTCAATTTTAAAAATATCATCCATAAATTTATCTAATGATGTAAAATTTTCTTCTAGTGTGTCAATGCATTTTTTAGAAGAGCAAACAAATTCATGATAGAGTTCATTGTCTCGTGTCCTAAATTCTGCAACTTTTCCAATTATTGATTGATTTTATTTTTGTAATCTATCTATTTCTTGCAAAGAATCTTCAATCTCTTGTTGTAATAATTCAATTTCTTGATTAGTTGTTTGAAGTATTTTTCCTCCTTTTCCCATTATGAATTATGGAATCACCCTCGCTTGTAATCATGCTCGCTTGTTGAAAATAAACGCAATAACCAGGGTGTCAGGTACAACCAATCATGCACCCATTACCATGCAATTACAAATTGTGACATCAACTTGACTCAACTTTAATGAACCTTTTATTCACCAAATACCTCTCAACTTAACTTGAATTTTGACCCAATACATTACAAAAAGCAGCTTCAAATTTTACTCAAACTTCACTTTACAACCCATACTTGAACTTGACTCACTAACTTGACATCAAACTCTTCAAATGTTTATAAACTCAGTTGACTTTATCAACTCTATACGTCATGACGTTTCAAAACCCAAATTCACTCTAGACTTAAAATACTCTATACGCCAAAGCTCACTTTGATATCAATATTGACTTAACTTTATCTTGACTGTAACTTTGGATATTACAACAACACTATACTCTTAAAACCTTATATCCCTTAAATTTTATTTTTACTTTGACCTACCAAAAATTCGCCCACACTTCCTAACTTTTGGACTTAAAATAATAACTTAAATATAAGAGCACTTATCTCTCATAGCAATAAACTCCTCCACGACAGATCGAGGTATACTCCACGACAGGTTGAGAGTAAGTTATGACTTTAACTTTGGATATTACAACAAGACTATACTCTTAAATCCTTATATCCCTTATAAATTTCATGAGTTAGTTGGTCCCCCAAAGGTCAGTTGTCATTAAATTCAGTTGTACATGTTTAAGAAAGAGTTTTCAGTTTATTGAGTCATTGATTTGAGTCATTTTATTGGTTCATGGTAACCCAAAAACTAGTTTGTAATGTCAGATGTAAGTTTGTGGTCAACTCAGACCACTTGATGTAATGAATGGTTCATGACAATGCGAAACCAGTTTGAGTTTGTAATGGTTATGGGTAAGTTGATAAAACCCATGATATGATGTATTGGTTGAGGGTAAGTCATAGAAAACCCATGGGAAGGTCAAGGGTAAGCTAGAAATCCTTGATATGAATATGATGCATTTCAAATGATTTACAAAGATATAGCTCAGGAAGACAATGTCAAATGAAGAAACAAATGCAAATGCAAAAGAATGAAGATGATGCAGAGAGGATGCATAAGAATAAACATGATGCAGAATATAAAAGACACAAATGAAGACAACTCAGATATCCATTTTGAATTACAAGTGTTCATTAATAGGGAGTATGAAGGAATAATTCATACTTGTGATAATTATATGATGAAATTATTATTAATGTAAGTAGAATTATTCTAGAAGTCTACGTATGATCAAAGATGAGGACAATGAGTGAAGTTAGGGATGTAGATATTCTTGGAGATAGTTTTGGAGATTGTTATGCTATATTGGACATCTCGTTATGAGAACCTCAATGCTATATTATGAGGCGTCACGAAGGTATTTTTTGTAAGAGAGATATATCATTATTTTGTACATTAATGAATATGTGAGTTTTGTATGTATATTTGCATTCTTCCAATGATTTATGTGTGTTATTATTTTTTTCTCTCCTGCTCATACTTCCTACACTTTGGGCAAGTACTTTCTTTTGAAATCCGCTCCTTATCAAATCATGTATGTATAGTTTCCACCCTTTATCTATTTGCATTGCAGTCACGATTTGTGAATAATCTTTAGTATCATGAGCAAGCTTCAAATCTCTATGCTATGCATAGGATCTCCCTCGCTACGCAAATGATGTGCATGTTTCATTGCTACACAAACCCTATTGTTTCCATTCACTACACAAAAGCCTGTTGGTCTATGTTCATTGCGCATATTTTGAAATCACTTTTATCACTGTGCGGAAAATTTTTAGCCCATTGTTTTTGGTAGTCTAACCCTTGCATAGTTCACCTCTCATACACCAAAGTTATGATGCTCTTATCCAATCTAAACCCTAGCACTGCTAGCTTGCTGTGCAAGCTTCCCTGTTGAATTTCAAGATATTTTTTCCTTAAACAGTTTGAAATTGACCTCACAAAGATGACATCATAGGAAAAGAAGAAATACAAGGGAGGAAATGTGCTAAGATATGAACCCCAAGAGCTAACCTTGGTAAAATCAAACCCTAGATACAGGGTGTCGTTTGAGCAGGCTAGGTGTAAGAGATTTTGTGAAAGAATCCAGGGATATAACATGAAACTAACCAAGGAGTTCGCACTGAACTTTAATGGTGTCAATGAAATCATTGTAGGTGTCACCTTTCCAGTATTAGAAGAGACCATATCATCTACCATAGAGATTCCCATAAAGGGAGAGAAATGGTTTAAAGGTATGCCTCTGGATCTTATGTTTTACATTGATTTCCTCAAGCCTTAGTATAGAAAGCAAAAAAATGGTGCCTCTATCCCTAGGGAGTTTCTTTTGGAACCCTATGAGAAGCTACTGAGAGTAATCCAAAATTATTTTACTTGTGAGGGTAGGTTTGACAGGGTGTAATAATACCACATAATGTTCTTCATGCATTTCACAAGGAAAAGCCCTATAAACTTACCCTTTTACTTGTATACAAGCCTAGAAAAATGGCAAACAAAGTCCAAGCTAGGACTGAAAAAATTGTTCCATTTCTCTTTGGTAAAGTTGTTAGTGGTTGAGGAGCTTAGAAAACTAAACAGGGATTGGGAGTATTTCTTAGCATCAACAAATATCTCCCTGAACCGTGAAGGTGATACCCCTCTGTCTGCTAAAATAATTCCCTCTAATAATTCAATTCAAGAAAAATAAGATGTTGCAGAACAAGGAAAGAGAAAAGGAAAAGAGGTTGAGGCCCCTTCTCCTATCCAACTAGGTTTGAAGAAGGGTAGGTGGCTACAATACACTGATGATACAAAGGAGACACAGACACCCAATAGATCAACCACAAGGGAAGTTGCTAGAAGGCTTCCCACACCCATAATGCAGACAAAATTTGTTGAGGTTGTAGCTTAGGAGATGGATGAAGAACAAGGTAAATTAGTAAAGAAAGACTCATAGTTTATGGGAATGAAACAATATCTCAAGGAGGCTTAGCATGTGATAGCTCAATGTTTCCAAGAAAATAGAGAATTAAAGAGGAAGCAAGTAGAGAAACCTCCCGAGGTACAGAAACTATAGGTCAAGACAGATCCTAAAAGTCAAACATCCAAGGGAAAGGGATTTTTTCAAAAACCTAAGACCATAGTTGTATCCAATCCCACAAAACCTCTGACAAGATGCTCAGCCAAGAAGAATAGTATAGAGATACAGGGCAAGCAAGAAAAAAGTGAAAGACCTTCTACTTCACCCATAGAAGTTGAAAAGAACATAAGATGGCTTAATAAGAAGTTGAGGGAAGCTCAAGGTCAAATCATTCATCTCGGGGATGAAAAGAGGATATCATATGACAGAGCCATGAAACACTTTAAATAATGAGAAAATTCATGTGCCAGCCAGAGAAAATTACTATGTAGCCCTTTCCAATGGCCAGTCAAAATTGAAGAGAAATGAAGCCTTGTTCAAGCAAGTGGGAAATATAAAGGTATGAATATTAACTCTAAGGAAGGAAAACAAACATCTTAAACAAAAGTTTCAATTGAATGATGAGGCCAAAAGAACATTAGAACTACTTGCAGAAGTAGCATAAATATGACTGGAGCAACTTCACATTTTTTTTCTTCTTGGGTATGGTACCATCTCAACTTTTGTTCATATCATAGTAGTTGTGGAAAACATGCATTTTGATATTGGAGAAAAGTTTCACAAGGGTGACAATAGATACATTTTCTGGGCACAAAGGGTGTTAAACTAGTAAATTGTCATACACAACACTTTCGTAATGAGGCCTCGCTACGCAAATGATGTAGGAATATATCATCAGCAAGAACAGTTGGGAGATGATTGGCATATGAGTGTTGAAACAAATATGATCCCCCCAGTCACTTGTTGCCATATGGATCTACATGAATTTCAAGAAAAGGAGTCTGCTACGCAAAGTTTCTATGCAAGTGCTGTAGGTAGCATTTGCACAACAAAAATTCCAATTTGCTACACAAAGGTGGTAGAGTTGTCCAACAATGCATAGGATGATTCAATATGCTTTCCACATGAACTTGATGATTCATCAAAAATAGTATATTTGAAATGTACTCAGATCTATGATTCTATAAGATATTTTTTTTTTCCATTTAAGATGGTCAAACGAATTTACTATATTTAGTAAAGTTGTTTAGGAGTTGTTCTCTTTCAATGTAACTAGATCCACCATTGTAGATAGTAGTAGTTCGACTCCTAGTAGCCTAGTGTGGAAATAGGCTTCTATATATTTGATCATTTTGATATAAATAAGGGCGAGTTGGTAGAACTAGAGTATTTTTTATCTTAATTGTAAATTTTTGAATCTGAATGAAATGAAAATGAAGTAGTCCTGAACCTTCATGAAAAATATTCTAATGGTGATGAGATGACTATGTGTTTCTTATGTTTTGTATGTATCCCTTGTTTCCCTACTTGCATCTCATTTTCCCTCTATTTAAATTGATATTTAAGAGTGTAGAATTCATCTAAATCGTGCTCTAGACTCAAATAATTTAAACTCTGCCCTTTCTTCCTAACTAGGTCAGAATTCATCTATATGGTGCTCTGATTCTATTATGTGTTGCATTTTCCCTCTTTCACCCCCTAAAACAAATTCAAAACTTAAGGTTTCATCCACCTAATTTATTATTTGCTCCTCTGAGAGGTTCTATATACCAGACATTAGTTTCATTCATTTTCAAGATTTGACTCCATAGCCCAAAAATCATCCTTCTCGTCCTTGCCATTTTTTTTATTATTAAATCCACTCAAAATTTTAAACCCTAGATGTTGTAATTATTCTCTTCTATTGGTATTGAGGATTCTTTATGGTTTATTCTAATTCTACCTTACCATATTAGATTGACCCTGGTTCAGATTCGATAATCTTCCCAACAAAATCCCTTTAAAACTATCGGCATGTCTGGTAAACTAGAAGGCAATGCATCACACAGAGTGTACTGCGCAGTCTCACCTAAGATAGCTCTATGGGTGGCTGAAATACTCAAGTGTTTGCAACCTGAAAATGACTGGAGATCCATGGTTGTGTTCTGTATTCTTTATTCATTCAGTATGACATCTAATTATAGCAACCATTCTATTCATGCATGTGGAATACAAAATTTACCTAGTTACTTCATTCATATAACATTCATCAATTAATAAGACATACAAACACATAAATTCATTCAAATAACATAGTGTTACCATGGTTCACCCCCTCCTGGGTTATGTCCACAAAGATATGGCTCTCAACCTTTTATTATGGTTGAAAATTATATCACATTGCGCGTGTCTACAATTTTAGGTCTCAACCTTTTCCATAGGCTCCTCAATCCTTGCGAGGCTGACTAGATCGGACTAGGATCCTCAGCCTGTGATCTAACCCTTGGGATCAAGTCACTCACTACTCCCCTAGATCACCATCTTAATGACTCATATAGTTCTTACAACTCTCTATTCCTTGGTGTATATCTGTATATCTCCCACTTCTCTCTCCAAGTACTACTTATTTATATCCTTGGCTCACCAACCATTACAATACATTACAAAACCCTAACCCTAGCGTCATTAGTGCTTCCTTGCATGCGCACCTTGCCTGCTTCTCTTACACGTTCTTCTTTTTCTTCCAGCTGTCTTTTCCTCCTTGCATGACTCTCCTCCAAAAATAACCTTTATTCCTGGCTACGCATGCATCCAACATGCCAATAACATTTGTGCACTTCTTCGACATCTTCTATGAGAGCCTGAAACTTCTCTATGAGTTCCTT
>JZKD02S1761908.1:510509-562432 GCA_000966675.3 Picea glauca | reverse complement strand
ATTTATATCCTTGGCTCACCAACCATTACAATACATTACAAAACCCTAACCCTAGCGTCATTAGTTCTTCCTTGCATGCGCACCTTGCCTGCTTCTCTTACACGTTCTTCTTTTTCTTCCAGCTGTCTTTTCCTCCTTGCATGATTCTCCTCCAAAAATAACCTTTATTCCTGGCTACGCATGCATCCAACATGCCAATAACATTTGTGCACTTCTTCGACATCTTCTATGAGAGCCTGAAACTTCTCTATGAGTTCCTTTACTTGCGTTTGAGCCTGTGCGGTCTTTTCTCTGAGTGCATCCAATACTTGTGCTACAATCTCATCACATATCATCTCTGCACACTCTACCTGATTTTTTTCCATGTTCTTCTTTGCATCTTGTGCCTGCGTAAAGACCTCTGCTGCCCGCTCTTGGAGAGGTTCCATTTGATCTTGTCACTCCTTCTTATGTGTCTTCATGGCTATGAGCTCTGATTGTAGATTCTTCATATCATGCGCTCTTTTAATGTGCTCAGTGATCAGTATCATCTTCTGCCTCTGCTTGAGGTCCTGGATAGCTGTGATTTTCTTCTCCTCTTTCTAGTCCCACTGCTGGACCTGTAGATCCTCCTCCATCTTTGTCCACAGCTGTGCTTATTTATCAAACAAGTCAATAGCTATGTGGACTTGTCGCTCGATATCCTCTATCTGTGTTGTTTCTTCCTACTTCCTTTTCTCCTTCACCTTCGGGGGAATGGTAGGGATGAGTTGTTCCCGAAGGTGCTCTATCTATTGCTTGTATTGATCGATTGTATGCACAATATAATCAATCTTCTGCATCGCTGTGAGCTCTACTGGCTATGCTCTCTTTGTAATTTTATCATACGCTACAACCAATCCCTCCTCAACCCTATCTGCATGATATTTCTCATCTCTGGTCTCGATCTTGACCTACTCGAGCAACAATTCCAACTCTTCTCTATTTTCCTTCGTCTAGTGCAGTTCTGCTGCGTCTATGTGCGTGTGCGACTATACCTCCTGTGTGATGCTGACTTGCAGTTTATACAACACCTTGGTTGGTATCTAGGTCATTACCAACTATATTTGGGCCAAATATTTCAAGTGTGTTTGAACCACAATTTCATCCATGAACAACATGTTGGGTGTAACCTGAAATGTCAAGCTCGGTTGTCCTGTTGTCTGGATCCTACCCTGCTCACTCGATCCAACGTTGGGTCCTACCTGTGATGTTGTGGGGACTGATGTTATTCCTCTGCCAACCCCCTGTGTTTCTCTTATCTGCTCAAGGAGATGCCTCATGTATGTTTGGTGCTGAGCTTCATCAAAATCCTCCATTGTTCGATTCTAGACCATTTGGGCCATGAGGTCTTCTTCGTCCTTCGTGATCATATATTATGGTGGTGTTTTTTGTGCCTTAGATTTCTTGCGCACACCCCTCATTTGAATAATTGGCCTTTTGGTCTAGCCTTCCTCTTTTTGGGTAGCACTTGATGTGGTCCCCTGTGCTATCTCGGTTCCTTTTTCTTGTTCCTGTGACACCTGGGTGTTGTTCTTATTCCCCACCCAGGTGACTTTCTTGGGCACACCCCTTTCTTCTATTGTGTCAGGTTTTGACCCATCCTTGGCTTCTTAGGAACCATTTTGTCTCTTGTAGGTGTTTTTTCCCACCATTCCTTCGCCTCCTTATCTGCGGGCATCTCTTGATTCAAATATGGAATCCTCCAGTCCTCGTGCCAATCCTTGATGGAAATTTCTACGTCCTCTTCCTTGACAGAGTACTACAGTTGTATCCATTGGTTCTTGGGATCCTTCTGTGCTTGGATCCATATTGTATTCCTGGTCTCTTTAAAGTTGGCTATACTCTGATACTGTGCAACCACTTCTGGTGTAATCCGCCAAGTGTTGGTGATGCTTTCCTACAGGTCATTGTAATATCCTGTGAACATGCCTACATTTGCACTTTTTTTCTTGGGGTCTGAAGTGCTCCCCAACAATAGGTATCGCACTACATGGAAAGGATTGGATATCACAGAAAATTATGTATACTTAGGCTCCCTCCATCTGACCAAGGCAATCGAGACGAGTAGCCATGAGAAGTAAAATTCTGTCGCCAGGTCCAGTGTGTTCTTGCAGTCTTCCAAGAACAAAATCATCAAGTACAGGGCCCAACTGAGTATAGTTCCCTCCACACACTGTGTTGTAGTTGCGACGACCCCAGCAGGGACTTCCTCCTTGCGAAATTTCTTGAGTAACTTGCATGCCATGATTTTTTAGGCCATCCTTATTGTTGCATCACTAATGCGCTTAATTATGATTCTGCGTGAACCTCTTTATGTACCATACATTTTCTTCATTTCCTCGGCCAGTGCCTTTTCCTTTGTTTTGTCATCAAGGAACTGTGTGGGTGTCTCCCCTAGAGGTGGAAGCCTTGTAATATATGTAATGAGCTACACATATATTGGGATGAGTTGTTATAGCCATATATATCCTATGTGGGTAACTTCCATTAGTTTCCTTATGCAGTTTCTTACGTCCCCACTCGTTCCAAAGTGTGGGATCTCCCACAAGCCTAGAATCCTGATTTTGGCCAGTCCGAGTGCCCACTATTTTGGTTGGTTAATTAGTTCATAGAAGTGTTCTATACCCACAGTATCAAGGTAAAATTTCTTGGAAAAATTTGGAAACTTTTATGTATTAGTCACATCGTGGTTTGAGTACCATAGTTTCTCCATGTGGCCTAACAGATTACTCGCAGCACACACCCCTTCTGGAATGTGCGACAAGACTATGGTTGTGGAAACCTACTTGTGCGGTGATATTGTTATTGGCTACTTGCCCTTTTGTTCTGGTGGTTGACTCAAGGTTCCAACCTCCATTGTTCTCTCTTCTACATCCTTCTCTACCCATCCAATGACATCTTCCACTATGCCCTCTTATGGTTGTTCCTGCATGGTTGTGTGTGACCTTTCTAGCATGACCGTTTCTGTTTGGTTCAGGACCATCCCATTAACCCCTGGTCATTCTTAGGTTTTTCCGAGAACAAAGGATTTCTTGTATCCTAGGTCTGTTGACTATGTCCTACTTTCGACATATCAATGTCCATGCCCATTGGTGTTATCTGTTTGGTTTCCTCCACCACTGGCATGGGGCTTCTCGTTGCCATATCGGGCAATGAGATTTCATCCAATTTGACATCTTCTAAAGGTCAAGGTGGTTGTTGTTCACTTCCCTGTGGTTGTTTTGGAGCTCTGAGGTTGCTTTGAGGTCGTCTGCAGGCCTAGCTCGACACTCCTAGCTTGGGTGGTGCCATGGTGGTAAATATATTCTTCGCGGAGCTTAGTTAGCTCTATAACTTCTGCAACCTCTCTCTTTCCCTCATATACTCTACCACTCTGATCCATTCATAACCATGGAATTCATTTCTTGGTCTTACATATACTTGTATGGGCTTCTCAATACCTTGAGAATTCTTTCATAAACCTTTACCATCATAACCCATTTTATTCAAAAGTTTTGAACCTATTCCTTTAGTATGATTTTCAAATCAACCTATTTCAACATCATCACTATCATCATGATCATTGTCATTTTGAGCATCATCATTTGTAAAATCATTTGGAACATCATTTGGAGCCTCCGAACAAGATAGATATATATTTACATCAACAAAAAAACAAGAATCACCTGAACTATCAATCTTATGAATCAAGTTAGTAGTATCACACATTGCATCACACTTTACTTTTTCTTGTTGAAGTTGTTTGACTTCATTTGCAAGTGCTGACAATACATTCTCCTTTGCCAATATTTATTGTTGTAGTGATTCTATCAATTTGTCCTCTTGATCTTCAATTTTAAAAATATCATCCATAAATTTATCAAATGATGTCAATTTTTCTTCTAGTGTGTCAATGCATTTTTTAGAAGAGCAAACAAATTCATGATAGAGTTCATTGTCTTGTGTCCTGAATTGTGCAACTTTTCCGATTATTGATTGATTTTATTTTTGTAATCTATCTATTTATTGCAAATCATCTTCAAGCTCTTGTTGTAATAATTCAATTTCTTGATTAGTTGTTTGAAGTATTTTTCCTCCTTTGCCCATTATGAATAGTGGAATCACCCTTGCTTGTAATCATGCTCGCTTGTTGAAGAATAAACACAATAACCAACGTGTCAAGTACAACCGATCATGCACCCGTTACCATGCAATTACAAATTGTGACATCAACTTGACTCAACTTTAATGAACCTTTTATTCACCAAATACCTCTCAACTTAACTTGAATTTTGACCCAATACATTACAAAAAACAACTTCAAATTTTACTCAAACTTCACTTTACAACCCATACTTGAACTTGACTCTCGAACTTGACATCAAACTCTTCAAATGTTTATAAACTCAGTTGACTTTATCAACTCTATACATCAAGAAATTTCAAAACACAAATTCACTCTAGACTTAAAATACTCTATAAGCCAAAACTCACTTTGATATCAATATTGACTTAACTTTATCTTGAATTTAACTTTGGTTATTACAACAAGACTATAATCTTAAATACTTATATCCCTTAAATTTTACTTTTACTTTGACCTACCAAAATTCACTCACACTTCCTAACTTTTGGACTTAAAATAATAACTTAACTTTAAGAGCACTTATCTCTCATAGCAATAAACTCATCCACGATAGCTCGAGGTATACTCCACAATAGGTTGAGGGTAAGTTATGACTTTAACTTTGGATATTACAATAAGACTATACTCTTAAATCGTTATATCTCTTATAAAGTTCATGAGTTAGTTGGTCCCCCAAATGTCAATTGTCATTAAATTCAGTTGTACATGTTTAAGAAAGAGTTTTCAGTTTATCGAGTCATTGATTTGAGTCATTTTATTGGTTCGCGGTAACCCAAAAACTAGTTTGTAATTCCAGATGTAAGTTTGTGGTCAGCTGAAACCACTTGATGTAATGAATGGTTCGTGAAAATGCGAAACCAGTTTGAATTTGTAATGGTTACTGGTAAGTTGATAAAACCTTTGATATGATGTATTGGTTGAGGGTAATTCGTAGAAAACCCATGGGAATGTCAAGGGTAAGCTAGAAATCCTTGATATGAATATGATGCAGTTCAAATGATTTACTAAGATATATCTCAGGAAGACAACGTCAAATGAAGAAACAAATGCAAATGCAAAATAATGAAGATGATGCAGAGAGGATGCATAAGACTAAACATGATGAAAAATACAAAAGACACAAATCAAGACAAATCATATATCCGGTTTGAATCACAAGTATTCATTAAGAGGGAGTATGAAGGAATACTTCATACTTGTGATAATTATATGATGAAATTATTATTAATGTAAGTAGACTTATTCTAGAAGTCTACGTATGATCAAAGATGATGACAATGAGTGAAGTTACGGGTGGAGATGTTCTTGGAGATAGTTTTGGAGATTGTTATGCTATATTGGACATCTCATTATGAAAACCTCAATGCTATATTACGAGGCCTCACAAATGTATTGTCTATAAGAGAGATATATCATTATTTTGTGCATTAATGAATATGTGAGTTTTGTATGTATATTTGTGTTCTTATGATGATTTATGGGTGTTATTATTTGTTTCTCTGATGCTCATACTTCCTACACTTTGGGAAAGTACTTTCTTTTGAAATCCGCTTCTTATCCACTCATGTATGTATAGTTTCCACCCTTTATCTATTTGCATTACAGTCACAATTTGTGCATAATCTTTAGTATCATGAGAAAGCTTCAAATCTTTATGCTATGCACACGATCTCCCTCGCTACACAAATGATGTGCATGTTTCCTCTCTACACAAACCCTATTGTTGCCATTCACTACACAAAAGCCTGTTGCTCTGTGTTCGTTGTTCATATTTTGAAAACACCTTTATCATTGTGCGGAAAACCTTTAGCCCATTGTTTATGGTAGTCTAACCCTTGCATAGTTCACCTCTCATACACCAAAGTTTTGATGCTCTTATCCAATATAAACCCTAGCATTGCTAGCTTGCTACGCAAGCTTCCCTGTTCAGTTTCAAGATATTTTTTCTTTAAACAGTTTGAAATTGACCTCACAAAGATGAAATCACAGGAAAAGAAGAAATACAAGGGAGGAAATGTGCTAAGATATGAACCCCAAGAGATAACCTTGGTAAAATCAAACCCTACATACAGGGTGGCGTTTGAGCAGGATGGGTGTATGAGATTTTGTGAAAGAATCCAGGGATATAACATGAAACTAACGAAGGAGTTCGCCCTGAAATTTAATGGTGTCAATAAAATCATTGTAGGGGTCACCTTTCTAGTATTAGAAGAGACCATATCAACTGCCATAGGGATTCCCATACAGGGAGAGAAATGGTTTAAAGGTATTCCTATGGATCTTATGTTTTACATTGATTTCCTCAAGCCTCAGTATAGAAAGCAGAAAGATGGTGCCACTATCCCTAGGGAGTTTCTTTTGGAACCCTATGAGAATCTACTGAGAGTAATCCAAAATTATTTTACTTGTGAGGGTAGGTTTGATAGGGTGTATTAATACCACATAATGTTTTTAATGCATTTCACAGGTAAAATCCCTCTAAACTTACCCTTTTACCTATATAAAATCCTAGGAAAAATGGCAGACAAAGTCTAAGCCAGGGCTGACCAACTTGTTCCATTTCTCCTTGGTAAAGTTGTTAGTGGTTGAGGAGCTTAGGAAACTAAATAGTGATTGGGATTATTTCTTAGAATCAACAAATATCTCCCTAGACCCCAAAGGAGATACCCTTTGTCTGCTGAAAGAATTCCCTCTAATAATTCAATTCAAGAAAAAATAGATGTTGCAGAACAAGGAAAGAGAAAAGGAAAGGAGGTCGAGTCCCCTTCTCCTATCCAACTAGGTTTTAATAAGGGTAGGAGGCTACAATAAACTGATGAGCCAAAGGAGACACAGACACCCAGCAGATCAACCACAAGGGAAGTTGCTAGAAGGCTTCACACACCCATAGTGTAGACAAAATTTGTTGAGGTTGTAGATCAAGAGATGGATGAAGAACAAAGTAAATCAGCAAAGAAATAGTCATAGTTTAGGGGAATGAAACAATATCTCAAAGAGGATTAGCATGTGATAGCTCAATTTTTCCAAGAAAATAGAGAATTAAAGAGGAAGCTAGAAGAGAAATCTCTCGAGGTACAGAAACCACAGGTCAAGATAGATCCCTAAAGTCAAACATCCAAGTGAAAGGGAATTTTTCAAAAACCTGAGACCATAGTTGTAGCCAATCCCACAACATCTCTGAAAAGATCCTCAGCCAAGAAGAATATTCCAAAGATACAGGGAAAGAAAGAAACAAGTGAAAGACCTCCTACTTCACCCAGAGATGTTGAAAAGAACATAATATGGCGTAATAAGAAGTTGAGGGAAGCTCAAGGTCAAATCATTCAGCTCAGGGAAGAAAAGAGGATATCATATGACAGAGCCATGAAACACTTTAAATAATGAGAAAATGCATGTGCCATCCAGAGAAAATTATAGTAACCCTTTCTAATGGCAATTCAAAATTGAAGAGAAATGAAGCCTTGTTCAAGAAAGTGGGAAATATGAAGATATGAATCTTAACTCTAAGGAAGGAAGACACACATCTTAAACAAAGGTTGCGATTGAATGATGAGGCCAGAAGAAGATTAGAACTACTTGTAGAAGTAGCAGAAATATGATTAAAGAAACTTCACATTTTTTTCTTCTTGGGTATGGGAGCATCTCAAGTTTTGTTCATATCATAGTAGTTGTGGAAAACATGCATTTTGATATTGGAGAAAAGTTTCACAAGAGTGACAGTAGATACATTTATGGGCACAAAGGGTGTTAGAATAGTAAATTGTCATACACAACACTTTCGTAGCGAGGCCTCGCTACACAAATGATGTAGGA
Organism: Picea glauca; assembly: GCA_000966675.3. NCBI lineage: Eukaryota > Viridiplantae > Streptophyta > Pinopsida > Pinales > Pinaceae > Picea > Picea glauca. Next base: position 554,472 of record JZKD02S1761908.1, on the reverse strand, counting down.
ATATATCATCAGCAAGAACAGTTGGGAGATGATTGGCATATGAGTGTTGAAAAAAATATGATCCCCCCAGTCACTTGCTTCCATCTGGATCTACACAAATTTCAAGAAAAGGAGTCTGCTATGCAAAGTTTCTACGTAAGTGTTGTAGGTAGCATTTGCGCAAGAAAAATTCCAATTTGCTACACAAAGGTGGTATAGTTGTCCAACAATGCATAGGATGATTCAATATGCTTTCCACATCCACTTGATGATTCATCAAAAACAATATATTCGAAATGTACTCAGATCTATGATTCTATAAGATATTTTTTTTTTTTTTCATTTAAGATGGTCAAACGAATTTACTATTTTTAGTAAAGTTGTTTAGGAGTTGTTCTCTTTCAATGTAACCAGATCCGCCATTGTAGATAGTATTAGTTCGACTCCTAGTAGCCTAGTGTGGAAATAGGCTTCTATATATTTGATCATTTTGATGTAAAGAAGGGCGAGGTGGCATAACTAGAGTAATTTTTATCTTCATTGTAAATTTTTGAATTTGAATGAAATGAAAATGAAGTAGTCCTGAACCTTCATGAAAAATATTCTAATGGTGATGAGATGACAATGTGCTTCTTATGTTTTGTATGTATCCCTTGTGTCCCTACTTGCATCTCATTTTCCCTTTGTTTAAATTGATATTTAAGAGTCATCTAAATGGTGCTCTAGACTCAAATCATTTAAACTCTACCCTTTCTTCCTAACTAGGTCAGAATTCATCTATATGGTGATTTGATTCTATTATGTGTTGCATTTTCCCTCTTTCACCCCCTAAAACAAATTCAAAACTTATGGTTTCATCCACCTAATTTATTCTTTGTTCCTCTGAGAGGTTCTATCTACCAAACATTAGTTTCATTCATTTTCAATATTTGACTCCATAGCCCAAAAATCATCCTTCTCGTCCTTGCCATTTTTTTTTTTTATTAAATCCACTCAAAACATTAAACCCTAGATGTTGTATTTATTCTCTTCTATTGGTATTGAGGATTCTTTATAGTTTATTCTGATTCTACCTTACCATCCTAGATTGACCCTGGTTTAGATTCGATAAGCTTCCCAACAAAATCCCTTTAAAACTATCGGCCTCTCTGGTAAAACAGAAGGCAACGCATCACACAGAGTGTACTACGCAGTCTCACCCAAGATAGCTCTATGGGTGGCTAAAATACTCAAGTGTTTGAAACCTGAGAATGAGTGGAGATCCATGGTTGTGTTTTGTAATCTTTATTCATTCAGTATGACATCTAATTATAGCAATCATTCTATTCCTGCATGTGGAATATGAGATTTACCTAGTTACTTCATTCATCTAACATTCATCAATTAATAAGACATACAGACACATACATTCATTCAAATAACATAGTGTTACTGTGGTTCACCCCCTCCTGGGTTATGTCCACAAAGATATGGCTCTCAAGATTTTATTATGGTTCAAAATTATATCATGCCACACGTGTCTACAATATTAGGTCTCACTCTTTTCCACAAGATCCTCGATCCTTGCGAGGCTGACTAGATCGCACCAGGATCCTCAGCCTGCAATCTAACCCTTGGGATAAAGTCCCTCACTACTCCCCTATCTCACCAGATTAATGAATGGTATAGTTCTTACAACTCTCTCTTCCTCGGTGTATATCTGTATATCTCCCCCTTCTCTCTCCAAGTACTACTTATTTATATCCTTGGCTCACTAGCCATTACAATAAATTACAAAACCCTAACCCTAGCGTCATTAGTTCTTCCTTGCATGCACGCCTCGCCTACTTCTCTTACACGTGCTTCTTTTCCATCTAGCTATATTTTCCTCCTTGCGTGATTCTCCTCCAAAAGTAACCTTTATTCCTGGCTAGGCCTACATCCAATAGGCCAATAACCTTTGTGCACTTCTTCGACAGCTCCTGCGAGAGCCTAAAACTTCTGTGTGAGTTCCTTTACTTGTGTTTGAGCATGTGCAGTCTTTTCTCTGAGTGCATCCAATACTTGCATTGCAATATCATCACAGATCATCTCTGCACACTCTACCTAAGTTTGTGCCATGTTCTTCTTTGCATCTTCTGCCTGCACAATGAACTCCGATGCCCGCTCTTGGAGAATTTCCATTTGATCTTGTCACTCCTTCTTATGTGTCTGCATGGATATGAGCTTTGCTTGTAGATTCTTCATATCATGTGCTCCTTTGAAGCGCTTAGTGACCAGTATCGTCTTCTGCCTCTTCTTGAGGTCCTGGATAGCTGCACTTTTTTTCTCCTCTTTCTAGTCCCACTGCTGGACCTGTAGATCCTCCTCCAGCTTTGTCCATAGTTGTGCTTATTTATCAAAGAAGTTGGCAGCTACGTGGAATTGTCGCTCCATATCCTCTATCTATGCTGTTGCTTCCTACTTCCTTTTCTCCTTCACCTCTGGGGGAGTGGTAGGGATGAGTTGTTACAGGAAGTGATCGATCTATTACTTGCATTGATCAATTGTATGCACAATCTAATCAATCTTCTACGTCACCATGAGATCTACTATCTATGCTCTCTTTGGAATTTTATCAGAGGCTACAGCCAATCCCTGCTCAAGCCTATCTACGCAATCTTTCTCATCTCTAGTCTTGATATTGACCTGCTCTAGAAAAAATTCCAACTCTTCTCTATTGTCCTTCGTCTTCTACATTTCTACTGTGTCTGTGTGCGTGCACGACTATACCTCCTATGTGACACTGAATTGCAGTTTATACAACGCCTTGGTTGGTATCTAGGTCATTACCAACTGTATTTGGGCCAAATATTTCAAGTGTGTTTGACCCACAATTTCATCCATGCACAACATGTTGGGTGTAACGTGAAATTTAGAGCTTGGTTGTGTTGTCGTCTGAATCCTACACTGCTCGCTTGATCCAGCATTGGGTCCTTCTTGTGATGTTGTGGGGACTGATTCTATTCCTCTACCGACCCTCTATGTTTCTTTGATCTACTCGAGGAGATTCCTCATGTATTCCAACTCATCCTGAATCATGTCCCTTTGGCGCTGAGCTTCATCAAAATCCTCTGTTGCTCGATCCTATACCATTTGGGCCATAAGGTCCACTTCATCCTTCGTGATCATATATTCTGGTGGTGTTTTGTGTTCCTTACATTTCTTGCACGGACCCCTCATTTGTATAATTGGCCTCTTGGTCTAGCCTTCCTCTTGTTGGTTAGCACTTGATGTGGTCCCCTATGCTATCTCAGTCCCTTTTTCCCGTTCCTGCGACACCTTAGTGTTGTTCTTCTTCCCTACCTGGTTTCCTTTCTTGAGCACACCCCTTTATTCTATAATGTCAAGTTCTGACCCGTCCTTGGCTTCTTGGGCATCGTTTTGTCTTCTACAGGTGTCTATTCCCACCATGCCTCCGCCTCCTTATCTGCGGGCATCTCTTGATTCAACTCTGGAATCCTCCAATCCTCATGCCAATCCTTGATGGCCATTTCTACATCCTCTTCCTTGACACAGTACCGCATTTGTATCCATTGGTTCTTGGGATCCTTCCGTTATTGGATCCATATTGTATGCATGGTCGCTTTAAAGTTAGCTATACTCCGATATTGTGTGACCACTTCTAATGTAATCCGCCAAGTGTTGGCGATGCTTTCCTACAGGTCATTGTAATATACTGTGAACATGCCTAAATTCACACTTTTTTTCTTGGGGTCTAAAGTGCTCCCCAACAATAGGTATTGCACTATGTGGAAAAGATTAGATCTCATGGAAAATTATGTATACTTAGGCTCCCTCCATATGACCAAGGCGATCAGGATGAGTAGCCACGAGTAGTAAAATTCTATCACCAGGTCCTGTACATCCTTGCAGTCTTCCAAGAACAAATTCATCAAGTACAAGGCCCAGCTGAGTATAGTTCCCTCCGCACATTGTTTTGTAGTTGCGACGACTTCGACAGGGACTTCCTCCTTGCGGAATTTCTTGAGTAACTTGCATGCCATTATTTGTGTGGCCATCCTTATTATTGCATCACTAATGCTCTTAATTATGATTCTGCGTAAACCTCTTTATGTACCATACATTTTCTTCATTTCCTCGGCCAATGATTTTTCCTTTGTTTTGTCATCAAGGAACTGCGTGGGTGTCTCCCCTCGAGGTGAAAGCCCTGTAATATATGTAATGAGCTACACGTCTATTGAGATGAGCTTTTCCAGCCATAGATATCCTCTATGGGTAACTTCCATTAGCTTCTCGACTCAGATTCTTACGTCCCCACCCATTCCAAAGTGCGAGACCTCCAACAGGCCTAGAATCCCGATTTTGGCCAGTCCAACTGCCCACTGTTTTGGTTGGTTAATTGGTTCACAGAAGTGTCCTATACCCACAGTATCAATCTAAAATTTCTTGGAAAACTTTGGAAACTTTTTTATATTAGTCACATCATGGTTTGATTACCGTAGTTTCTCCACGTGGCCTAACAGATTACCCGCGACACGCACCCCTTCTGGAATGCGCGGCAAGACTATGGTTGCGGAAACCTACTTGTGTGGTGATATTGCTACTGGATGCTTTCCCTTTTGTTCCATTGGATGACTCAAGGTTCCAACCTCCATTGTTCTCTCTTCTATGTACTTCTCTACCCAGCCAGTGATATCTTCCACTGTGCTTTCTTGTGGTTGTTACTGCGTGGTTTTGTGTGACCTTTTTGGTGTGACCATTTCTGTTTGGTTCGGGACCATCCCATTAACCCTTGGGTATTCTTAGGTTTTTCCTATCACAAAGGATTTCTTGTATCCTAGGTCTGTTGACTATGTCCTACTTTCGACATATCGATGTCCATGCCCACTGGTGTTATTTGTTGGGTTTCCTCCACCACTGGCATGGGGCTTCCTGGTGCCATATCGAGCAATGAGATTTCATCCAAGTTGACATCTTCCGAAGGTCAAGGTGGTTGTTGTTTTCTTCCCTGTGGCTGTTGTGGAGCTCTGAAGTTTCTTTGAGATCGTTTGCAGGCCTGGCTCGACGTTCCTAGCTTGGGTGGTTCCATGGTGGTAAATATATTCTTCGTCAAGCTTAGTTAGCTCTATAACTTCTGCAACCTCTCTCCTTCCCTTGCATACTCTACCACTCTGATCCATTCATAACCAAGGCCTTAATTTCTTGGTCTTACATATACTTGTATGGGATTCTGGATACCTTGAGAATTCTTTCCTAAACCTTTACCATCATAACCCATTTTATTCAAAAGTTTTGAACCTATTCCTTTAGTATGTTTTTCAAAGCAACCTATTTCAACATCATCACTATCATCATGATCATCGTCATTTTGAGCATCATCATTTGGAAAATAATTTGGAGCCTCCAAACAAGAGAGATATATATGTACATCAACATTATTATCATCAACCAAAAAACAAGAATCACTCAAACTATCAATCTTCTGAATCAAGTTAGTAGTATCACACATTGCATCACACTTTACTTTTTCTTGTTGAAGTTGTTTGACTTCATTTGCGAGTGCTGACAATACATTCTCCTTTTCCAATATTTCTTGTTATAATGATTCTATCAATTTGTCATTTTGATCTTCAATTTTAAAAATATCATCCATAAATTTATCTAATGATGTCAATTTTTCTTCTAGTGTGTCAATGTGTTTTTTAGAAGAGCAAACAAATTCATGATAGAGTTCATTGTCTCATGTCCTAAATTCTGCAACTTTTCCAATTATTCATTGATTTTATATTTGTAATCTATCTATTTCTTGAAAAGCATCTTCAAGGTCTTGTTGTAATAATTCATTTTCTTGATTAGTTGTTTGAAGTATTTTTCCTCCTTTCCCATTATGAATTGTGGAAACACCCTCGCTTGTAATCATGCTCGCTTGTTGAAGAATAAACACAATAACTAGGGTGTCAGGTAAAACCGATCATGCACTCATTACCATGCAATTACAAATTGTGACATCAACTTGAATCAACTTTAATGAATCTTTTATTCACCAAATACCTCTCAACGTAACTTGAATTTTGACCCAATACATTACGAAAAACAACTTCAAATTTTACTCAAAATTCACTTTACAACCCATACTTGAACTTGACTCTCTAACTTGACATCAAACTCTTCAAATGTTTATAAACTCATTTGACTTTATCAACTCTATACATCAAGAAATTTCAAAACCCAAATTCACTCTAGACTTAAAATACTCTATAATCCAAAACTCACTTCGATATCAATATTGACTTAACTTTATCTTGACTTTAAATTTGGATATTACAACAAGACTATACTCTTAAATCCTTATATCCCTTAAGTTTTACTTTTACTTTGACCTACCAAAATTCACTCACACTTCCTAACTTTTGGACTTAAAATAATAACTTAACTTTAAGAGCACTTATTTCTCATATCAATAAACTCCTCCACGACAGCTCTAGGTATACTCCATGACAGGTTGAGGGTAAGCTATGACTATAACTTTGGATATTACAACAAGACTATACTCTTAAATCCTTATATCCCTTATAAAGTTCATGAGTTAGTTGGTACCCCAAAGGCCAGTTGTCATTAAATTCAGTTGTACATGTTTAAGAAAGATTTTTCAGTTTATTGAGTCATTGATTTGAGTCATTTTATTGGTTCGTGGTAACCCAAACACTAGTTTGTAATGTCAGATGTAAGTTTGTGGTCAGCTGAAACCACTTGATGTAATGAATGGTTCATGACAATGCGAAACCAATTTGAGTTTGTAATGGTTACGGGTAAGATGATAAAACCCATGATATGATGTATTGGTTGAGGGTAAGTCATAAAAAACCCATGGGAAGGTCAAGGGTAAGCTAAAAATTCTTTATATGAATATGATGCAGTTCAAATGATTTACTAAGATATAGCTCAGGAAGACAACTCCAAATGAATAAACAAATGCAAATGCAAAAGAATAAAGATGATGCATAGAGGATGCATAAGACTAAACGTGATGCAGAATACAAAAAACAAAAATGAAGACAACTCAGATGTCCAGTTTGAATCACAAGTATTCATTAAGAGGGAGTATGAAGGAATAATTCATACTTGTGATAATTATATGATGAAATTATTATTAATGTAAGTAGACTTATTCTAGAAGTCTACGTATGATCAAAGATGAGGACAATGAGTGAAGTTAGGGATGTAGATATTCTTGGATATATTTTGGAGATAGTTTTGGAGATTGTTATGCTATATTGGAAATCTTGTTATGAGAACCTCAATGTTATATTATGAGGCCTCACGAATGTATTGTGTGTAAGAGAGATATATCATTATTTTGTACATTAATGAATATGTGAGTTTTGTATGTATATTTGCGTTCTTATGATGATTTTTGTGTGTTATTATTTGTTTCTCTGCTACTCATACCTCCTAAACTTTGGGCAAGTACTTTCTTTTAAAATCCGCTCCTTATCCACTCATGTATGTATAGTTTCCACCCTTTAACTATTTGCATTGCAGTCACGATTTGTGCATAATATTTAGTATCATGAGCAATATTCAAATCACTATTCTATGCACATGATCTCCCTCGCTATGAAAATGATGTGCATGTTTGCTCACTACACAAACCCTATTGTTTCCATTCACTACGAAAAATCATGTTACTCTCTGTTCGCTGCGCATATTTTGAAATCACCTTTATCACTATGCAAAAAAAATTTAGCCCATTGTTTATGGTAGTCTAACCCTTGCATAGTTCACCTCTCATACACCAAATGTCTGATGCTCTTATCCAATATAAACCCTTGTACTGCTAGCTTGCTGCACAAGCTTCCCTGTTGAGTTTCAAGATATTTTTTCCTTAAACAGTTTGAAATTGACCTCACAAAGATCAAATCAAAGGAAAAGAAGAAATACAAGGGAGGAAATGTGCTAAGATATGAACCCCAAGAGATAACCCTGGTAAAATCAGACCCCACATACAGGGTTTCATTTGAGAAGGTTGGGTGTATGAGATTTTGTGAAAGAATCCAGGGATATAACGTGAAACTAACCAAGGAGGTCGCCCTGAACTTTAATGGTGTCAACACAATAATTGTAGGGGTCACCTTCCCAGTATTAGAAGAGACCATATCAGCTGCCACAAAGATTCCCATACAAGGAGAGAAATGGTTTAAAGATATCCCTCTGGATATTATTTTTTACATTGATTTCCTCAAGCCTCAGTATAGGAAGCAGAAAAATGGTGCCACTGTCCCCAAGGAGTTTCTTTTGGAACCCTATGAGAAGCTACTGAGAGTAATCCAAAATTATTTTACAATACACTAATGAGCCAAAGGAGACACAGACACCCAACAAATCAACCACAAGGGAAGTTTCTAGAAGGCTTCCCACACCCATAGTGAAGACAAAATTTGTTGAGGTTGTAGCTCAGGAGATGAATGAAAAACAAGGTAAATCAACAAATAAATACTCATAGTTTAGGGGAATGAAATAATATCTCAGAGAGGCTTAGCATGTGATAGCTCAGTTTTTCCAAGAAAATAGAGAATTAAAGAGGAAGCTAGCAGAGAAATATCCCAAGGTACATAAACCACAGGTCAAGATAGATCCTAAAAGTCAAACATCCAAGGGAAAGAGAATTTTTCAAAAACCTGATACCTCTGACAAGATCCTCAGCCAAGAAGAATAGTCCAGAGATACAAGGAAAGCAAGAAACAAATGAAAGACCTCCTACTTCACCCACAGAAGTTGAAAAGAATATAAGATGAATTAATAAGAAGTTGAGGGAGCTCAAGTTCAAATCATTCAGCTCAGGGAAGAAAAGAGGATATCATATGATAGAGCCATGAAACACTTTAAATAATGAGAAAATGCATGTGTCAGATAGAGAAAATTACTGTGTAGCCCTTTCCAATGGTCAGATAAAATTGAAGAGAAATGAAGCCTTGTTCAAGAAAGTGGGAAATATGAAGGTATGAATCTTAACTCTAAGGAAGGAAAACAAGGGTGACAGTAGATACATTTTCTGGGCACAAAGAGTGTTAGACTAGTAAATTGTCATACACAACACTTTTGTAGCGAGGCCTCGCTACACAAATGTTGTAGAAATATATCATCAGCAAGAAAAATTGGGAGATGATTGGCATATGAGTGTTGACAAAAATATGATCCCCCCAGTCACTTGTTACCATCTATATCTACATGAATTTCAAGAAAAGGAGTCTTCTACGCAAAGTTGCTACACAAGTGTTGTAGGTAGCATTTGCACAAAACAAATTCCAAATTGCTACACAAAGGTTGTAAAGTTGTCCAACAATGCATAGGATGATTCAATATGCTTTCCACATGCACTTGGTGATTCATCAAAAACATCATATTCGAAATGTACTCAGATCTATGATTCTATAAGATATATTTTTTTTTTTGCATTTAAGATGGTCAAACGAATTTACTATTTTTAGTAAAGTTGTTTAGGAGTTGTTCTCTTTCAATGTAACCAGATCCACCATTGTAGATAGCAGTAGTTCAACTCCTAGTAGCCTAGTGTGGAAATAGGATTCTATATATTTGATCATTTTGATGTAAAGAAGGGCGAGTTGGCAAAACTAGAGTATTTTTTATCTTCATTGTAAATTTTTGAATCTAAGTGAAATGAAAATGAAGTAGTCCTGAACCTTCATGAAAAATATTCTAATGGTGATGAGATGACAATGTGTTTCTTATGTTTTGTATGTATCCCTTGTGTCCCTACTTGCTTCTCATTTTCCCTCCGTTTAAATTGATATTTAAGAGTGTAGAATTAATCTAAATGGTTCTCTAGACTCAAATCATTTAAACTCTTCCCTTTCTTCCTAACTAGGTCATAATTCATCAATATGGTGCTCTGATTCTATTATGTGTTGCATTTTCCCTCTTTCACCCCCTAAAAAAAATTCAAAACTTAAGGTTTCATCCACCTAATTTATCCTTTGTTCCTATGAGAGGTTCTATCTACTAGACATTAGTTTCATTCATTTTCAAGATTTGACTCCATAGCCCAAAAATCATCTTTTTTGTCCCTGCCATTTTTTTTTATTAAATCCACTCAAAAATTTAAACCCTAGATGTTGTATTTATTATCTTCTCTTGGTATTGAGGATTATTTATGGTTTATTCTGATTCTACCTTACCATCCTAGATTGACCCTGGTTTAGATTCGATAATATTCCCAACAAAATCCCTTTAAAACTATCGGCCTCTCTGGTAAACCAGAAGGCAACGCATCACACAGAGTGTATTGTGCAGTCTCACCCAAGATATCTTTATGGGCAGATGCAATACTCAAGTTTTTGAAACATGAGAATGAGTGGAGATCCGTGGTTGTGTTCTGTAATATTTATTCATCCAGTCTGACATCTAATTATAGCAATCATTCTATTCATGCATGTGGAATAAGAGATTTACCTAGTTACTTCATTCATCTAACATTCATCAATCAATAAGACATACAGATGCATACATTCATTCAAATAACACAGTGTTACCATGGTTCACCCCCTCCTAGGTTGTTCACCCCCTCCTGGGTTATGTCCAAAAAGATATGGCTCTCAAGCTTTTATTGTGGTTCAAAATTATATCATGTCGTGTGTGTCTACAATATTAGATCTCACCCTTTTCCATAGGCTCCTCGATCCTTGCGAGGCTGACTACATCGCACTAGGATCCTCAACCTGTGATCTAACCCTTGGGATCAAGTCGCTCACTACTCCCCTAGCTCACCAACTTAATGACTCATACAGGTCTTACAACTCTCTCTTCGTTGGTGTATATCTGTATATCTCCCCCTTCTCTCTCTATGTACTACTTATTTATATCCTTGGCTCACTAGCCATTACAATACATTACAAAACCCTAACCCTAGCGTCGTTAGTTCTTCTTTGCATGCATGCCTCACCTACTTCTATTACACATGATGCTTTTCCTTCTGGTTGTCTTTTCCTCCTTGCATGATTCTCTTCCAAAAGGAACGTTTATTCATGGCTAGTCCTGCATCCAACATGCCAATAACCTTTGAGAACTTCTTCGATAGCTCCTGCAAGAGCCTGAAACTTCTCAGTGGGTTCATTTACTTGTGTTTGAGCCTTTGTGATATTTTCTCTGAGTGCATCCAATACTTGCACTGCAATATCGTCGCAGATCATCTCTGTGCACTCTACCTGAGTTTGTGCCATGTTCCACTTTGCATCTTCTTCTTGTGCGATGACCTCCACTATCCGCCCTTGGAGAGGTTCCATTTGATCTTGTCACTCCTTCTTATGTGTTTGCATGGCTATGAGCTCTGCTTGTAGATTCTTCATATCATGTGCTCCTTTGACACACTCAGTGATCAATATCATCTTCTGCCTCTACTTGAGGTCCTGGATAGCTACACTTTTCTTCTCCTCTTTCTAGTCCCATTACTGGACCTGTAGATCCTCCTCCAGCTTTGTCCATAGTTGTGCTTATTTATCAAACAAGTCGAAAACTACGCGGACTTGTTGCTCCATATCCTCTATCTATGCTACTGTTTCCTACTTCATTTTCTCCTTCACCTCTGAGGGAGTGGTAGGGATGATTTATTCCCAGAGGTGCTCTATCTCTTGCTTGTATTGATCGATTGTATGCACAATCTAATCAATATTTTGTGTCACCATGAGATCTACTATCTATGATCACTTTGGAATTTTATTGTAGGCTATAGCCAATCCCTTCTCAAGCCTATTCACATGATCTTTCTCTTCTCTGGTCTCGATCTTGACCTGCTCAAGCAAACATTCCAACTCTTCTCTATTGTCCTTCATCTACTACAGTTCTATCGTGTCTGTGTGCATGCATGACTATACCTCTTGTGTGACGCTGACTTGTAGTACAGAAAGAAGAGGAAGCTAGCGGAGAAAGCTCCTGAGGTATAGAAACCACAGGTCAAGACAGATCCTAAAAGTCAAACATCCAAGGGAAAGAGAATTTTTCAAAATCCTGAGACCACAGTTGTACCCAATCCCACAACACCTCTGACAAGATGCTCAACTAATAAGAATAGTCTAGAGATACAAGGAAAGCAAGAAACAAGTGAAAGGCCTCCTACTTCACCCACATAAGTTGAAAATAACATAAGATGGATTAATAAGAAGTTGAGGGAAGATCAAGGTCAAATCATTTAGCTCAAGGAAGAAAAGAGGATATCATATGACAAAGCCATGAAACACTTTAAATAATGAGAAAATGCATGTGTCAGCCAGAGAAAATTACTGTGTAGCCATTTCCAATGGCCAATCAAAATTGAAGAGAAATGAAGCCTTGTTCAAGCAAGTGGGAAATATGAAGGTATGAATCTTAACTCTAAGGAAGGAAAAAAAACATCTTAAACAAAGGTTGCAATTGAATGATGAGGCCAGAAGAAGATTAGAACTACTTGCAGAAGTAGCAGAAATATGACTGAAGCAACTTCACATTTTTTTCTTCTTGGGTATGGGACCATCTCAAGTTTTGTTCATATCATAGTAGTTGTGGAAAAAATGCATTTTGATATTGGAGAAAAGTTTCACAAGGGTGACAGTAGATAAATTTTCTGGTCACAAAGGGTGTTAGACTAGTAAATTGTCATACACAACACTTTCGTAGCGAGGCCTCGCTACGAAAATGTTGTAGGAATATATCATCAACAAGAACAGTTGGAACATGATTGACATATGAGTGTTGAAACAAATATGATCCCCCGAGTCACTTGCTACCATCTGGATCTACATGAATTTCAAGAAAAGGAGTCTGCTATGCAAAGTTGCTACGCAAGTGTTGTAGGTAGCATTTGCGCAACAAAAATTCCAATTTTCTACATAAAGGTGGTAGAGTTGTCCAACAATACATAGGATGATTCAATATGATTTCCACATGCACTTGATGATTCATCAAAAACAGTATATTCGAAATGTACTCAGATCTATGATTCTATAAGATATTTTTTGTTTTTTGCATTTAAGATGGTCAAACAAATTTACTATTTTTAGTAAAGTTGTTTACGAGTTGTTCTCTTTCAATGTAACCAGATCCACCATTGTAGATAGCAATAGTTCGAATCCTAGTAGCCTAGTGTGGAAATAGGATTTTATATATTTGATCATTTTGATGTAAAGAAGGGTGAGTTGGCAGAACTAGAGTATTTTTTTATCTTCATTGTAAATTTTTGAATCCGAATGAAATGAAAATGAAGTAGTCTTGAACCTTCTTGAAAGATATTCTAATGGTGATGAGATGACAATGTGTTTCTTATGGTTTGTATGTATCCCTTGTGTCCCTACTTTCATCTCATTTTCCCTCTATTTAAATTGATATTTAAGAGTGTAGAATTCATCTAAATGGTTCTCTAGACTCAAATCATTTAAACTCTGCCCTTTCTTCCTAACTAGGTCAGAATTCATTTATATGGTGCTCTGATTCTATTATGTGTTGCATTTTCCCTCTTTCACCCCCTAAAACAAATTCAAAACTTAAGGTTTCATCCACCTAATTTATCCTTTGTTCCTATGAGAGGTTCTATCTACCAAACATTAGTTTCATTCATTTTCAATATTTGACTCCATATCCCAAAAAACATCCTTCTTGTCCTTGCCATTTTCTTTTTATTAAATCCACTCAAAACTTTAAACCCTAGATGTTGTATTTATTCTCTTCTATTGGTATTGAGGATTCTTTATGGTTTATTCTGATTCTACCTTACCATCCTAGATTGACCTTGGTTCAGATTTGATAAGCTTCCCAACCAAATCCCTTTACAACTATCGGCCTCTCTGGTAAACCAGAAGGCAACGTATCACACAGAGTGTACTGTGCAGTCTCACCCAAGATAGATATATAGGTGGATGCAATACTCAAGTGTTTGCAACCTGAGAATGAGTGGATATCTGTGGTTGTGTTCTGTAATCTTTATTCATTTAGTCTGACATCTAATTATATCAATCATTCTATTCATGCATGTGGAATACGAGATTTACCTAGTTACTTCATTCATCTAACATTCATCAATTAATAAGACATATAGACACATACATTCATTCAAATAACATAGTGCTACCATGGTTCACCCCCTCCTAGGTTATGTCCACAAAGATATGGCTCTCAATATTTTATTATGGTCCAAAATTATATCACGCTGTGTGTGTCTACAATATTAGGTCTCACCCTTTTCCAAAGGCTCCTCGATCCTTGCGAGGTTGACTAGATCGCACCAGGATCCTCAGCCTGCGATCTAACCCTTGGGATCAAGTCGCTCACCACTCCCCTAGCTCACCATCTTAATGACTCATAGAGTTATTACAACTCTCTCTTCCTCGATGTATATCTTTTTATCTCCCCCTTCTCTCTCCAAGTACTACTTATTTATATTCTTGGCTCACCAGCCATTACAATACATTACAAAACCCTAACCCTAGCGTAGTTAGTTCTTCCTTGCATGCACACCTCACCTTTTTATCTTACACGTGCTGCTTTTCTTTCCAGCTGTCTTTTCCTCGCATGATTCTCCTCCAAAAGTAACCTTTATTCCTGGCTAGGCCTGTATCCAATAGGCCAATAACCTTTGTGCACTTCTTCTACAGCTCCTGCGAGAGCCTAAAACTTCTCTGTGAGTTCCTTTACTTGCTTTTGAGCCTGTGTGGTCTTTTCTCTGAGTGCATCCAATACTTGCACTAAAATCTTGTCGCAAATCATATATGTGCACTCTATCTGAGTTTGTACCATGTTCTTCTTTGCATCTTCTTCCTACGCAATGACCTTCGTTTCCCTCTCTTGGAGAGGTTCCATTCGATCTTGTCACTCCTTCTTATGTGTCTACATGGCTATGATCTCTGCTTGTAGATACTTCATATCATGTGCTCCTTGATGCACTTAGTGATCAATATCGTCTTCTGCCTCTGCTTGAGGTCCTGTATAGTTGCGCTTTTCTTCTCCTCTTTCTAGTCCCACTGCTGGACCGCTAGATTCTCCTCCAGCTTTGTCCATAGCTGTGTTTTTTTTATCAAGAAAGTCGACAGCTACACGGACTTCTCACTCCATATACTCTATCTATGTTGTTGATTTCTACTTCCTTTTCTCCTTCACCTCCGGGGGAGTGTTAGGGATGAGATGTTCCCGTATGTGCTCGATCTCCTGCTTGTATTGATCGATTGTATGCACAATCTAATCAATATTTTGCATCGTCGTGAGCTCTACTCTCTGTTCTCTCTTTGGAATTTTATCACAGGCTATAGCCAATCCATTCTCGAGCCTATCTGGGCAATCTTTCTCATCTCTAGTCTCGATCTTGTCCTGCTCGAGAAAAAATTCAAACTCTTATCTATTGTCCTTCGTCTACTGCAGTTCTGCCATGTCTGTGTGTGTGCACGACTATACCTTCTATGCGACGCTGACTTGCAGTTTATAAAATGCCTTGGTTGGTATCTAGGTCATTACCAACTGTATTTGGGCCAAATGTTTCAAGTGTGTTTGACCCACAATTTCATCCATGCACAACATGTTGGGTGTAACGTGAAATGTCGAGCTCGGTTGTACTGTCGTCTGGATCCTACCCTGATCACTCGATCCAGCATTGGGTTCTTCCTGTGATGTTGTGGGGACTGATTCTATTCCTCTACCACCCCTCTGTGTTTCTCTGATATTCTAAAGGAGATGCCTCATGTATGCCAGCTCATCCTGAATCCTGTCCCTTTGGTGCTGAGCTTCATCAAAATCCTTTGTTGTTCGATCCTAGACCATTTGGGCCATGAGGTCTGCTTCGTCCTTTGTGATCATATATTATGGTGGTGTTTTGTGTGCCTTATATTTCTTGCGCGCACCCCTCATTTGTATAATTGGCCTCTTGGTATGGCCTTCCTCTTGTTAGGTAGCACTTGATGTGGTCCCTTGTGTTATCTCAGTCCCTTTTTCCTGTTCATGCGATGTTTGGGTGTTGTTCTTCTTCCCCGCCTAGGTGTCTTTCTTGGGCACACCCCTTTCTTCTATTGTGTCAGGTTTTGACTTGTCGTTGGCTTCTTGGGCATCGTTTTGTCTCTTGTAGGTGCTTGTTCCCACCATGCCTCCACCTCCTTATCTGCGGGAATCTCTTGATTCAACTCTAGAATCCTCGAGTCCTCATGCCAATCCTTGATGGTCATTTCTATGTCCTCTTCCTTGAAACAATACCGCAATTGTATCCATTGGTTCTTAGGATTCTTCCATACTTGGATCCATATTGTATGCCTAGTCACTTTAAAGTTGGTTATACTCTGATACTATGCGACCACTTCTGGTGTAATCCACCAAGTGTTGGCGATGCTTTCCTACAAGTCATTGTAATATCCTGTGAACATGCCTGCATTCACACTTTTTTTCTTGGGGTCTGAAGTGCTCCCCAACAATAGGTATCACACTACGTGGAAAGGATTGGATCTCGTGGAAAATTATGTATACTTAGGATCCCTCCATATGACCAAGGTGATCAGGACGAGTAGCCACGAGTAGTAAAATTCTGTCGCCAGGTCCTGTGCATCCTTACAATCTTCCAAGAACAAATTCATCAAGTACAGGGCCTAGTTGAGTATAGTTCCCTCCGCACACTGTGTTGTAGCTACGATGACCTCAGCAGGGACTTCCTCCTTGCGAAATTTCTTGAGTAACTTTATTATGATTCTGCACGAACCTCTTTATGTACCATACATTTTCTTCATTTCCTCGGCCAGTGCCTTTTCCTTTGTTTTGTCATCAAGGAACTATGTGGGTGTCTCCCCTCAAGGTGGAAGCCTTGTAATATATGTAATGAGATACATGTCTATTGAGACAAGCTATTCCAGCCATAGGTATCCTATATGGGTAACTGCCATCAGCTGCTTGATGCAGTTTCTTACATCCCCACCTATTTTGAAGTGCGAGCTCTCCAACAAGCCTAGAATCTCGGTTTTGGCCAGTCCAATTGCCCACTGTTTTGGTTGGTTAATTGGTTCACCGAAGTGTCCTATACCCACAGTATCAAGGTAAAAGTTATTGGAAAACTTTGGAAACTTGTCTATATTAGTCACATCATGGTTTGAGTACCGTAGTTTCTCCACATGGCCTAACAGATTACCCGAATCACGCACCCCTTCTAGAATGCGCGATAAGACTATGGTTACAAAAACCTACTTGTGCGGTGATATTGCTATTGGTTGCTTTCCCTTTTGTTCTAGTGGCTGACTCAAGGTTCCAACCTCCATTTTTCTCTCTTCTGCATACTTCTCTACCTAGCCAGTGACATCTTCCACTGTGCCCTCTTGTGGTTGTTCCTGCGTGGTTGTCTGTGACCTTTCTGGTGTGACCATTTCTATTTGGTTCAGGACCATCCCATTAAGCCTTGGGGATTCTTAGGTTTTTCCGAGAACAAAGTATTTCTTGTATCCTAGGTCTGCTGACTATGCCCTACTTCCATCATATCGATGTCCATGCGCACTGGTGTTATCTGTTGGGATTCCTCCACCACTGGCATGTGGCTTTCTGGTGCCATATCGAGCAATGATATTTCGTCCAAGTTGACATCTTCTGAAGGTCAAGGTGGTTGTTGTTCGCTTCCCTGTGGCTGTTTTGGAGCTCTGAGGTTTCTTCGAGGTCATCTGCAAGCCTCGATCGACGCTCCTATATTGGGTGGTGCCATGGTGGTAAATATATTCTTCGTCGAGCTTAGTTAGCTCTATAACTTCTACAACCTCTCTCTTTCCCTCGTATACTCTGCCACTTTGTGCTTTTCTCTATTCCACAATAACCCTTCCGATCCTTGCATGCTTACCTTATATAGGAATTGTGTGAAACTTCTTGGAGACGTTACCCAACTTTCATTTTGAATGAACTGGTGCTTCTCACGTAATTTCCATTGATTTCCCTTACTATCCGCCAGTTGGCGCGATTAATGTGGCATCTCGTCATTCATTTATGTCATTCAATTCCGATAACTGTCGTCCATTGGCACCTATTTTTTGTACCCACCACTCCCGTTATTTCCTCCTTTTAGTGATCATTGGTCCTTTCTCCATCATGCTAATGTTTCCGAGTGCATGTGCACCGTTTAGCTATGTCTTTGTTGCTATCTTTTGATGTGCTACATGACAACCCCTCTATTTTTTGTTTTTTTAAGTGCTAGGAGGTCGACTGTCCCTATAGAGCTTCAGTCGACTCCCAATTATCATCCCTCTAAGTTATATTCCTCCTAAATCCTTCAACTGTACAACTCCCCTATTTGTGATAGTATTTACTTCATATGGTCCTAACCAATGCATTTTGAGTTTTCCTAGGTGCTGAAGAGATTTACTTTCGTACACCAAGACTAAGTCTCCCTCCTTGAAATTTTTCCTCTTGATATGTCTGTCATGCCAATATTTTTCCCTTTCTTTCTGTACTTCTTAGTGACCCTTCTAGAATCCTATCTTCCTCCATGATCATCAACTTACTTAGCCTTTCATATATTGCACCTCGCTCTGTCATGTTTGTAATTGCTGTGACATGCAGACTAGGTACCAAAAACTCTAATGGAACCATTGCTTCTTGTCCATACACCAATCTGAATGGTGTTTTCCCTGTCAATTTTTTGCATGTGGTCCTATAAACCCACAATACTACTAGTATCTTCAAGTCCCAATCATCCCTATTAACGTTGGGGATCTTAGTCAACTCATTCTCGATGATTTTGTTAAATGCTTCCACTGTTCCATTTTCTTGAGGATGATATGGTGTACTCCGTTGATGATAAACTTCAAACTCCTCATTCACATCCTTAATAATGATGTTAATGAAGTGAGTACCTTGTTCACTCATCAAAATCCTTGGGCATCCAAATCTAGTGATCATTTTCTCAAACAAGAAGTGTGATGTTGTCTCTACACTGTAATCTTCTACTGGTGCTTCTTCTCCTGATCTTTTTGTTGGTGGGTTAATTGCTCCCACAAAATCTATTGCCCATTTATCAAATACCTGCAAAGTTACTTGTGGTCTCAGAGGCATATTGTCCCTTCTATTTGGTTTTCCAACCCTGTGATAGAAATCATTTTTATAGCAGTAGTATTTTGAGTCTTTGTGAACAGTCGACCACCATAGACCTGCACGCAATACCTTTTGCGCGGTAGGTTTTCCTTCATAATGTCCTCCTGCTATTCCTTCATGGGATTCTACTAAAATCCTAGGTATTTCATGTTCTAGAACACATCTTCTCAAGATGCTATCTGCACCCATTTTGTATAAGTTTATTTCAATCAATTGATAGTCTGCAACACTGACTAGCAGATTTTTCTTTTGCACGATATTGAATTCATGTGGTGCAGTCATTGTACTTAGGTACTGGATGATGTCTGTGAAGTATTCATCGACTATTTGGACTGAAAATCATTGTGTGTTGGGAATATTTTCCTCTATATTCGTATGTTCCTCCCCATTAGTGATCCTCGATAGTTGACTGGGTCCCGCATTCAACTTCCCTAGTTTGACTATCACTTCAAAGTCAAATTCCTAGAACAACAATAACCATCTACAAATTATCCTTCCCAACACTGGCTTGTTGACAAGGTATTTGAGAGATCAATGGTCTTTTAAAATATTGAAATGTTTTCCCAATAAATAATTCATGAATTTCTGAAGTGCATAGACCATAGATAAGCATTCCCTTTCTATGGTATTGTAATTTTACTTTGATTCTGATAGTTTTCTTCTAGCGAATGCTATAGGATGGTCCAATTCTCCTGATCATGCATGTTCCATAATAGATACAAGTGCTATGGTTGATGCATATACATGTACATGGAATGTATTTTCCCAATCTGGGAATACTAATATTGGTGCGGTTACCATCTTCTCTTTCAGGGTGTCCAATCCGCACTGACAGTCCTCATTCCACTAAAACTTGCTATATTTTCTTAGCAATTTATCCATTGGCACAGTGATCTATGCATAACCCTTTATAAATTTCCTATAGTATTATGTGTGTCCCAATGTTTCTCTTAACTGACAGAATGATTCTGGTGGTGGTAGATTAACAATTACTACAATCTTGGTAGGATATATTAGCAAGCCTTCTTTGCATATTATATGGCCTAATAGTATCCCAAACGATGCTCTGAAGATACCCTTCTTGATATTTAATGATATTTGACACTGCCTGCATATTTATAACATCATCATTAACACCCCTACATGGTCTTTCAACAAACTATAGATTGTCCAATCATCCAGATATACCTCTAGAAACTGGTGGATGAACTCTTTGAATGCAGCTATGACTACTCTGAAAAATATTGTTGGTGCATTCTGTAGTCCAAACATAATTACTATATACTGTTAGGATCCCCATTCCATGGATAAAGTGGTCTTGTATCTGTCTTCTGTTTCTATCTTGATCTGATGGTATCTTGAGAATCCATCGGTGAATGAATAAGCTTCATGCCCTCCTTTGTTCTCCAACACCTCATCTGTGAAAAGAGTATGGAATGGGTTATGTAGGCACGCATAATTCAACTTCCTCAAGTTGAAACATATTCTTATCCCCCCTTGTTTCTTATCCTAAACTACCATCGAGATTACCCATTCAGATTCCTCTACAGGTTTTATGATTCCAGCCTCCAACATCCTATCCATTTTAGCTTTGACATTTTTCTTATATATAGGGTTTAGTTTGTATGGTCACTTCCTGATCAACCTTCCCTCAGCTATGAGTGGTATCTTCATTTATCCTATCTCTCCTGCTATTCCTTTCATTTATGTGAACATTGTTTGGAACAGGTCATTGTACTCGCATAGTAACTCTGTTATGCTTTCCACTATTTGCTCGTCCCAGTAGTCTCCAATGCTGGCCATTTTGGGATTCTCAACTGTCCCAATGTTGACTTTCTTCACCTTGATCGGTGCATCAATTACTTATGATTCCAGATATGGACCTTCCACTTCTCTTTCTCCTTCAACTTCCTCAATCTGAATATCACGGGGGTCATGTTCATATGGTTCTTCTTCCTGCACGTGGTAGCATGATAGTAGTTCTTTTATTGTTTGTCTATTTTGATGTTGTTGTTATGTCATGATTTCAACCTCTGGTTATTTAATAAATATCACCCCTCTGATTTGTTTAATTGTTGCATCTATGTTGGGTTTCTCATGCTCAAATGATAAAGTGACTGTAAATTTCTACTGTAATACTGTCTAGTTTGTAGTTCCTCTGTGCAATTCCTGGTCTATATATCAGTTTGTTGGGATGCCTTCTAATGTGTGAAAAAAATGATGAGGTCATTCCTCCGATGGTGTCATTCTCCATAGAGTTCTTCACTTCTCCAAGTGTTCCATTGGTGCCCACTATCCATTATATTTCTTCAGCTGGTTGCTTCCTTGTTTTGCACCAAACCTAATGCGCAGTAACCACTTACATTGGTACTAGTTGTGAATTGTCTCTTTGTGCAAACCCCACCATCTTGCAGGTGTTTCCTTGAGTGCTATATCTAGGGCTAGGAGCCTATGATTTTATAATACTTCATCTTTGTATCGTTTTAGGAATAATTATAATTCAATCACCCCATGGAAGCTGGGACGTTCCCTTATCTCCGTACCTATCCATGTTATTGCATGATCTATTCTTGCACGATCTATTCTTGCACATATTCTTGTGGAGACTTCATGTAACCTTTGCTGCCAATTTTCTAATCCTGTATCTGAGTCTAACACACATGAGGTGATGCTTATCCAACTAAGTACACCATATGCAGTCAGTCTCACATAATATTCTTCTCGCGCGGTTGTTCTGTACAACTGGTTAATTTCCTCCAGGTCCAAGAAAGTAGGTTCTACAAACATTTCCCCTTCTAATGGCTCCAATGGCACAATGAATTTGTATTCCATTGAATCGAATGTCATCTTCCTCGACTTTAAGTTGATTATGACCTGGTTATCAAACGCCCAATTCAAGTGATGCAGGAGCATCGTAATCATGTGAAAAAGAGTGGAGGACATCTGGAAATGCACCAATGCACATTTTGAGAATGTTTTGAATTTGAAAGAATGAAGCATTAATGTAATATCTAAAAAGATATTTTTTCTTTTATGGTTTGGATATTGTAACGCAGATCTTGAGCATTTTGTCTCATCTGTCAGTTGGAGGCATTTAATGTATTAAATGTAAAGTAGTTCTAGCTTTTATTTTGATATGATAGTTTGGAGTGTAGGAGGGAAAACACTAGAAAGCTCCCTCATATGTATTGTAATGTATTTTTTTTTTCCCTTTCATGATTCTCATTGGAAGAGCTATAGAGCGAGAGAATAGGAGGGAAGATCAGAGACTGTAGAATTTGTATAAGAAGATAGTTGATTCTATAGAACCCATGTACAGATGCACTTGGATTAATATAAGAAAGCTTGATCCAACTTCATGGTGTTTTTGAATACTATTTGCATCTATTGAATGGTATGTTTACAGTTTTCTTATATGCTCTGTTATGCATTTGTTTCAATGCTATGTGTATGTATGATTTCATGTTGAATGTATGAATTCTGTGAGAGGGAGAGTATGATTTTCAATTGTTTCTCTTCCTGAGAATTCCTGCAAGGAATGCAATGAAAGTCCGCAAAGAGTGCATTGACAGGCTCCGAGTTTTACCTCGGACATGGTTAGGAGAGATACCGTTGTTCTTCATACCAGCAGAAGTGCAAGTATAGCACAGAGCTGTGCAAGGTGTGCGCATGCGAGTTGGATTCTTAGACTTTTCCAACCCAGTGAGAGGTTGAAGAGATTTTTTTGCAAGGAGTGCACATAACTATGAAATTCAGATAATCAGAGATTATCGTGAAGCTGTAAGGATTGTAGGGAAGAATCCCTTGAAATCCTTGATTTTTCAACCAAAACCAAGCTCAGGAGGGATAGAGACTCTGAAGAAGAGTTTGAAGGAAGGAGATGGTTGAAGTTTCCTTGTATAAATTAATCTTAGAAGGATACATCGAGTTATTTGGCCAGGAGCATCGAGAACTTGAACAGATGGTTGAAATTCTCAGAGGGAGAGATACTGATTCGTCGTGGATCAGTGGAAAAGTTAAGTTTGAGTGTCTGTCAACACTTATAAGATCAGGAGAAATAGTCACCGTTAGACCTGGATCAGCGGGAGCCTTTGATCTTGTGGGTTTGAATTTCATCATTTCGGGGGTCGGAGTAGTGGATAAAGTAGTTGACTTAGATTCCAGAGTCACGAATTCTCGATACACGAAATTTCGATACAATTAGGACCGTCAAATTGTGGAAAGATTAGGGTCATCGATTTGAGGAGAAGAAGTCACGAGTTCGGACTTCGGGAAGAGGAGAAGAAGTTGCATCATGAAATCACGAGTCACAAAATCCTAAAATACCTTTTCGGGTAAACGACATGGTCATGCCATTTTGTTACGTGGAGTGGAGGTTCGCACCTTGTGCTTGTTTTCACAGGCATAAACCCTAGAAGGACCTGTGGTTATACGTGTTGAATATTCCAGTTGGGAATCAAGGAACCATTTCAGTTCAAGGGAGATTTAGAACAATCCTTATACCAGGAGGTCACACAAAGCCTACTGAGGTAGGGGTGTTGCATCATGTGGTATCAGAGCATAGATAACAACTTTTGTTTTCTATGGAGGGAAGACAATGAACAATTGTGATTTGAATTATACATGGAACAGATTTAAACAATGTTGCCAAGAAGACGTCAAGAGAGACCAATGCCCGATATCCAGCTGTGGAAAGGGAAATGAGAGAACTTCATGCTCAATTAGATTCTATGGAGACAACAAAGAGATGAACAACTGATACTGGAGATATTAGTGAGGCTGAAAGCGAAAATGAGGCTGGAGCCAAAGAAGAAGTTGTAGCTGATGATGCTGTGGAGAAACGTATATTCAAATTTGTTACAAAAATAGGGGCCAGAGAAAAAATGGACATCTTGATGTATGAAGGAAACTTAGACATCGAGGAGCTTCTAGATTGGTTAAAAGCTCTGGACAAATACTTAGACTATGAGGATATCGAATAAGATAAGAAAGTAAAACATGTTTTCACTAGACTAAAAGGGCATGGAACAATGTGGTGGGATGAACTATAGGATGAGAGGCGTTGAAAAGGAAAGCAAAGAATCAAAATTTGGGATAGGATGGTCGCCAAGATGAAGGCCAATTTTATACCCAGAGATTACCAAATTAATCTATTTCGAGGAATGCATAATTTGAGACAGAAGGGGATGACAGTGAAGGAATACACTGAGGAGTTTTACAGACTCAACATCAGAGAAATTCATCATAAGAGTGATGATGAAAAGGTCGCCAGATACATGAATGGCTTGAGATATGAAATTCAAGATGAGATGAGCATGGTGACAATCAAGAATGTAGAATATTCTTATCAAATTGCTTCTAAGGCTAAAGAGAAATTGGCCCAAAAGCAAGGTCAAAGGGGTAGAGGTAGAAGTCAGAGTAGAGGCAAATCAATTTCCTAGGACAGAGTACAGAAGCCCAAGGATGAAGAAAATAAACCTCATAACCACCCAGAAAGGGGAGGAAGTTCACAGGGAAGACAATATGTCGATAGGAACACTTTTCCTCATGCAAGAGGAAGAGGAAGAGGCAGGGGTGGTGAAATAAAGTGTTTTGTCTGTGGAAAGATAGGAAACAAATATTTTGAATGTCCCGATAGAAAGAGATATGGAGGAGGCGAAGCTCACATTTCAGAAGCACAAAGGAAAAATGTTGAGGCAGAAGATGCAGAAGGTGGAAGATCCTTAATGATGAGGAAAATTCTCTTGAAACTAGAGAAAGAGATAGAGAATCCAGTCCAGAGGAGTAGTTTGTTTAGAACTTCTTGCAAGACCAAGGATAGGGTATGCAAGGTGATAGTGGACAATGGAAGTACAGATAATATAGTATCCGCAGAAATGGTGGAGAATATGGAATTGGAGACAGTTGCACATCCGATCCCATACAAAGTTTTGTGGTTGCAAAAAGGACATCAGGTAACAGTCACTAAACAATGTTTAGTTGAATTTAAGATAGGGGGATATAGAGATGAGATTTTATGTAATTTTATTCCCATGGATGTATGTCATATTTTGTTGGGGAGACTGTGGCAATATGACATAAATGTTGTTCATGATGGGAGAAAGAACACATACACCTTGGAGAAGAATGGTAGGATGCATATGTTGCTTCCGATTGAAGACAAGAAGGTGAAAGAAGAAGCAAGCAATACTATACTTCTCATGAGTGGGAAGGAAATTCTGGATGAAGTCGGGAAAGAAGAAGACATGCAGTTTTTTGTAGTGAGGAAACCTAGAGTTATTTTGACCAGTACTTCGATGGATGATCTACCTAAGGAAATTTGGGAAATGCTGGAGAATTTTGCTGATATAGTGGTGGACAATTTATCTTGTTCATTTCCCCCCATCATAAGTATAAGCCATCACATTGATCTTATACCAGGAGCTAGTTTACCAAAAAAAGCAGCGTACAAACTAACGTCGCAGGAGAATGAAGAGGTCAAGAAGAAAGTCCAAGTTTTGATGGACAAAGGATTGGTTAGAGAAATCTTGAGTCCATGCGTTGTGTCAACATTGTTAAGTCCAGATAAGGATGGTGGATGGAGAATGTGTACAGACTCGAGGGCTATAAACAAAATCACCATTAGGTATAGATTTCCTTTACCAAGGATGGATGACTTGATGGATTTCTTGAGTGGAACAAATTTTTTTTCAAAAATTGATTTGAAAAGAGGATATCATCAGATTAGAATGAGGGAAGGTGATGAATGGAAGACAACATTCAAGAAAAATGAAGGGTTGTATGAATGGCTTGTCATGTCGTTTGGTTTGACGACTGCGCCAAGTACTTTCATGAGGTTGATGAACGAAGTCTTGAAGGATTTCATTAGAAAATTTGTAATTGTGTATCTTGATGATATATTGATCTTCAATAAGATTGAGGAAGAGCATTTGAGACATGTAACTCTAGTTATGAGAAGGTTTCAACAAGAAAAGTTGTTGATAAATCTGAAGAAGTCATCTTTCATGAAGAAGGAACTCATTTATTTGGGGTCCGTGATCTCTTCGAATGAGTTGAAAATGGATCCTGAGAAAGTAAAATCAATCAAAGAATGGCCATCGCCGAGGAATATCTTTGAAGTTAGAAGCTTCCATGGATTACCTAGTTTTTACAGGAAGTTCATCAGAAATTTTAGTGGAATTTTTGCACCGATGATGGACACAGTCAAGAAAAGACATAAATATTTTCATTAGATAGAGGAAGCAGAGAAAAGTTTCAAGTTGTTGAAAGAAAAGATAACTGAAAAAACAATTATGGTTATGCTAGATTTTCGTAAGATATTTCAAGTGAGATGTGACGCCAGTGGATTTGCAATTGGAGCAGTCTTAAGTCAAGACAATAGACCAGTTGCATACTTCAATGAGAAGATGAATGCTACCAATATGAAATATTTCACATATGATAAAGAGTTTTATGCAATCATACAGGCGTTGAAGAAATGGAGGCATTACTTGGTTCCCAAAGAGTTTGTTTTGTATAGCGACAACCATGATTTACAATTCATAACCAGATAGGAGAAACTGAACCAGAAACATGCAAAATGGGTTGAATTTATGAAAAACTTTACTTTTGTTATAAAGCACATTTCTGGAATTGCTAACAAGGTTGTTGATGCATTGAGCATGAAATGTTTGATTATGCAAGAGTTTCATGTGAAGACCTTAGTTTTTGATAGCCTTAAGGATATGTACAGAGATGATTCATATTTCAGAGACACTTATGAAGCATGTGAGAATCCTGTTCTAAGAGATAGAATCCAGTGGGTTGAATATTTGATCCATGATGGATTGCTATTCAAAGGAAATCAGTTGTGTATCCCGAAGAGTTCCATGAGAGAGAATCTTCTGAAGGAAAAACATAGTGGAGGATTGGCTGGACATTTCGGCCATTAAAAAACGTTAGTGAAACTAAACATCTTATATTATTGCCCAGGAATGAGGACATATGTGAAGAAGTTTGTGAACATATGTAGAATTTTCCAACATGCAAAGGGGAAAAGAAAAAATACAGGATTGTATCAACCATTGCCAATACCAGAGAGGTCATGGGATGCGATAAGCATGGATTTTCTGTTAGGACTGTCGAGGACACAGAGAGGTTGTGATTCCATATTCGTGGTAGTCGACAGATTCTAAAAAATGGCATATTTCATTCCATGTCAGAAAACTAGTGATGCAACACACATTGCAAATCTGTTTTTCAAAGAAGTTGTTCGACTTCATGGATTACCCAAGAGTATTGTTTCAGATCTAGACACCAAATTTGTTGGTCATTTCTAGAGGACACTATGGAAAAAGATGGGGATGAATTTATCTTTTATCTCAACATATCACCCTCAGATGGATGGACATACTGAGGTGGTAAATCGAAGTTTAGGAGACTTGTTGAGGAGTTTAGTAGCTGAACATCACAGTCAGTGGGATCAGATTCTGTCGCAAGTGGAATTTGCATATAATGACTCACCTAATAGGAGCATAGGACAAATCCCATTCTAGATAATATATGGAATGTAGCCAAGAGGCGCATCTGAGTTGAGAGACTTAGAGTAGAGTGAGTTCAAAAAGGCTGGATCCAAAGATTTTTTAGCAGAGATGCAGGAGCTCCACCGTAAGATTAAAGAGCGGTTGTAGAATTCCAACTAGGAATACAAGCGTAGAGAAGATTAGCACCGAAGAGAGCTTCAGTTCGAAGTGGGAAATTTGGTATTTTCACACCTGAGAAAGGAAATATTCCCAAGGGTAATGTAGAATAAATTGAAAATGAAAAAGATAGGACCATGTAAAATTATGAGAGAATTTGAGGCAAATGCTTACGAAATAAAATTTCCAGATGGTGTGGGAATTTCACCCATATTCAATGTAGTGGATCTGTATCCTTATAGAGTAGATGAAGCAGGAGGAGAATAGAATAAAAAATAAGTTTAGTGGGTCAAACAGATGCCTGTAGCTGAAAAGACGCAGATGGAAAAGATCATTGATCATAGATTTAGGAAGAAGACCCAACAAATGTCATATTTTGAATACTTCGTAAAGTGGAAGGGACACCCGATTGAAGATGACATATGGGAAGGTGAAGCGAAGATCCAGAAACATGGAGAGATAGTGCAGGAGATTATGGACATGAGTCCATGAATTTTTCAGCTAGAGGAGTATGATGTAGGAGAATCATAAGCAAGCGCAAAAGAGTGGAGGAGAGCTAGAAATGCACCAGCACACATTTTGAGAATCTGTTGAATTTGAAAGAATGAAGCATTAATGTAATATCTAAAAAGATATTTTTTCTTTTATGTTTTGGAGATTGTAACGCAGATCTTGAGCATTTTCTCTCATCTATCGGTTGGAGGCATTTAATGTATTAAATGTAAAGTAGTTGTAGATTTTATTTTTGATAAGATAGTTTGGAGTGTAGGAGGGAAAACACTAGAAAGCTCCCTCGTATGTATTGTAATGTATTTTTTTTTTCCTTTCATGATTCTCATTGGAAGAGATGTAGAGCAAGAGAATAGGAGGGAAGAACATAGACTGCAAAAATTGTATAAGTAGATAGTTGATGCTATAGAACCCATGTACATATGCACTTGGATTAATACAAGAAATCTTGATCCAACTTCATGGTGTTTTTGAATACTGCTTGCATCTATTGAATGGTATGTTTACAGTTTGCTTATATGCTCTGTTATGCATTTGTTTCAATGCTATGTGTATGTATGATTTCATGTTGAATGTATGAAGTCTGTGAGAGGGAGAGTATGAGTTTCAATTGTTTCTCGTCCTGAGAATTCCTGCAAGGAATGCAGTGAAATTCCACAAAGAGTGCATTGACAAGATCTGATTTTTACCTCAGACAAGCTCACGAGAGATATCGTTGTTCTTCATACCAGCAGAAGTGTGAGTATAACATAGAGCCGTGCAAGGTGTGCATAGGCGAGTTGGAGTCTTAGACTTTTCCAACCCAGTGAGAGGTTGAAGAGATTCTGTTGCAAGGAGTGCACAGAACTGAGAAATTCAGCTAATTAGAGATTATCCTGAAGCCGTAAGGAGTGCATGGCAGAATCCCTTGAAATCCTTGAGTTTGCAACCAAAACCAAGATTAGAAGGGATAGAGACTCTGAAGAAGAGTTTGAAGGAATATGAGGGTTGAATTTACCTGGAAAAAATTAAGATCAGAAGAGGACATTGAGTTATTTGGCCAGGAGCATCGAGAACTTGAACGGACTGTTGAAATTCTTAGAGGGAGAACTATCGTTTCACCATGGATCGTTGGATCTAGTGGATTAGCAGAGAAGTTAAGGTTGAGTGTCTGTGGAGAAATTTGTTGACTCAGAGTCCAGAGTCGCGAAGTCCTGATATGTGAAATTTCGATATAATTAGGACCCTCAGATCGTGGAAATATTAGGGTCATCAAGAAGAAGTTTCATCATGAACTCACGAGTCATGAAATCCTGAAATACCTTTTTGGGTAAAGGTCGTGGTCACGTCAGTTGGTCGCATGGAGTGGAGGTTTGTGCCTTGTGCTTGTTTTCACAGGCGTAAACCCTAGAAAGAACTGTGGTTATACGTGTTGAAGATTCCAGTTGGGAATCAAGGAACCATTTCGGTTCAAGGGATATTTAGAATGATCCTTAGACCGGGAGATCATGCAAAGCCTACTGAGGTAGGGGCGTTGCATCACCAAGCCAAGAAATGATGGATAAGGTGTTGTGCCATCCACTATCTCGATTACTTCAAAGTTTTCTTAAGTGCACACTCCATCCAGATCTACTGTCACTCCTTTTAATCTTCCAATTGGTAGGAATCTGTGTTGATTTGCTAGTTTCAGCTAAACATGTGAATATACTAATGTGGGTTCTCCCATACATTTCCATGTCTTCTTAGGTAATAAATTTACTTTGGATCCTAAATCTAGTATAATATCTCCCATGTTAAAAATCTCCAATGTTGGCGTTCAGTCTGAATTCCCTGTTTGTTCTTCCTCTTGTATGCAGATGATTAACTATTTTTTGTTCTAGCTTCCCTTCTGCCTCTATGCTACATATTTCTAGCATATTTTGTAATACTTTAATAGAGGATGGATCATTTAGTAGTCTAACATAGGATTGCAAAAAACCCTTAATCATATTTACTTGTACCAGTGGATCTGTTTCTTCATTGTGATCTAGCGATGGAGGCATCTAGTATGTTGGTAATTCCTTATTATACTGCATAGTCGATGTCGATGTAATGTCTAGTTACATAAATTATTGTCTAGCTTGCTTGAATGTCTTCTTTTCGTTCTACGTATCAAACTGCTTCTTTGGTTTGACATTGCTTTTCACCCATTGGTGTTGTGTTGTCTCTTGTTTTACTATGTCGTTTCCTATTTTAGTTCCTCCCCGCATAACTATGTTGATGTTTCTTCCTTCATCCCTCACTTATGCTGAAATCCACTGAACATTCTGATTGTTCTAATTTCTCTTCTCCTAGATCTTCCCTAATAGTGTTATACATTCTTCTATGTCATGATCTGATGCACGAAAATACATACATGTCGCTGGTGGAAGTGGACATTCTCTTGCATAGTGTCCTAGTCATTGACAATTGTGGCATACCATTGGTCCTCTACCTCTTCCAAAGCCTCCTCTTGCTCTTTCTCCACCTATGTAGCCAACTCGATCCCCTCGCGGTGCATTATATTGAGGTTCTTAGTTATACTATGTGGTATTGTAGTGTGCATGTGCAATATTGTAGTGTGCATGCGCAGTATTGTAGTGTGCCTACACAGTATTGTAGTGTGCCTACACAATATTGTAGTGTGCCTACGCAGTATTGTATTGCGGCTATGCAATGTTATATGGGGTCGGTACTTGGTTAAACTGTGGTGTGGATTTCCCGTTCATCATTTCTTCCTGCACCCTGTACGCATTTGATGTTATTTCTCTCATGAGCTCCATGGTTCTTCAATCTTTGTCATCATGGCCTACTGACTTGCAAAATTTGCAATACGAGCTCTTCGGTATTGTCTGGTACTTCTACATCATTGGGCAGTGATATGGATCATGACCTTGTTTCTTACAAATCTCACACCATAGTCTTCCTATTGGAAATGGGTTTGGCATTCTTGCTACCATGTAATGCACGAATGTTGGACATTCATTCTTATGGTGTCCTTCTATCCTACATGTGGTACACCAAACAACTTCTCTTTTTTCCTCACCTTTGTTCTGGTTTAGCTATAATGTTAAGTTCTTCAAAACCTCCTTCAGCTCTTCTATGGTTGGATCTTCCTTCTGATATTGGCTCTCTTCCAATTGTAGGGATGACTGTAGTGCCTATTCTTGTGTCTAAAACTTCATTCGTCGCAATGGCTATTTCAAGTGTGGTCACAGTGAATTAACAAACAAATGTCTATGGTGCATATCTATCATGACATAATTTATCTTTCCCTTCAATCATTTGAATATCTAGTCAATATCCCATATAGATTCTCCTGGTTTCTATCTAATATTTATCATCTCATTAATGTATTGGTCCTCTGAACTAGGCTTCTGGAAATCATTTATCAACAACTTCTTGATATCTCCAATCATTCTGGTTGTCCCTGATAGACTATTTGCAGCTAAAATCATGTACCAATCTAGTGTGTGATTTCTTAGCATGATAGCTAACTGTGCAATTTTAGTTTCCTCGTCTTTAATCTATTTCACTTCCTAGATCTTTTCACAGATAAACAAGTGCTTCTTCGGGTCCTCCAACACTTCTCCTTTGAATTCTGGTAACCTGATGGTGGGATCATGTCCTGCCATCCTGAATGTTGAACTACTACCTCTGTGTGGTGTATATACTTGACTAATGCTTCATGAAATGGCTCCCCCAGTTGTTTCTCCTTGTGTATATGTACTTTCTATTTTCTTCCTTCTCCTGAAATTAGGTTGTCTAAATAGTGGTGTTCTTCTTGGTGTATTATTCTCACATGGATTTATGGTTCCACACTAACACTAATATGGATAAGAGTGTTGCCTTTTATTCCCTCTCTTGGACCTCTCATATTCCTCTCATATGTTGTGTGTAGGATTTCCTCAATCTTATCCATAGGCCAGAGATCCTCTACCTCCTCTTCATCACTTTCCAAGCCTTCCCTCGCGGCTACGACTCTCTTCTTGGTGTTCACCTTATATTGGTAGGGTACTCCACTACATTTCTTTCCAGTTGTTTCCATGATCTGCTTGATATGGTATTGATCCATCGTAAATGGGTCCAAGGCATCTTCCTTCTTTCCTTTATCCACTTCTCCTTTCATTTCTCCTTCTCATGTCAGTGCTTCCCCCCTTCCCCCATGCACGTAGGAAAGTTTAGTTGTCTGACTCCATTGTCATTAGACCTATGTTGTATAGTAATATATTAATGGAATTATATAAAGATCTGATGTACCTACCTTGAGTTCTTTTAAAGAACTCTTGTTCAACGACGCTATAATACTTTGTTGTATCTACTGCAAATTTTGTGATAAGTCCTGCAACAATTCTCTCTAACCAGAAATCTACTGCACGCGTAAAGTTATTATCAACTTGTTGTAACTGCATGATCTCTTCAGGCTTCCAGTCTATCTATCTAATCCGATTGGTAGGATGGTTGCATTTCAATATTTTGATCCAATCCTGTAATATATGCAAGAAATCACAAAAAAATACTTCATGCAAGTCACTAAATACGTACTTGTCCAGATATTTGCGCGATGTCAACTTCGGATTTTTGTTATCTTTCTGCACAAACTCTAGCTCTTTTGTCTTCAATCAACTCTATATATTCCTTCATTGGATTCCATGGTCTCAACATTCCCTTTTAGATTCCCATTCTCTTAATGACTTGTTGTCTGATTTGACATTCTTTGGACGCATATTCCCCAAATATTACATACTCAGTCCCATTTTCTTCTAAACAACCATCAACGAAACCATTTGTTGGCTTTCTTATCTTCTATTGGTATTGATTATTATTTATGGTTTATTCTGATTCTACCTTACCACCCTAGATTGACCCTGGTTCAAATTCGATAAGCTTCCCAACAAAGTCCCTTTAAAACTATCGGTCCCTCTGGTAAACCAGAAGGAAACACAACACACAGAGTGTACTACGCAATCTCACCTGAGATACCTCTATGGGTGGCTGAAATACTCAGTTGTTTGAAACCCGAGAATGAATGGAGATCCATGGTTGTGTTATGTAATCTTTATTCATTCATTTTGACATCTAATTATAACAGTCATTCTATTCATGCATGTGGAATATCGGATCTACCTAGTTACTTCATTCATCTAACATTCATCAATTAATCAGACATACATACACATACATTCATTTACATAACATAGTGTTACCGTGGTTCACCCCCTCCTAGGATGCATCCACAAAGATCTATCTCTCAAGATTTTATTATGGCTCAGAATCATATCACGCTATGCGTGTCTACAATCTTAGGTCTCACCCTTTTCCACTGGCTCCTCAATCCCTATGAGGCTGACTAGATCACATCAGGGTCCTTAGCCTACGATCTAACCCTTAGGATCAATTCTCTCACTACTCCCCTAGCTCACCATATTAATGACTCATACAGTCCTTACAACTCTCCCTTCCTCTGTGTATATCTGTATATCTCCCCCTTCTCTCTCAAAGTACTACTTATTTGTATCCTTGGCTCACCAGCCATTACAATACATTACAAAAACCCTAACTGTAGCATCATTAGGTATACCTTGCATGTGTGTCATGCTTTCTTCTCTTATACGTGCTACTTTTCTTTCCAACTGTCTTTTCCTCCTTGCATGCTTCTCCTCCAAAAATATCCTTTCTTCCTGTCTAGGCCTGCATCCAACACTAGTCATTGATTTATCAAGAAAAACCATCTATTAGAGACTAAGTGATAATAGAGATCCCTCTTTGAACTGAGTAGGCTAGTACCCAGATCTAAAGAGGTTTGTGGTTACTTTTGTAGTTTTTTTCCTCAGCCAAAACAATTTACTCAGTGTTAACATTGTGGCATTGTTGTCAGGGATGAAATTGAAAATTTTCCCTGGGAAAGAAAGACTAAAGTTTTAGATTTGATTCCTGATGGTAACAGTGAATCAGACACCTTTTATTGGCTGAACTTGATTTACCCTGGTGACTTCATTTAATAAGATCAGTAGCATAAAGTAGTTTTAATAAGAAATCCTGGCTCCCAAGAGAATTTACACTAAAAGGAACCCTAATCCAGAACCTATAGCATCTATGTCTGATCCTGAGAAACTATTACATAAAATAAAAGAAAGGACAATTGACTCAGTTTCTTACCTAGATAGAAATCTATCTTTACCCAAATATGGGGTAAAAAGAACTGATGACCTTGACTTTGATTTAAAATTTGAATAAACCTTGTTCAAATCCAGATCAAAATCTAATTTAAATGAAATCATCTTTGATGTTAAGAAATTCCACTCTTTGATTCCTACTATCCCCATTCAAATTGTTGCAATTCCCACTGTCCTCATTCAGACTGTTCAGTTAGCCCAAAATCCTCCTAGAGCCATGGTAGCCATATTTTCTTCTCTTTCCTTGCCTACCCAATTACATCATTTACCTCAAAATTACACCCAAAGAATTAAACCATATGATGCTGAGGAAAATGCTTCAGCCCGAAAACACTTAGATTGGTTTAATGATTTTGTTGACCTAGAGGAGGTCGATCATGAGGATGAAAAAGTAAGACTGTTTGCACAAAGTCTTTCAGGATATGTCAAAAAATGGTTCAAAGCTCTTCCAGCAGCAATCATTCCTAATTTTGCAGCCTTTAAAACACTCTTCCTTGCAAGATGGGGAGACAAGAAGAATCCTCTTTAGTTGTTGACTAGATACAATAACATAAAAATATCACCTAATGAAAAATTACAAGAGTTTTCAACCAGATTTATGAAAGTATACAATTCAATTCCTACTGAAGTGAAACCCCCTCATGGAGCTACCCAACTTCGATATGCTGATTCTTTTGACAATGAATTTTCTTTGCTGTTGAGAGAAAGAATATCTTCAACATTAGTGTTGGATTACTGAGAGGGGGGGTGAATCAGTAATAGAGAAATTTAATCATTTTTAACCATATAATCCAAGTGTTATATCAATGTAGCATTCTCACCCAATAACCGGAGAGTAAATAAGAAATGAACAAATGAACAATCATACACATACACAATACACCAGTGTTTTACGTGGAAACCCAAACTGGGAGAAAAACACATAATTTTTTTTCTTATATGTCTTAAAGAATTACATTCATTGGAAGCACCAACTTCCTTTGTTCTCTAGCTGCAACTGGAAGGAGGTTCCAACCCCCTAGTTTCTCATGCTACAACTTGAGGGAAGCTCCAACTCCTCAATTCTCTAGCTACAACTAGAAGGAGGCTACAACCCCTTATGATATTCGACTATAAACGGAAGGTGGCTACAACCACATGTCCTTGCCCCGTCCAACCACCATGACATATAAGTAGAATGATGGAACCATTGTCACACTATCATTGTGAGATATACTGTTGTAAACCTGTACCAATCATCCTGTAATCATTCTGTACCATAAACAAGTGCACCAACCATGCACCAACCTATACCTCAACCTGCAATCAACCTGTACCATAAACAAGCACATCAACCATGCACCAACCTGTAAAAAACCTGTACCATGAACACATGCATCAACCATGCACCAAACATGTACAAATAACCTATCAAAAAAACATGTCCAAACAACCTATCACAACAACCTCTCTCATCAATATTATCAACCAAATCATATCTACTCACCAATATCAATCACCAAGACAACTCTCAAAGATGTGCATCAACCAACCATAACACAACAACTCATAATCATCACCAAGATCAATGTGTGCTTCTAATAATATACCAATACAAGTATGCTACATCATCCATAAACCATGTGTCAAAAATATTACTAACAAGTGCCTCCAACCATGTACCAAGTATGTACCAATCATGCATCAACTACTCATCAACTATGACTCATCAAGATGTACCAACATCATCAACTATACACCTCATGTATGTGCCTACTCATCAACTACTTGTTTCAACCATGTACCCAACATGTACCACAAACAAAAGCCCTCATCAATCCAAATATGATTTGTAACTCTGTAATAGACATGATGTATATCATCACATACCTACAAACCTTTCTTAACTTTAACAACAAGATACTATCATTTTCATCAAACTTTACTTTAGTCTCACATGACTAGTTTTGGATTAGTCAGTAACCCTAACTTGAAATAATCATAACTATGTACCTGTAATGAATAAAGATCTGAAAATAGTACACAATTTTCTTCAATGTGTTTTATGCAATTCCTCTAGGTTTCACTAATTGGAACCTCTTAGAAAAGGAGTTATAGAAAAAATGGCATACCTTGTTGAATTCTGGATTATTCTAGAGAGAGAACTTGTAGAGTGTGTCCCATATAGAATGTTTGTTGTATGGATATAAAAATTTTACACAAAATAATAAATATTGTACTCTAACCAAAACTTTTGGTCTTACTTAATTTGGATATGTTATGAATAAGTTATGATGTTTTTACCCGAAACACTTGTTTTAGACTAGTTTCAGGACTATCCACAAACCCTATTTTCCATGGAGTGTAACTCCGAAAATACAACGACCCACAAGCTAAAATTCATACCAAAGATACTTGGAAATGTTTTCTCAATGGACTATAAATTTCATAGTCTGAATCATTCTATAAAAAAAATTATTGTGCAAATGGTGAGGTGACCTGTAAATAACATACCTTAGAAAACATCATCAAAATAATTTATCCTCCCTTGAATTTTGGCCTTATTTATTTCACCTTCCCTCTGAAATTTGGCTTAGATATCCTTTGGTTACCTCAGTTACCTGTATATATTCAATATGCTCAAGTGTTATTAATATTAGAGATCCTTTCTTCTTATTTATACTTTCATGTAGCTTCCTCAAGGGGTTAGATTTTAACCGTCTTAACCCACTTTCCTTATTTTAGGGTTAATCAAATTCTAACCACTTGTCCAATTAGTAATTTATTATTTAAATAATTTATTTTGTATCCACTTTGACTTATATTACACTCATCACTTCACTTTACCTCACAGGGTTACCTTCTAACCATCTTAAACCACTTTCCTTATTTTAGGGCTAACCCACTTCTAACCACTTGTCAACTTAGCAATTTCTCCATTAAATTTATTATTTAAATAATTTATTTTGTATTCAATTTGAATTATAGTACACTCATCACTTCACTTTATTATTTACCTTCTAAAATCTCTTGAACCACTTTGACTACTTTGACCTTTTGGGGCTTCTAGCCAACATATGAGGGTCCTCCAAACTCGTAAGGCCATAACTCTCAAACCGTGAGGATTTATGTAACGTTCCACATACCAATAGAAATGAAATGACATGTACTATCCATATAGAATAGTATTAAATGCAAATATATCAAAACTCATACCATTATACATCAAACAAACTTGGTTCCATTACCCAAAACCGGGTTCTACAACTTCACATGGCCATAACTCTCTAACTGTGAGGAGTTATGTGATGTTCCACATACCACCAGAAATTGCATGACATGCAATACCCATATATAATATTCTTACCTTCAAATATATTAAAACTCATACAATTATACATCAAACAAACTTGAGTCCATTACTCAAACCTTTGTTCTACCATAATTCGCTACCAAACTTTCTCCAAGGATTGACATCAATCACTAAGGGTTGACATCAATCTACAATATCACTCTCCAATGGTTGAAATTAATGAAAACCAGCAATCCATACCAACTTCCCATCAACCTAAGCCAATTGTCTGACAATCTCCCCTTTTTTCATTGATGGCAACACCAACAGTGATGGCAACACTTAGTCATGATAACAATCATGCTTATACTCCTCATCAATGTTTCTATCTCTCCCCCTTTGAAATCAATGGCAAAGGGTATCTCCCTTTGGGGCTTCTCGCAATGTGAACATTGCTCCCCGTGGAACCATGCCTCTGTTCTCTTTCTCCAAGAATTTATCTTTGCATCTGATAAATCTCTCCCCCTTTGTCATCAATGGAAAATGTATCTTTCCATTGGGGGATGCTGCCCCTAACTAAACTGTCCTTGGGGATACTCCCCCTGAATGAAATTTTCCTGAAACTGATATTCCAATCTGAACTGTCCTCTTTATGGTGCTTCCTCGTGTAAATATAAGACATATAATATAAGAATTCAAAATAATTCATTTTGGAGTAGAAATTACTCCTAGTATCAGGCAAAGATACTCAAAGTATTCATGTGGAAGCGGTTTTGTAAAGATGTTTTCCACTTGTTCTTTTGTTCCCACATATTCAACTATGATGTTCTTTTCTACAACTTGTTCCCATAGAAATTGATACAATAGATTGGAATGGGCTCATCATACTCAACCTGTATATCTGTCAGAGTTTGTTTCATCCATAGAACATGTGTACAACATGTTGTTGTTGCAATATACTCTGTCTCAACTATAGATAAGGATATTGAAGATTGTTTCTTGTTTAACCATGATACTAAACACTCACCCAAGTAGAACGATGCTCCACTAGTGCTTCGTTGTTCATCAATGCAGCCTGCCCAATCTACATCTCTGTAGGAAATAAGTGATAGATCCTTTCCTTTTGGATACCATAATCCAAACTCTTTTGTTCCTTTGAGATATTTGAAAATCATATTCACTGCTAATACATGTGATTCCTTTGGTGTTATTTTAAATCGTGCCACCTGTCCAACAACCTGCATTACATCTGGTCTAGATGATGTCACATATAGTAAGCTACCAATCATTGACCTGTATTGCCTTTTGCCTATAGACTTTGAATCATCATCTTTTCTCAACTTGCAACTGGTTTGCATAGGATTGGTAACTAGTTTGCAATCTTCCATTCCGAACCTCTTTATAATTTCTCTAATATACTTAGTTTAAGAAATAAAAATTCCTTGGTTTCTTTGAAATATCTGAAGACCCAAAAATAAGGATAGTTCTCCAAGTAATGAAATTTCAAATTCATTCTGAATATCCTTTGCAAATTTTTGGCTTAACCTATCATTAGTACTTCCGAAACAATATCATCAACATAAGTTTCAATTAATAAAATACTACCTTGAGTTACCTTGATGTAGAGGTTGTCATCTGCGCTTCCTTTCCATAGTTCGTAGGTAGTTTTGTCATTGTTGTTTATGATCATTACTCTATTTTGAATGTGAAATATTGTATGCACTACATGTGTCCAAACAATATATGTCAATTTGGAATCCATTAGCATTGTTCAAGCCATTTCCTGTGTAATTATCATCCATTATGATAATGTTCCTTTGTCTCTAAACCACTCTCTAAACCAATCTATGAATCCATGCTCTTGTCCAATTTCATATATTTGTTCAAACCTGATAAGTATTCTTACAAAACAATCTTTGTCCATAATGTCCAAGACTCTACTTGCACAATTGTCCATAATGTTGACCCATTTATCACTATGTTATCATGAAGTCTTGATTAATATATCAAACTGTACTTCTGCTAACTGACTTCTCTGGATATGTCTTCTCAAACTCTGCAAGATGCTCGAACAATGGTTCTTTGGTCTATCATGACTATCACATAGAATCCCTCTGTCTAATATTCATATTACTTGGGAGTCTCTAAGCCGGATGGCTCAGAAAAATTCATGCTCTGATGTGTATTCATCATCATATTCATTTGTAGATTCATCATCTCTTTGAGCTATGAATTCTTTATTTTTGTCTGTGGATTCATCTTTCATTACAATGCCTGAAAGTACAATATCTTGAACCTATTCCTTATTTACCTATCCTTCTTTTCTTTCAGTTATTTTCCAAACCTTTATGTATCTGACATCTTTCCTTTTCTCTATAGAAATTTTTTCATCTCGTTTTATTGCCAATATTGCGATCTCTAGGACTTGGTCTTTGTTTACCTTTTCTTTGTGTTTTCTTATCCACACTTTCTTACATCTGATATCAGTGTTCTCTTTCATGGAAGTATCGATCATGCTTCTACAATCACTAGCTATGCATCCATAGTTATGACATTTGTAACATTCAATGTTACGTGGAGCCACATAGGCATTTATTGCTCGAACATTTATTTTATAATCCCTAC
The DNA here is from genome assembly GCA_000966675.3 of Picea glauca. Taxonomy (NCBI): domain Eukaryota; kingdom Viridiplantae; phylum Streptophyta; class Pinopsida; order Pinales; family Pinaceae; genus Picea; species Picea glauca. The sequence goes on along the minus strand of JZKD02S1761908.1, from coordinate 514,177 downwards.
AATCTGCAACCTTGTGTCCAAAGTTATTACAATAAAAAAAATGACCATAAAATAAATTTGCATACTTGGGATTGAATGATCTTTTTTGTGGCGTAGTCCTTCTGAATTTTTGCCTTGACTGATCATGATCATGATTAAATCTTCTTTGTGGCTTGAACATGGATGGTGTTCTTGAACATGTATCTTCAATAGTTTTCTTAGATTCTAGTTGACCATGATTCCTTCCTTTGAGGACTTCTGCATAACTCTTTCTATTTTCTTCATTCTTCTTTTCTAGCAACCTAGAGTGCTTCTCTTCATTCTCTATAACTAATGTGGATGTTTTTGTCTCTTCAACGTTCTTGTTGAGCTTGACGATTTTACTTCTCAATGTGACAAATTCTTCTTCAAGGTTCTCAATCTCTTCTTCTTTCTTCATTATCTAAGAATACATGACTTCTTCTATTCTTTTTTCTTGTTCAAGATGAATTTTTAATGTGATTATTTCTTCTTCAAGTCCTTTCTCTTCTTGACCAAACTCTACCTCAAGCTGGTTTAGATCGTTAGTTCTTTCCTTAAGATGATATATCAATATCTTCTCTCTCATTTGTGCTTCTTCCTTTTGTGCTGCTATGTTGGTTTCCAAACACTTCTTTTGATATTCAAGATTTTCTTCGATCTTTCTGGCTTCTTCTAGTTGACTTCTTAAGTTCTTCATGACTTGTTAGGCTTCTTCAAAAATGTGATCACTTTCCTTTTGTTTCATCAATTCTTTCTTGAGTGAATTATTTTCTTCTCTTAGTTCATCTAAAGCACTAATAAATTCTTCTTCATAATTGTCTTCCTTTTCAATTAGTTTTTCTGTCTCATTTCCTTCATGGCATTCTATTTCAAGATGTCCACGTTTTTCACAATTAAAACAAAACAACATACCTTTGGTGATTATGTACTCTTCATCTTCTGAATCTGCTTGACATGGTGAACATAATTCTTCTTGATTTGTATCTGCATCTTCTTTGACATTTTCTAAATCTGTGATGGGTGCAGAATATATGTCATGTAACTTGTCCCAAAGTTATTTTGCTGATGAACATTTACCAACATTTTCTCTTACTGGATTAGGTAATCCTTCCCAGATGAAATCCATTTCTATTTTGTTATTCTTCCTCAATTCCTTCTTGGCTGCAGTCTTTTCCCTTTTTGAACTATCATATCCTGTAACAATTGATAGCCAAATATAATGTCCTTGTTCCTATAAAAATATTTTTTTCCTTATGCTCCACATCTCATACTTAAAACCATTTTGACCATTAAACATTAGTATTCCATTCTCAAAATAATCCATGATCTCCTTCCAGTGGTTAAATTGTTTCTTGAAGGAACCGACACTGATACCAATTGTTTGATTACTAAGAGGGGGGTTGAATAAGTAACAGAGAAATTTAATCCTTTTTAACCATATAATCCAAGTGTTATATCAATGTAGCATTATCATCCAATAAATGCAGAGTAAATAAGAAATGAACAAATGAACAATCATACACATACACAATACACCAATGTTTTACATGGAAACCCAAAGCCGGAGAAAACCACACAATTATTTTTCTTATATGTATTGAATAATTACATTTTTTGGAAGCACCAATTTCCTTTGTTTTCCAGCTGCAACTGGAAGGAGGCTCCAACCCCCTAGTTTCTCAAGATACAACATGAGCGAAGATCCAACTCCCCAATTCTCAAGCTACAACCAGAAGGAGGATACAACCCCTTATTTTCTCTGGCTACAACCGAAAGGTGCCTACAACCACTTGTCATTGCCCCGTCCAACCACCATGACGTATAAGTAGAATGATGGAACCAATCTCACACTATCAATGTAAGATATATTGTTGTAAACCTGTACCAATCAACCTGTAATCATCATGTACCATAAACAAGTGAATGAACCATGCACCAACCTATACCTCAACCTGTAATCAACCTATACCATAAACAAGTGCATCAACCATGCAACGCCCTGTACAAAACCTGTACCATGAACAAGTGCATAAACCATGAATTGACCTATACAAAACCTGTACCGTGAACAAGTGCATCAACCATGTACCAAACCTGTACAAATAACCTGTCACAACAACCTATCCAAACAACCTATCACAACAACCTGTCTCATCAATATTATGAACCAAATCATATCTACTCACCAATATCAATTACTATGAAAACTCTCAAATATGTGCATCAACCAACCATAACACAACAACTCATAATCATCACTAATATCAATATGTGCATCTAATAATATACCAATACAAGTATACTACATCATCCATAAACCATGTGTCAAAAACACTACTAACAAGTGCCTCCAAACATGTACCAAGTATGTACCAATCATGTATCAAATACTCATCAACTATGACTCATCAATATGTACCAACATCATCAACTATACACCTCATGTATGTGCCTACTCATCAACCACTTGTCTCAACCATGAACCCAACATGTACCTCAACAGAAAGCCCTCATCAATTTCATCATCCAAATATGATTTGTAAATCTGTAATAAACCTGGGGTATATGATCACATACTTGCAAACCTTCCTTAACTTTAACAACAAGAGACTAGCATTTTCATCAAACTTTACTTTAGTCTCACATGACTAGTTTTGGATTAGTCAATAACCCTAACTTGAAATAATCATAACTATGTACCTGTAATGAATACAGATCTGAAAATAGTACACAATTTTATTCAGCGTGTTTATAAAATTCCTCCAAGTGTCACTACTTGGAACCTCTTAGAAAAGGAGTTACAGAAAAAAAATGGCACACCTTGTTGAATTTTGGCTTATTCTAGAGAGCAAACTTGTAGAGTGGGCCTTGCACAGATTATTTATTGTATGGATCTGAAACATTTACACATAATACTAAATACTGTACTATAACCAACACTTTTGGTCTTAATTTTTATTTTTTATGAAGAAGTTATGACATTTTTACCTGAAACACCTGTTTTAGACTAGTTTTAGGACTAGCCACAAACCCTATTTTCCACATAGTGTAACTCCAAAAATACAATGACCCACAAACTGAAATTCATACCACAACTACTTGGATATGTTTTCTCAATGGCCTATAAATTCCAAAGTCTGAATCATTCTATAAAAAAATTTATTGTGAAAATGGTGAGATGACCTGTAAATAACATACCTTAGAAAGCATCATCAAAAGAATTTATCCTCCCTTGAATTTCGGCCTTCTTTACTTCACCTTCCCTTTGAAATTCAGCTCAGATATCCTTTGGTTACCTCATTCACCTGTAGATATTCAATATTCTCAAGTGTGATTAAAATGAGAGAACCTTTACTCTTATTTATACTTTCATGTAGCTTCCTCAAGGGGTTACATTTTAACCATCTTAACCCACTTTCCTTATTTTAGGGTCAACCAACTTCTAACCACTTGTCCAATTAGTAATTTATCCATTAAATTTATTATTTAAATAATTTATTTTGTATCCACTTTGACTTATATTACACTCATCACTTCACTTTACCTCAAGGGTTTACCTTCTAACCATCTTAAACCACTTTCCTTATTTTAGGGCTAACCCACTTCTAACCACTTGTCAACTTAGTAATTTCTCTATTAACTTTATTATTTAAATAATTTATTTTGTA